>NEWO01000326.1:1135280-1153732 GCA_003013225.1 Phalaenopsis aphrodite | reverse complement strand
CCCTAGGGCTAGTAGGTTTAGGGGACCATCTACATGAGTATCCCAAAAGATCAAGGGATCTAGCCTAGAAATTTGAGTTCAGGGTTGTGAGTGATTGTGGGTGCAGATAAATGTAGTGAGCGTCTTAGCTCCAGACCAACACCCAAGGTCAACCCTAAGGTCCAGCAATCCTAAGGGTGACTCACCTTGAGTTTCCCCCACAGTGACCCCACCTACTAACTACTTAGAGGTTGAGACCAACATGTGGAACTTCAGGTTGAGTAAAGAAGATGGTAGAATTTCTAATGGTGAGGGTTCCATGTCTAGTTTTCTAGGAATAGTCAACAGGAAAAGTCCTATGGCTAGACCATAGACTATTAAAGAGGACAAACTAAACCTCAACCAAAATTGAGGTCAACAGATGGTTAAGGGGAAAAGTAGAAAATGGAAATTCAAAAAATCTATTCCTTTAATTTTATGGAATATTAATAAGTTACATTGATTCATTATGTCTACTATTATTTCTGTTTCTTGTGATCTTGGTTAGCTTTTTGTTTTTCTCTTTGGATTTAGGTTTTCATTTGAAACTTTTTTTGTATTTATTTTTTTAAATGTTATAATGTTTTATATGTTTCTTGATGTATCAGGCTTCTGATCTTTATTTTCATTTTGTTCTTGTTGATTGAACTTGATTGTTTCAACATGATGCTAATTTTCTTTTTGGGGATCTCTCTTTTAGTTCCTATCTTGTGGCTAGTTTTTTGATAAGCTTGCATTTCTTCCTTGATCTTTACTGATTGCTGAGATTGGTTTTAAATTTTGATGAATTCTAGTTGCTATTAAAATTCAACCAGATTTTGAATATATTTTTATATATTGCAAATCTTGAATGGGATTCTTATATTCTCTTACACATAAGCTCTAAGCTTAGTTTATTTGTCCTTCTTCTATCTCTGGCGGTTTCTCTTGGTATTTTATTTAGTTTTTGGGTTATTGCCAGCCACTATGTTGTTGGGGTTTATATTGGTGTTGGTGTTGTTGCTGGTGGAGTTTGACTTGGTTTTTGGCTTTTGTTGTCGCTGCTGGTGGTGTTATAGTTTGGATTTTTTTTTATCTTCTACTGAGTTTGATGAGGCTATGTTCATGTTGTTGGTTTTGAATTTGGTTGCTCCTATTTTTCCATTTGGTTCTCATTTTTTGGAGCCTTAGCTTTTTTTTTCATATATTTTTGGTTTGATTTTTTATTTTCTTGAATTTCTATCTTGATTTTTACTAATTGCATAGATTGGTTTTGAGCATTGATGAATTCCAACCTTAATTAAAATTCAACCACATTCTGAATATTTTTTTTTAGTTTCTAAATCTTGGATAGAATTTTAATTTTTTTTTCAGGTGATTTCTAAGGTCAGGTTAGTTGCACCTTATCTTTAAATGATGATTTCATTTGATCCTTTCCTTTGTTTTTTTATGATTATATTTTCTTGATTTTTTTTGTTCCTGGTTTTCGTTTCTTTATTTATCTATTTTTGTGCCTTCTCTTCTTAATTTTTTTTGCATGATTAGAGATCTTTGGTTGTTGATGTTGATGATTGGTTGTGTTCTTGTCGCTAAATTAGCTAGGGTTGTGTTCTTTCTGCTAGTGGTTGTACTTTTGTTGTTGTTGTTATTGATGTTATTTGAAGCTAAAATAGTATGTTTGTGTGTTTGTTTTACAGAGTTTGTTGCTTCTAGTCTTATTGTTGTTAGTTTGTTTGTTTATCGTATTCGTTTTAGTGTTTTTTTTTTCTTTTTTGTTTAAGGTGTTAACTGAATTATCATGTTATAACTCGGTATTTTATTCTTTGTTTTTTCTCAATAAAGTTGGGCTGACCATCATCTTTTTTCAAAAAAAAAATATATTAAGATTGTGAAGCTAGCCTTTTCCATTAAGCAAAGAAAGTATG
This sequence comes from Phalaenopsis aphrodite, assembly GCA_003013225.1. Classification (NCBI taxonomy): domain Eukaryota; kingdom Viridiplantae; phylum Streptophyta; class Magnoliopsida; order Asparagales; family Orchidaceae; genus Phalaenopsis; species Phalaenopsis aphrodite. The sequence continues at coordinate 1,151,810 of NEWO01000326.1, read as the reverse complement.
CTTATAAAGTGTAGGCTACAATATGAACGATAAGTAAGCAATGGTGATTATAAATGTTGATCATTATAATTTATAATTCCTTAAATACCAGGACTCTCCACATAAAATGCTTTTTTTGGTAATCGTGCATTCTTTGATTGATATTAGTGATAATAGTGTGTGATTTTGATAGCTAGGCTTTATATTTCTCCACTAAAAAAGTTTTTTGAACTTTTCTAAGCTGCCACAATTTTATAGAAGTTGAATCTATTTATTAATTTTTGGATTGCAACCTTAATGTTTATTTTTATTAAAATCAAAACACACATTTGAATGATCCATTACAAACCCTTTGATCATATAATATTTTTTAATATATCAATTCCTTACTGATATAAAATCTATAAAATTTTGGGCTTGATGAATTTATCTCACATTGATGCTCTTTTTAATTATAAGCATAATTAATTGGAGTTCAAATCTTCTCACTATCAATTTCAATTTTTTTGGGATCTTTAAAATCAAGAGATGTATGTCAAGATCTCCACATAATCATATGATTTTTTTTGTAACGTATTAGTTTATTCTAATTTTCAAAAATAAAAATATCTTTTTTTTTAATATAAAGTTGGGTTTTAAACAATCTATGAGAAGATCATAAGTTAAAAAAAAATTTCCAAGTGTGATTACTAATTGGAATTTATTGTGAAACAATTTTTTTATCATATAGTAATAACATATGCTACATATACTTAGTGTTTTAACTTTAACGATAAGATCACCATGAGAATTTTCAGAAGGGCAACGGTCCCCTTCTTAATGCTTTAGAATGGGAGTCCTAAGAAGGTTTTGTGTGTGTGTGTGTGTGTGTGTGTGTGTGTGTGTGGTGTTTTTTGTGTGTATTGTTCTCTAAAATTTTGGTATGATACATAAACATTTTTATAAATTACATCCACTGAAGATATTATAGCAATTATTAGTGTTTTGTCTCAAGTGCTAATATTTATTAATTTTTGTTAAATTCTTGTTTTAAAAATTAAAACCTATGCCAATCATTGACACTATCATTCATGAGAATTATCATTAATATATCTAATGACATCCATCAGTAAAAACACCAAAATCTACTATATCTACCAAAGTTAATGTACAAGTCTTTTTTTTATTTTTTATTTTTACTTTTCTCTTCTATTCTACTAGAACAATGAATGAGCATATTACTAATGATATCTCAATAAATTTCAATCTTTAAGGGTCCTCCTACTTCAGCGTAAAAGCCATCTTTCATAACTCATGTCTAGTACTACTTTGACATGGGTTCGACCCATTTAAGGGGGATAATTATGATTTAGTTATGTAATAAAAAGATTAAAAAAAATAACTTGGATTTGGTGGAAAAGTTCAGCAAATGTAGTTGGAATTGATCACAAAAGGGGTCGGTCAACACATGATATCACAAAATAAAAAAAGTCATTCTTCCGACTTTAGGAATCTAACATTGAAGTATTTTTTATAGCATTGGCCTTAAAACCTAGAAAATGTTAAATAAATGTGTCAAAAAAGCTTGAGATTCATGATTTTTTGTGTCTAATTGATATTTTTTAAGAAATTTAATAAATTAGAGGTTAAGATAAAATCTCCTTATCTAACAACATAACAATAAAATGGTTTTCAATTTTAAGAAGTTAACTTAAAAATAAGTATTTGGGTGAGCTAAAATATATAGAAAATAAATTTTGAGTTTCAAGGGTGAATCTAAGTTTTTTTTTTTTAAATTTATACAAGTTTTGTTTTACAAATATGTTGTGGAACAAGATTGGGGCGGGTTTAAAGGAGGAAAGTCTTGATTGACCATAAATTAATGCTTTATTATGTATTTTGTAGGACTTGATTATGAAAATAATGCTAACATACTTAGATAAAGGAATAATAATATCATAAAAAAAATAAATTTTAAGAAAATAATTTTCTATAACTCACCGTTGGAATCATTTTTTGATGTTGCATGTCTAAAATGTCCAATTGAAATCTACAGAATTGTATTTCTTGCACTCACAGTCTTTTGTAGTCCAAGACAACCATTTGAGACGCTCTGACATGGTTTAGGCACAAAACTATGATTTTCCCTGACGTAGTTGTGCCCAAAAGTTCCCACTGCCGGGTAGCATTATTCTTGATGTCCCACATGTTTTGATGCTTATTTTAAGATTTGGGAATGATATTTCACTTATGTATAACTTTCCATGGTCCAGAGGATCTGCAAATTCCTTCCACGGATGTTGGGTACGAAGTGAAGGTTTTTCAAGATGTAACTGTTCCAGAAAGTTATTATTATTAGTAGATGTTAATTTTATTTATGATACAAGTTGGACATTCAATTTATATTTAGGAGACTATCTTTTAATTGTAATTGGTTTCCCCAAGCTCAAGGATCCATAAAAACCCTTCCACAAACAAGTTGGAAATCCACCCCATGTGCAAAGGATCTAAAATTCTCATCAAGGGAGAGTTCTTAGAGCTAAGGAGAGTTTGAGGAAGAGTGCTTGGATCTTGGGAGGTCATTTTCCTCTCTTCTTTTCTTATTTTCTTTCTTTCTTTCTTCTTCCTCTCTGTACTTACTCCACTACTTTCTTGAAAGTATTGTGAGGTAGCATTTGAAGGAGCTTCTTGAAGGAGAGCTTCATCTATCCTTTAGAATATGAGAGATTCTTTCTTCTTTGGGGAAAGGGTTAGGCCATCTTCATCGTTGTCGGGTTGGAGCTCGCATCTAGCAAATAAAATTCAGCTTCAACCATTTCCAAATTTAAAACCTGTAAGAAAATTAATGTTTTTCATTTATAGCTTGCTTGTTAGTTTGGCATTAGAGATTTAGGCTTAAAGTTTTGTGTTAAAAAAAAGACATCTAGATCAAAAGCCTTAATTTGTTGATTTTCTCTGCGATCCATGAGTGATTTCATCCAAAATCTCTAGCATGTTGACCAAACAACAGGGATTAAGATAATCCCATGATTGTTTGGTAGCTTCACGCTTGATGAATCAGTACAAGCCACTTTGATCTAGATAACAAGGGGAGCCTTTGATCGTGAAGGCTATGTCTATAGAGAAAACCTCTATTTCTGCGATAGTTTCTCTCATGGACAATTTTTTTTGTACATGCCAAATAATTAGAGGTAGGCCCTTTGTTATGTTGCATAACAAGGGGTAGAAATGACTTCATATTAACCTTAGACTTTATGTGAGATCAACAGGAGCATTTAGACTTGCCATTTAGATGTGATTTGGTTCATCATCATGTTTTGTTGTGGTCATTTTTCATCTCTAATTACCATGATATATTTGAAAATATACAAAAAATGAGCTTGTTTGCATATTTCACTTTGGGTTGGCTACTATTCGAATTTAGTCACCATTATTTGGCTTGATCAGCTGCACGGTATTGCTCAGTCTGATATGTTATCCCTCGTTGGATGGCTTGACTGGTTGTCTGATGGTGGCCGACTTAGCTGACTACCTTTAGCTGGCTTAGCAGACCACCTAGTATTGCTTGATCTAATTGTTTGTCCCTCTTTGGATGGCTCAATAGGTCACTCAATGTCAGCCGCCTACCTTTGACAAGCTTGACCGGCCGCTCGGTATCGTTTGATCCTATCAGCCATCATTTGTTGGATTATTTGATCAGTCACCTGATGTTGGTTGGCTCGATGCCTACCTTTGGCTGCCTTGACAGGTAGCTTGGTATCATTTAGTTTGATCTAACATGCCATGTTGGTTGGTTTAATTAGTTGCCCTATGTCGGTCAACTCGGTCGCCCTCCTTTGGCTAGCTTGATCGTTTATTAGGTATCATTTGGTCTGATTGATTGTCCCTCATTAGATGGTTCGATCAATCACTTGACATTGGTCAGCTCAGCCACCTACCTTTGGCCAGTTTGACTGGCCACTCGGTATTGTTTGACATAATTGTCCATCTCTTATCGGATGGCTCGATCCATCACCCGATACCGTCCTGCTCAACCACACACCTTGGTTTGTCCAATTTAATTTCTTTTGCATTTTGCATTAACGTGTTCATGTTTCCATCATATATTTTATATGTGTGTCATATGAGCTAGATTCATTCAATGGTGCTCGAAGTGATGTGCAATTCTCTTTTGGGTGAGTTTTACCTAACATAGCTGAATTTGAGTTTAGTTGAATTTGAAATATATTTTTTCTTGTTTGTACAACATTTGATTTTTGCATCATGTGCACTTTGAACCATTTCATGGCGAGTATATTTTTTCATATGCCTACAACGAAGGCTCAACATATCTTGAGGGTGGCTAGCCCACTTACTGATAGTTCACCTCGGGAATCATTTAGTGAGTCATGTCACTCGATGTGTGATCCCATTACTCTATCCCATCTATGTATGTACATTTACTTAGCCTTGTGCTAAAGTACATGCATAGAACCTTTTGCTTGTCTTTTGTTTACTTCACTTCGTGTGATCACAACATGCCTACAAACTATATGTTCTGATATGTGGACTTTGTATGGTTCAGCGTGTCATTTATGTTCTCTCACACTTAGATTGAGTGACCATGATGCGTTAAATCAATTTTGACAATTAATATGAATTTTTTTAACCTTGTTGAACATTCATGTTGTGTCAATTTTTTTAGTGTGTTATATATGTTCACTATCATTTATCTCGAGTGACCATAGTATGTTAATCACATTGGGAGTTCAATATGGATGTTCACACCATGTTAGAATATTCATATTACACTTAATCACTTAGTATGTCACACATGTTTGCTCATGCTCGAGTGACCGTGGCATGCAAGTTCATATTTACATCTTGCATATGCATCAATTAGTCGATTCTCATGGCAAGTTGATTTTTATAGATGAGTGACACATTCTTAGTCATAATACTTAAATTGGAGCAATGCCAAATTTATATTATGACCAACACATTTATGACTGTGCTATGGATCTAAAATCTCTAAATTGCATCATTTTGCATGTTCCAAACTCACATTTAATGGACTTATGTTAAGATTTTAAAAAATAATATTTTTTATTATTTATTATCCGTCATATATCAAAATTATGAGTTAGATTTTTTGTGAGGTCATCTTTTTAAATGTTCATTCCCAAGTGATGTTTGTTGGCCTCACTTTTGTGAGGTTTATCCTCTCTATAGAGGCCTAGGTTCTACCCTCATGAGCTTCGTAGTGGCTCTCTTAGATGGCTAGTTATGGGGCCAAAATCTACATAGAACTTCAAAACAATTCTATAAACATTTAGAGTTGCATATGTTAACCTCAAATCATCAATATTTAGTTGAGATGATTATGGTTTGAATCATTGAAGCCCTAGTTGAATACCCATAGTTAAAAATTGCCTTAAGGTACACATTTAGCCTTAAGTTTTAGGGATCCTTTTGGTAACCCACTGACTATCCTAACCAAAAACTATAAAATAAAAATGAAAATCCTAAGATTTAATATAACTAAATCTACGGGATTGGGTCATCATAATAGTTCTTGGAGCTTGCCCAATTTCTTGCCTCAAAACTAAAAAACTCTAAAATCACAATGGATGTTAAAATAAACTCAAAAATTAAACTAAAATAAACTAAGGAAGAATGGATAACCACATTAGATTTGAAGGCTACTTAGTTTCCCTTCCCATCCCATACCAAAATAATCCCAAAAAAAACAAAGGTGAACATAAAATTAACACTAACACATAAAATTAATCCTTAGACTAAAATTCTCAACCCATTAAAGAAAATTAAAATTAAATTAACCCAACACAAAATCAAGTGGAAATTAAATCAATGGTTAACTAAATATCAATAATTAAGGATATTTAAAATCTAAAATCAACCTAAGATAACCAAAAAAAGAACACCTGAAAAATTAAAATTACCAAAATTATGTCAAATTAAAAAAAACCAAAATTTTTAATTAACTAAACTAAGTAATTCTAAAGGCCTAAAATGGCAAGCCCAACAATTGAAGCCCTAAACTCAAACCCTAAGGTCTATAACACAAGCCTTAATCATAAAAGTCCAGAAGAGAAGTGATTGAACATTTGACTTAGAAAAGAATTAATATTCAAAATAAAAAAAAACAAGTTGATACACCTAAAATATATAGTATTTTTAGACACATTTTTATATCTATTTTTTGAAATATTGCGTTTTAATGGAATGTATTTTTGTGTTTTTCTTGTAGATATAGGTAAAAAGGGTGAAAAATGCTTAAAAGGGGTGAAAAAGGATCAAATTCGGAGCAAAAAGGTGAAAAATATGCAAAAGAGTTTTGATGCCTAAGCGCCAGATCCGGCGCTTAAGCGCCGGTTAAACAGAGAAGGTCGTGTCTAAGTGTCAGAGGCCCCGCACTTAAGCGCTAGTGGCAGTTATTGGACGAGTAAATTCGGCTTCTGTGAATTTTGAATAGCTTTTTGAGACACCCATTGGCTTAATAGGTGGTTATAACCACCATGGAAGAAAAGTATCACCAAAGGATGTATCTCTTAGAGAAATACATCGAATCTAGACAAATTTTGAAGAGAAACCAAGGTACCTTTTGGAAAATTATAAAAGAAAGAAGAGAGGACTTAGAAAAGATTCCTGAAAATATTCAAAAGTTTTGAAAGTTCTCATTTGAGGATTTAGTTCGGAGAGATTTTTGGGCACCGCTATTACTTTTATTTTATCTTTTTTGTTATTTTATTTTGAGTGATTATAAAGAGAAGAGAATCAAAGGAACTTTAAGAGTTTGGTGGAGGACTTGAGATAAGTTTTTATCTTTTTTTTAGACTACTTTTGGTTTTAATTGAGACTTGTTGTTGGTTTGACAAAGATTTCTTCTTTTAAACTAAAGTGTGTTTTTGTTTCTCCATGGATTTTGAGTTATGGAAAGTACTGATCTTCAATGATGGAAGAAGTTGTGATGATGTAAATCCATGCACTTCATTTACTTCTTGATTTGGCCAATCCAGATGTTAAAATTTGTTGTAAGAACATGTAAGAATCAGGCTGGTATTGTCTCATTCAACAAATGGAAAGAATCACATGAGGTTGTATGAATGAGAGTGTAGTTCATATGATTGAGTGCAAATAAATAGGAAAATATTCATTGATGAGTGTAGAGTTAGAGGACTTTAAAGTGATAGGTTAAAGCCGCCAACTTGGTTTATTGTTTTAGGTTTTGATACGAGATGTTAGCCCACAGGTAGAGGGAATCGATGGAGCTCTAGAGTTAGAGCTAGTATCTTCCCTGCCTAACTGGTCTTCAGAACTTTTTAAACTTTAAATTAGCCAATGTTCTTTACAACATCTCTAGTAAGGGTAAAAAATATTATTGCTCTTATTTGGCACAACACATGTTGCATACTTTCATAACAAAATTCCTATACTTATTGTTAATTCATAACAAGAAGAAAGATATTTTCATATTTAGTGTTTTTCTTCTACAAAAATTCTAGTTATCTTTTTAAATTGTTATTGTTCTATAAAAATATTGAAAATACCAAAAATATTTAAATTTTCATTACTACAAAAATCATCTTTAGTTTAGATAATTATTTTTTTATTAAAAATAGAAAGTTTGTTGTTCAATAGTGCATATTGTGTATTCTCCCTATGGGTTCGATATTCAGGTCTTAATAAAAAAGTCATATATTACTTGATAACGATACGTATACTTGCGTAGTATCCCAATATATATATAAATTAAAAGTTAAATTCTTTTTTTTTCTTCAAGATCAAGTTTTTTATCTTGTTGTAAAGTAAGTAAATATAAGTGAAATATAATCTAAATTATTGTTGTACTGTGCATATTAACAGTATCTAAAGATCAATTTTTTGGCGTCGATTTTAAAAGCATATTTCTGTTTTTAGAAAGTCTTATTTAAACTTTAAGTTATCTTATCTTATCATATTTTATTTTGTTTATTTTATTTTATTTCATTTTATATTAGTGTATGTGTTGTTCAGGTTCTGAAGGACTAGTGCCGTACGATTCTGAATTAGAAAGAACTATTAGAAAAATCAGAAAAACCAAAAAAAAATTATAAATTTTTAAAAATCTAAAAAATTATAAAAATGGTAGACCAAAATAATCAAAATGCTGAAATTCATCAAGAGTTTAGACCTTTAAGAGATTATGTCAACCCTATTGTAGATGAACTTCATTATAGTATTCAAAAACCTATTGTAGAGACTAATTTATTTAAGCTTAAACGTGATATTATCCAAATGGTATCAAATAATCAGTTTGGGGATCACCAACTGAAGATCCAAATTTACATCTTGCCAACTTTCTAGAATTATGTGCTACACTTAAATATGATGGTGTATCAGATGATATCATAATACTTAAGTTATTTCCTTTCTCACCGAGGGATAAAGCTAAGCAGAATAACCCATATTCAAATTATTATAACCCATGTTGGAAGAACCATCATAACTTTAACTGGAATAACAATTTGGGTGGTAATAATCACCAATGGGGGAATAACCAAGGAAACCCATTGGGAAACTGGAGCAACGAAGGGAAAAATAATTATAAATCTACTTATCCTCAAGGTTTCAACAGTAATACACAGTTTAAGGAGAAGAAGTTTTATATAGAAGAAGTTGTGTTACAAATGGGAAATCAATTACAAATTCAAGGAGCTACAATTAGAAATATTGAGAATCAACTTGGGCAAATATAAAATTCATTAATTAATAGATTCCAAGGAACTTTTCCTAGTAATATTGAATCAAATCCAAAAGACCAAAATAAAGAACAAGTAAAAGCCGTTCAACTTAGAAGCGAAAGAGAGTTAGAAGGTCAAGTTCAAAAAGAAATTGAAGTAGAGAGAGAATAATTGAAGAATCAAAAGAGGACGCTCCAAAAGATTATGAGAGACATATTTCTCCACTAAAAATTGATTTGAAAAAATCACACATCCATTTCCTCAGAGACTTTATCAGCAGAAGTTGGATAAACAATTTTCAAAATTTCTGGAAATATTTAAGAAGCTTACAATTAATATTTCATTTGCTTAAGCCTTAGAACAAATGTCGAGCTATGTAAAGTTTATGAAGAATATTATCAACAAGAAAATGAAGTTTAAAGATAATGAGACTGTTGCACTTAGTGAGGAGTTCAGTGTGATAATTCAGAAGAAGATTCCTGAAAAGCTTAAAGATCCTGGTAGCTTTACAATTCCATGTGCAATAGGAGACAGATTTTATGGGAAAGCTTTATATGATTTAGGTGCAAGCATTAACTTTATGTCATTATCAATATTTAAAAGATTGGGATTAGGAGAAATAACTCCTACTACTGTAACTATACAGTTAGCAGATCGTTCGACAACATACCCTAAAGGACTTATAGAAGAGGTCCTAGTTAAAGTGGATCAATTTATCTTTCCTGTTGATTTCATTGTGCTAGATATGGAGGAAGATAAAGAGATATATATCATTTTGGGGAGAACTTTCCTAGCCACAAGAAGAGAAATGATAGACGTGCAGAAAGGGGAATTAACAATGCTCATCAATGATCAAACTATTACTTTTAACATTTCAAAATCAATGAAATACCCTGCAAAAGGTAAAGATAATGAATGTTATAGGATGGATGTTATAAGATATCTAAGTGAATGTCATTTTAGAACTACTTATGAAGAAAAATTTGAAGTGCAACATTTGGAACATGAGCAAGAAGAGGAATTAAATTAATGTGAAGATCTGTTTAAGAAAAATTCAAACTATGTTTGAGAAAATTTTGAAGTTTTGGACTCGATAGACAAAGATAAATCATTTTGTCCATCTATTGAAAAACCTCCAGAACTATAGTTGAAGTTACTTACTGATCATTTAAAATATGTCTTTTTAGGAGATTCCTCTACTTTACCAGTTATAATTTCCTCAAAGTTAACGATGGAAGATAAAGAAAGGTTGATGAAAATTCTGAAAATTTTTAAGAAAGCCTTTGGATGGATAATTGTTGATATTAAAGGAATCAGTCCTTCAATTTGCATGCATATAATTTATTTGGAAGAGAACTGAAAACTCAGGGTTGATCCGCAAAGGAGATTAAATCCTGTTATGAAATAAGTTGTAAAGAAAGAAATTTTAAAGTGGTTAGATGTTAGAATTATCTACCCTATTTCAGATAGTGCATGGGTTAGTCAAATTCATTGCGTTCCTAAGAAAGGAGGAGTAATTGTAACAGTAAATGAACATAATAAGTTAATACCTACTAGACAAGTTATAGGGTGGCGAATATGCATTGATTATAGAAAATTAAATCTTATCACTATGAAAGATCATTTTTCATTACCCTTTATAGATCAAATGCTGGATAGACTAGTTGGGCATAAATACTTTTGTTTTCTAGATGGATATACTAGTTATCACCAAATTCAAATATCTCCTGAGAATCAATATAAAACAATGTTTACCAATCTTTATAGTACTTTTGCTTTTAGAAGAAAGCCCTTTGGTTTATGTAATGCCCCTGCTACATTTCAAAGATGTATGATGGCATTTTTTGTGATTTAATTGAAAAAGTGATTGAAGTATTCATAGATGACTTTTTAGTGTTTGGAACTTCATTTGACTCATGTTTAGAACCTTTATCCAAAGTTCTTAAGCACTGTGAAAAAATAAATTTAGTCATTAACTAGGAAAATGTCAATTTATGGTAGCAGGAGAAATTGTATTAAGACATCAAATATCAAAAAATGGTATGGATCCTGCTAAAATTCAAGTGATCGCTAATTTACCTTATCTAATAAATGTAAGGGAAATTAGGAGATTTTTAGGACATGCTGGATTCTACAGACGATATATTAAAGACTTTTCAAAGGTTGTTAAGCCTTTATGCCATTTACTAGAGAAAGATGCAACTTTTAATTTTTATGAGAAATGCCTAAAAGCTTTTAAGTTATTAAATGAAAAACCAATCACTGCACTAATTATAGTTTCACCAAACTGGGAAAAACATTTTGAATTAATGTGTGATGCTAGTGATTATGCTATTAGAGTTGTTTTAGGAAAAAGATATGATAAAATTTTCAAAGTTATTTAATATGCTAGTAAAACTCTTAATGAAACTCAAATTAATTATACAACAACTGAAAAAGAGTTGTTAGTAATAATATGTGCTTTTGATAAATTTAGATCATATTTAATTGGAACTCATTGTGTAGTGCATACAGATCATTCTGCTATTAAGTATTTAATGAAAAAGAAGGATCCTAAACCTAGACTTATAAGATGTATTCTTCTTTTGCAAGAATTTGATTTTGCAATAGTAGATCAGAAGGGGATTGAAAATCAAATTGTTGATCATTTGTCCAGGCTTGAATTAGAAAAATCACTTTATTTTGAAAATAAAATTAATGAACATTTTTGAGATGAAAAATTGTTAGCTATTAATGAGTGGTGTGTTCCGTGGTATGCCAACATTGTGAACTTTATTGTTAGTGATATTATATCCTGTGGAATGACATACCAATAGAAGAGAAAATTTATTTCTAAAGCTAAGACTTATTTTTAGGATGACCCATTTTTATATAAACAAGGAAATGATCTAATTATTTGAAGATGTGTACCATTAGAAGAAACTTATGAGATTATCCAAAAATGTCATAATTCTGATTTTGGGGGACATTTTGATGTTGATAAAACAACATACAAAATTTTACAATCTGGATTTTATTGGCCTAAAATTTATAGAGATGTTAATGCTTATATCAAAACTTGTGATAGATGTCAAAGAGTAGGCAATATTTCTGAAGAAATGAGATGTCCCTCAATTATATGCTAAAAGTTGAAATATTTGATGTTTGGGGATTAGATTTCATGGGACCATTTATAGCAACTTTCAAAAATTTATATATTCTGTTAGCAGTGAACTATGTATCTAAATGGATAGAAGTTGTTGTTTTACCATGATGTGATGCTCAAAGTGTTGCAAAATTTTTGAAAATAAATATATTTTGTAGATTTGGGATGCCAAGAGTTATCATTACTGATGGGGGAAGTCATTTTAGAAATACCATAATGGAGAAATTACTAAAAAAAATATCATATAAATCATAGGATTGCTACTACTTATCATCCTCAGACAAGTGGTTTGGTTGAATTATCTAATTGGGAAATTAAAAGAATTATTGAAAAATCTGTGAATCCAAAAAAAATGGATTGGTCAGTCAAACTTGACTATGCTTTGTGGGCTTATAGGATTGCATACAGAACTTCTATAGGAATGTCCCCATATAAGCTAAAATTTGAAAAAGTTTGTTACTTACCAGTTGAACTTGAGCATAAGGCATATTGGGCAATTAAAGAGTTAAATTATAATTTGAAAGATGCTGGTGAGAAAATATTGTTACAATTAAATGAGCTTGAAGAGATAAGAATGAATCTTATGAAAGTGACAAAATTTACAAAGAAAAGATGAAGATGTGACATGATCGAAGGATTCTTACTAAAAATTTTCAGTCAGGGCAATAAGTTTTGCTATATAATTCAAGGTTAAGATTATTTCCAGGCAAACTTAAGTCCAGGTGGATGGGCCCATTTATTGTGATTAAAGTTTATCCTTATGGAGTTATGGATATTAAAGATCCTAAGTCTGAGAAAATATCTAAAGTTAATGGACATAGACTGAAACCTTATTTTATAGGAGATCAACANAAGAATGAATCTTATGAAAGTGACAAAATTTACAAAGAAAAGATGAAGATGTGGCATGATCGAAGGACTCTTACTAAAAATTTTCAGTCAGTGCAACAAGTTTTGCTATATAATTCAAGGTTAAGATTATTTCTAGGCAAACTTAAGTCCAGGTGGATGGGCCCATTTATTGTGATTAAAGTTTATCCTTATGGAGTTGTGGATATTAAAGATCCCAAGTCTGAGAAAATATCTAAAGTTAATGGACATAGACTTAAACTTTATTTTATAGGGAATCAACATAAGTTTAATGATGGAATGATGTTGGGTCAACCAGAATAAGCACTGGTTACATCGGACTGACAACATAAAATCAAGCGCTTTGTGGGAGGCAACCCATAGTTATTAGTGTGTTTTTATTTATTTTTCTTTTTTATTATTGTTTTATGTGTGATTAAGAAAATTTGGGGTAGTATTTTTTATACTATTATGTGTTAGTATTGATTTTAAGACTTTATTTAGTGATCTAGACATGTTAAAATGAGAATTTAGACGTTAAGTTGACTAGTGCAAAAATGTGCACTGGCGCTTAAGCGCCAAATCCGACGCTTAAGCGCGGCAGTTTAAAAACATGTGCAAAATTAATATTCTATAAGGTAAAACCACCTAGAAGTTTGCAAAAACTTGCCAATGCAGTTTCTAAACGTGTCTAAGAGTTATTGGAAGGATTTAAGCCTATAAATAGAAGGGTTTAGTGAAGGAATTTCACCCCAGATCATTTCTAGCCCTAAAGTCTAAGAGAGAGATAGATTTTAAGATGATGTCTTCATGGGAGATGGATTTGAAGAAGAAGGAGGAGACTATGAGGAATAAATTCATTAGTCAAAGTGCACAAAAGTTGTATAACAATTTCTTAGCCGTTAGTATTGAAGGGATATCAGAGAAGATTAACAAAATTGAAAATACCATATCTGTACTAGAAACTAAGGTATTGGAGATTCATACACATCTTGAGCATATTGGATGACAATTAAAAATGCAATTTAGCCACACTAGTTATATAGAGGAAGTGAATAAGGAGATGTTTCTTAAATAGAAGTGGATTGAAGAAGATTGCATTAGAGCACGTCACTACCGTCTGTTTTATCAACTTTATATTCAAGTTGCCCAAGGAGAGACTAATGAAAGACCTGAATTTGTTCCTTCTAATGAAGAATGGAATTAAGTTCTATGCTTGAAGTTATGTTTTTGTGTGTTTAAAGTCGTTGTCTTTAAGTGTTTTAGTGTTTAAGACTTGCTTTTAGTGTTTGTGTTACTTAGGTGTTTAATTGTGAAAGATTGTTAAGTGTTTGTATTTAGGAAAATTTTCTCATCCAAGACTATTTGGGATGAGAACTAAGTGTTTAAATGTGTTTGTACTCGTTTATTAATTAATATAAGTTTGTTTGTGTGAAATTTTTTGTTGTTTTAGTCCTGAATTGAAATAGTTATTAAGGAGAATTGATAAAGAAGAGTTACAGGAAGTTTAAAATAGTCGTTTAAGTGCTATGAGACCATTTAGGGGTCGTTTATTTAGGAAAATAGTGCATTTTACTTTAATTTGAAATTTTTGAAAATCGTGCACTGGGGTCTAAGTGTCACATCTCGCGCTTAAGCGTGAGCAAACCCAAGAGGCAGGCGCCTAAGCGCCACTTACCCGCGCTTAAGCGTCGGTTCACAAAAATTGATTCGCAAATGGTTAAAAGTGAATTTTTGAGCCAGAAATCACCTTCTTCCTCTCGAGTTCACGATTTTTTAGGGCTATGGCACATCTAACGTGAAGATTTCTTGGTGGAATCAAGTGAAATTTGCTAGATCCAAGTTCTTTGATGTAAGAGCTTTACTTCTATGTAAAAATTTTAGATTTTCACCATGTATTTTGAGCACATTTGGAGAAATTCAAAAATTCACTATTCATGGTGAAAAATGAGGAAAAATCTATGGAAATTACATGGAAAGTTTAGTTTGTGCCTTTGGAAGTTTAGTTTAGTAATTTAAACTTGATTTTTGAAGTTATTGTCGGAATTTATCAAATTTGTAGAATGGAACCAAGAATGAAGAGGAGAAAAGACAAAGCCCCTTTCAATTCGAGTAAATTTGTTAGTTTAAAAGCTCAGATCGTTATAGTGATGTGTCGCAATCACGCAAACTGATTCAGGAGCGATGTTTTATAAATTTGGGTGAGGACATGGAAGATTTAATTGTTCGCCGACAGTGGGTAACATTCTGTTGTTTCTCTGTTGTGGCAGTTATATCTATTGTGAGGGAGTTCTATGCAAATCTCCCTGAAGCTGAAGAAAACTGAGTCATGGTTTGAGGGAAGTTGATACCTTTTTCGCTAGAGGTAATCAACTTGTTTTACCATTTACCACTGAAAACATTATGTTTTTATGCAAATTATAGTCCTACTGAAGCGGAATTAGACGAGATTATTTCTTACTTGACTGTTGGGAGAGGACTTTGGAAGATAACTAATGAAAGGAGAGTTAACTTCCCAACTTCAAAGTTATGTGCACCTTGAAAGGCCTGACACTATTTCATTTATGCTCGTCTGCTTCTGTCCAATCATATCAGTGAAGTGACCAAAGAAAGAGCGACGTTGAACTATTGTATTCAAGAAGGAAAGCTCATGAACATTGGAGCTTTGATATGTCATATTATCATCAGTTCTGCTACGGTTGTTCCAACTGCAGGTCTGGGATTTGCTTCCTTGATCTTTTCTTTGTGTGAGCAGGCTTGAGTTAAATATGATAGTTGGGAGGAAGTGTTATTACCTCTAAAGCCCATCACTAAGGTGAATTTTAAAACTTATTCTTAGCATTCAATTTTTGGCTGGAGAGGAGGATTTTCCAGAAGCTATGGAATGGAGACGTCTGCTGCTTCTACATCTAAACCATCTACCTCACATGCTTCTACATCTCGAGGTGAGTCTACTGATACCTGAGATGAGTTATTACATAAGATGATGGATAATATTAATTTTAAGACTGGTAAGGTACAAAATTTATAGCGTTTTGCAGATTAAACTAATAGTTATAATAGGAGAAAGAGTGATTATGAAGAGAAATTTCACTCATCTTTGGAGAGCCTGATTAGAGGTGACCCAGGAGTGTAATTTCCTCCATATCCTTGATATCCTGATTATAAGTCTGCATAAAAGTGGTACAGCGGTGATTCTAAGGATGAGGAGTAGGATTGAGATAGTTTATGTTTGTTTATGTTGAAGACTATGTGATGTAGTACTGCTACATTTGTTTTGTGTTGATTTGAACTATGTGTTATGTTATGTTTTGGATCTTTTATATTGTGATTGTGATGTTGTGTTTTGTTAGTGTCTTGTTTTAACATTCTAGGTTAGTAACTGTTGATGTGTGTTTAATACTGTTTTAGTTAAATTAGGATTGAACTTGATTCTATGTCTTTTGAAAAGTTTAAAAATCTAGCTAACTTATATCTTAAATTTAAATTTATGAAAGTGCTACCCTGTATTTTTCTTTTAACATGTTAGTTTCTTTGTTTTTATACTGAGATCGTGAAATCAAGTTAGTATGTTAGTTTACTTTTATGTTTATACCCACTTCTTAGAAGTCTATTGAATCTCTATATGTTAAATTGAAATGAAAATATAGGAAATTTGATCAAAAATTAATTTTACTACTGTTTTTAGTTTTATACTTGTATCATTAGGTTTAAAAATTCCTGTTAGTATGTTATTTTAAAATTTCATTCGTGCTTATATATATCTGATGCTAAACTGTTTAATCTGTTAAAAATTTAAGTTTGGGGGGATGAAAAATATTTTCAAAACTGGAATTTTATTTGTTCTCAAATGTG
>NEWO01000326.1:1106641-1134860 GCA_003013225.1 Phalaenopsis aphrodite | reverse complement strand
AAAGTATAAGTCTTGAGAAATTCTTAAGCTTATATATATAATATAGTAAGTAAAATTATTTTTAGTGAAAGTTTTTAAGTAGAGATAATAAAAGAACTAAATTCTAATTTGGAAAATCTACAATATATTTCTGAATTAGATAGAAACTCATATTTTCGTTTTTCTTAACATTAAGAATTTCTAAACTTTAAGTTTGTCTCATTTACTGAATATATTTTTTTAAATTAGACTGTTATATCTCTAAATAAAAATTTTAGTAACTCCTAAAGAAACTCATATACATATCATACATAATTAGTTTTTAAATATTGAAGTGCACTTGAGGATAAGTAACATTTTAAGTTTGGGGGATTTTGATACACCTAAAATATATAGTATTTTTAGACACATTTTTATATCTATTTTTGAGATATTGCACTTTAATGGAAGGTATTTTTGTATTTTTCTTGCAATACAGTTAAAAAGGGTAAAAAATGCTTAAAGAAGTGAAAAAAAGATCGAATTTGGAGCAAAAATGTGAAAAATGTGCAAAAAAGTTTTGGCGCCTAAGCGTCAAATCCGGTGCTTAAGCGCCGATTAAATAGAGAAGGTCGTGTCTAAGTGCTAGAGGCCCCGCGCTTAAGTGCCAGTGGCAATTATTTAACGAGTAAATTCAGTTTCTGTGAATTTTAAAGAGGTTTTTGAGGCCCTCATTGGCTTAATTGGTGGTTATAACCACCAGGGACGAAAAATTTCACGAAAGAATGCATATCTTGGGGAAATACATCGAATGTAGACATATTTTAAAGAGAAACTAAGGCACCTTTTGGAAAATTATTAAAGAAAGAAGAGAGGACTTAGAAAAGAGTCCTGAAAGTATTGGAAAGTTTTGAAAGTTCTCATTTGGGGAGTTAGTTCGGAGAGATTTTGAGGCACCACTTTTACTTTTATTTTATCCTTTTTGTTATTTTATTTTGAGTGATTGTGAAGAGAAGAAAATCAAAGGAACTTCAAGAGTTTGGTGGAGGACTTGAGATAAGTTTTTATCTTTTTGTTTCGAGACTACTTTTGGTTTTAATTGAGACTTGTTGTTGGTTTGACAATGATTTCTTCTTTTAAACTAAAGTGTGGTTTTGATTTCTCCATAAATTCTGAGTAGTTTTCTTTATCTTTCTTCTTAAAATGGTAAATAATTAAGTTTTGGACGGAAGTTGTGTAAAGTATTTTTCTTCAATGATGGAAGAAGTTGTGATGATTTAAATCCAAGCACTTCATTTACTTCTTGATTTGGTCAATCCAGGTGTTAAAATTTATTGTAGGAACATGTAAGAACTGGGCTGGTATTGTCTCAGTCAATAATTGGAAAGAATTACATGAGGTTGTATGAATGAGAATGTAGTTCATATGATTGCATGTAAATAAATAGGGAAATCTCATTAAAGGGTGTAGAGTTAGAGGACTTTAACGTGACAGGTTAAAGCCTCCAACTTGGTTTATTATTTTAGGTTTTGATACAAGATGTTAGCCCCCAGGTGGAGGGAATCGAGCGAGCTCTAGAGTGAGAGCCAGTATCTTCCCTGCCTAGCCGATCTTCAGAACTATTCAAACTTTAAATTAGCCAATGTTCTGTATAACATCTCTAGTAAGGATAAAGAATATTATTGCTCCTATTTGGCACAACACAATTTTTATAACTCTACAGCAGAATTCCTATAATTATTACTGATTCATAATAAGAAGAAAGATATTTTCATATTTAGTGTTTTTCTTCTACAAAAACTCTAGTTATCTTTTTAAATTGTTATTATTCTATCAAAATATTGAAAATACTAAAAATATTTAAATTTTTATTTCTGCAAAAAATCATCTTTTGTTTAGATAATTATATTTTTATTAAAAATAGAAAGTTTGTTGTTCAATAGTGCATATTGTGTATTCTCCATGTGGGTTCGATATTCAGGTCTTAATAAAAAAGTCATATATTACTTGATAACGATACGTATACTTGCGTAGTATCCCAATATATATAAATTAAAAGTTAAATTCTTATTTTTCTTTAGGATCAAGTTTTATGGTTTTGTTGCAAAGTAAGGAAATATAAGTGAAATATAATGTGAATTATTGTTGTAATGTGCATATCAGTAGTATCCAGGGATCAAAAGCCAACTATAATAATTCTTAGTAATAGAGACACAAATAATTAAAATAAAGGAAAAACTACAAAGGCTTAAGTTGATAATGATATTCAGGAGACTAAAAGGAGAAGTTTGAGGTTAATCATAAATTCAAAATTTGGTACAAATGCCCTTTCTAAAGTCAAAGAATCAAAAGCTTCTTTTATCTAAACTTTAATAATTATATTTAAGAATATATTAATGAAATTAAAATTATTTGTTTGATTAGCCTATTAAATTGTATATATATTTAAGAATTAATATTATATTAGTTAAGCAAATATTAGTTATATAAGGATACTCATATAAAAATAATTAATAAAAATAAAGTGAAGACATTGGGACTTTTTAATAAAATGCAATCTTAAGAACAAATGGATGTACTTTAATTTACATAGTTACATCATTATTAAAAAAGAATGTAATCTTAAATCACAATTTACCATGAATTTCAAAAGCTCTAAACTTATGTATTGAATTACTTGAGGGTAAATATAGTATAAGTGTAGAGGAATTTGAGGTGTGGTTAATTTGATGTGATATTTCTTATACGTTATATATTATTTGTGTTATTTTTATGCTTATTTAAGGTAACGTGTTTATATATATAGTATAAATGTTGAAATTCAGTAATAGGAGCATAAGGAACCAAATTTATGTGAAGGCCTTGCGTGGTGCCTTGGTGCCCATGCTTGACTTCTATGTGCTTGAACCAGCTCCTTATTTCACAATATAAATAAATAAATAAGCAAAATTAGGCACCATACCTAGAAAGGTGATACCCACTCTAGCTCTTATGCACCTAGCCTGGCTTCTGAAGAGGGAGATTTCTATGTACCAAATATAAACAACTTGAAAATATAGCTCTTTAACTTGGTTCCTAGGCAACCGAAATAGCCTAATGATAGTTTGCATGGTCTTGAGATGGATTGGTGATTCATATGCTTAAATCCAAGACATCCAAAAGAATAAGGTACCCCCAATGTTTTTTATATTTAGTCTCCTGCTACTATTCTCACATCGTTTGTATGTATTAGAGTATTTAGAAATCTTAGTTGCAAGAGCAAGGAAGAAGTGCTTCTAATTAAGTAAGGAGGGAATAGTGGAGTGCATCACTTAGGAACAAAAATAATAATCTTATCAGGTTCTACCTATTCTTTACTCATATATATTTGCTCTGATTTAGTGAATGATAATTATGTTTTCATTTCAAATCATACACAGTAATTAAATTTTCTATCTCCATTAGATTCATTTTCTATGAAATATAAAGAAATCCATGCTTTGATTTCTATAACTTAATTTATATCCAAAACGGTCATTTGGATAGTTAAAATTAGTTGTAATTTAAGACTATCTAAAAAAGATTAAAAGCATAATTTGGTTATTACAGACCCAGTGGAGAATGTCGATGTCTGGGAGTTCTTGTAGTGTCTGAGCAAACTAATTATAATATGAGATTTCGATGCATGTTATATGCTAGAAAAGAGTAAGAAGTAAAATGTTTCGTCTTACAATATACTATAAAAATTATTTGGAAAAATTTGGGTTTCATTGAACTAATTATACAGACAATCTCACAACTATTAGACAACTCTCCACTATAATTTAAGGTTTTTTTGCCTTTTTTTTAAAATTGGATTTATAAACCTTTAAATTTTACAAACTTTGGAGACTTCAAACTAAACCAATGCTAGTAACTAGAAGATCATATCTTTTAAAATTAACTGGTTCTCTATGAGAATGATGCATAGACACATAATTTATATATTACTTGATCGATATGTATATTTGTGTAATTGACACTTGTGTGACTGTGGAGTTGTATTGCTTTTTTGTTCACAAGATAAGCTAAACAATAGAATATTTGGGTGCACTGCAAAATCACTATAAATCTCTAATTATTTTCTGTGTGACTTCTCTATATCTTTTATTTAGTCAAGTATGCTTATAGAATAATGGTTTCCAATTTATTTCACTCTTTTTGATCCTCTAATATAAGGATTTTATCTCCTACTATTTTTAGTATAAATGTTAATTACATCCACAATCGAAAAGTTGAGCATTACATGTTTGAGATTAGTGAATTAGTGAATGACATATGTTGGTCTGTGCTAAGCATCAGAAATTTGCCATGGGGAAAGTCAAAATTTGGTCAATGTTCAATAATTTCCTTATCATTTTCTTAATAAGAAATGGTACTAGTTGATTAAAAAAATTGCATTAAATATTAACGAAATGATTACAACGATGGGCCGTAATATTGGTCAATGGTTGATGGTGGCGATAGGCTTCAAAGTATACTAATATATGTCATTAGGATACAACAAAAAGCTTTTAAAATCTATAAATATGTGAATTTTCACCAATAAAAGCCCTTATTTATACATTTAGAAGCATGATCTATTTATAGACATCTAGGGGTCTTAGCCATTTATGTCAAAAAAAAAATCACCACATCGAACTATTTTGAAATGTTTTTTGATAACATAATACTTTAGTTTAACATCTTATTGTTATAATAAACTCAAAATTGAAAAAAATTCTAAGCTCGTCATATTATTCTCATTAACGTTGATGCTTGCTAGGAGATTTGTGGTGGTAGAGTAATGAATTATTGTCTTAGGGTTGTATGAGCATCCAACACATACATATATAAAAAAAAATATCGAGTAATGACACCGTAATTTTCTTACGTGAAAACCCCATAAAGGGAAAAACAACGGATCTACCATGAGTTCGTGATTATAGATACAACCTCTTATCTTACATGAAGGAAAGAGAAATACAGTTTCTAAAGTTACAACATTCGTGCATAGAAGAACTCGTTACACCGCAGTAGAGAGTGATCACAGTGGGAGTAATTTCCGGAGCTTTAGTACACCATATTTGGGTCCAACCTAATATTCGGGATAATGCACTGCTTCATAGATTGCTACATGACTCTGTAATATTAGTTGTTGCTTTTCACGGTGTGTCACGATAAGAAGCGGTTGACAACCAATGGTGGTCGGTGACAACTAGCTAGCGATGGTCAACGGTGATCGGAAACTACATGAGCTAGAAGTATTTGTCGATTTGTCGATATAGAATACTGGACTTCAACTCCTTCTTTCTCAAGCTTTGGTCTTTCTGTGGCTTAGGTCCATTCTCTATAGAGGGGTAAGAGATTTTTTTATAGAGTCCAAATTATAATTAAGGAAGAAATCCGAACCCCAGATAGAACTGCCCGGAGAAGTTCACCCAATCAGATGATCTTTTGTAAACATTTAAGTGTCTTAATGATGTCGGATTTGAGTGAACATGCTCTCAATGGATTTTTTCTTATTGAGATGTTTGTTTTGAATATAAACTTGCCTTGGAATCCGTTTGGCCTTTCAATTAAGCATAGAAAGCTTCTGAAAGTGGTTTAATAGCTTGATATGATCTTAATTTCACCCAAATTACACCAATTCTTATTTTGTTTGGCCTGACTTTTTTAGTCACAATTTTACTATAAGTTTTGAAATTAGAATTCCACAATATTTTTAATCAAAATTTGAACGCTTCTTGCGAAAAAAATTACATCTAAGCTCGAGTATGTCTTGAGATTTATGTTGAATGATGAAAATTTATTCAGAGGATATAGAAGCAATTATTTAATTTTTTTTAAAAAAAAATTGAACTACATATGATTCTCAATATCTTTAAGAAGCTTTCAATTGTGCTCAAATAATTAAATTAAGTGCATTTTGACTATGACCTATAGCTTTTTTATTTTATCTCTTGGATTCTCTAATATTTCTTATAAGTTTTTTTTTTTTTTCAAATGAAAGAGTGATTTTTGAGTTTCTATAAAACAAATTCGTGTATTTTTAATATTTGAAAAAACATTTAAAACAACGTGCTACTTGAAAATATTATATAGGGGCGACTTCAGAAATTATATTCACCGCGGCATTTCCCCCTTTGCTTTGATCTCTTTCTTCCCTCGTCCTCCGCCGCAACCATGGCCGCCGCCGCCGCTGCCGCTGCCGCCACTGGCTTCACCTCACTTTACTCACGCTTCCCTCAGTTTTCCTCCTCATCCCGCCACCGTCAACTCTCGATCTCATGCACCGCGGTCATTTCCTCCCCTATTCCGTCCTCCCTTGTTGCCAACGATCGTGGTGTTTATAATTTTGCTGCCGGCCCCGCCACCCTCCCTGAATCCGTCATACTTAAAGCTCAATCGGAGCTCTATAACTATCGCGGCTCCGGCATGAGTATCATGGAGATGAGCCACCGCGGCAAGGAATTCGACGCTGTCATCAAGAAAGCCGAATCCGATCTCCGCCGCCTCCTTTCAATCTCGGATGAATTCGCTGTCCTCTTCCTCCAAGGTGGCGCCACCACCCAGTTTTCTGCCGTTCCTCTTAATCTCTGCAAGCCTGATGATCCCGCCGACTACATCATCACCGGATCTTGGAGCGATAAGGCTTATAAAGAAGCTCAAAAGTTCTGCAAACCTAGCATTGTTTGGTCCGGGAAATCCGAAAAGTATACGAAAATCCCGTCGTTTGATGAGATCGGGCAAAACCCAGATGCCAAATATCTCCATATCTGCGGGAATGAAACAATTCATGGAGTTGAGTACAAGGATTACCCCGAACCCAAGAACATGAACTCGATTTTGGTCGCCGACATGTCATCAAATTTTTGCTCGAAGCCTGTGGATGTCTCAAAGTTTGGCTTGATCTATGCTGGGGCGCAGAAGAACGTCGGTCCTTCAGGCGTTACTATTGTCATTGTTCGGAGAGATCTTCTTGGAGATGCGCAGCCAATCACCCCTGTGATGCTTGATTACAAGATCCACGCTGATAATGCTTCGCTCTACAACACCCCGCCATGTTTTGCTGTTTATATTTGCGCTCTGGTGTTTGAGGACCTACTTGATCAAGGTGGACTTCAAGCTGTGGAGGAAAAGAATATTAAAAAGGCAAGCATTCTCTATGATACCATTGATGGGAGCGGTGGATTCTATGTCTGCCCTGTTGAGAAATCAGTGAAGTCGTTGATGAATGTGCCATTCACTTTGCCAAACTCAGACCTTGAGAAGAAGTTCATTGCGGAGGCTGCAGAGGAGGGAATGATTCAGCTCAAGGGACATCGATCGGTGGGTGGAGTTCGGGCATCAATATACAATGCGATGCCGCTTGCTGGTGTGGAGAAGCTGGTTGCTTTCATGAAGGATTTCCAGGCCAGACATACTTGAGCGAAGTAGTGTTTCGGGATTTCAAATTCCTGGGTTTTTTTTTCCCCTTTTGGGTATTCTCTTAATATTGAAAGGTTCTATCTGTTATTTGCTTTCTTCAATTTGTTTACATGCTTGCCAATCTCTATATCTGTTGTATTTCTTTATGATCCTTACTTCAAGTTTAATCTTTCTGTTTTAACTGCGCTGCAGTTATTGAATTTAAGATGATATGTATTTTATTTGCTTCCTGCCAATGAAGATCATTACTAATTATATACAAGGAGAGAGGTCAAAGAGAATGGTAGCTAGAGCTTACATTTGTACATGGAAAATAAAGGTGAATCATCGAACGGTTATGCTAGTATGGAGTAGCAAATTCTAAACCACAGTAACAGAATGAGATAAGTTTACTAGGGCCCCTCTAACTTAGGATCCAAGGGTTGGATTGTTAGTTGTCCCTGGGAAAAGCATTGGGGCATATAAATTTAGCCATTTGGTCATTTGTAGTGATTTGTTGGACTGCTATGGTATTTGCTGCAATATGATCTCTAACAAAGTGATGATCCGCTTCAATTTGCTTTTTGCGGACATGGAATATGGGATTGTTCACTAAGGCCATGATTGAGGTATTATCACAATAGAGGGAAGTTGGTGTTGAGATTGATATTTGAAATTCTATAATGACATGTTGGAGCCATATTACGTATGTTGTTGCCAAGGTTAATACTTGGTACTCATCTTCTGTAGAAGATTTGGCGACAATAGTTTGTTTTTGAACTTTCCATGATACGTGGTTGTTGTGTAGGAAGGTACAATGGCTGGATATCGAACATCTAGTGATGGGGTCGCATGCCCAGTCTAAGTCAAAGTAAGATTGGATTGTTGGAGTTCCTTGTGTGATTTGAAAATCATGCATAAGTGTGACTTGAAGTTAATGAAAGATCCTACTAAGGAGTTGAAAATATTCAACAATGGGAGAATGCTTACGCTGATATACTTGATTAATGACAGAGGCTATGTCTAGCCTGGTGATAGTTAAATACTGTAATGAACCT
Organism: Phalaenopsis aphrodite; assembly: GCA_003013225.1. Taxonomy (NCBI): domain Eukaryota; kingdom Viridiplantae; phylum Streptophyta; class Magnoliopsida; order Asparagales; family Orchidaceae; genus Phalaenopsis; species Phalaenopsis aphrodite. Next base: position 1,126,437 of record NEWO01000326.1, on the reverse strand, counting down.
GAATCTGTCTTATTGAGTTGGATTTGAGAAGTGTTTGTTGTGATGATGGATCAAGAGGTGGTTTGGAGGGACATGGGGTGAGGATTGCATGGGAGGAGCTACCAAATCCATTAAAATTAAGGGGAATTTGTATACATTTACTTAGCTCACACCCAAACCTTAATTTTTACAAGCTAAGCACCCTATCTATATGAAAAAAGTGTAATCTACATTTTCATACATCTTTTCAAATATTAGAAAAGGTGTTTGACTTGTAAATGTCAAAGTTTTGGTGTGAGATAAGTATGCATAAGAACTGGGTGCTATGTATATAAATTTCCCTAAATTGGGGAATTTGCATACATAGTCACGCAATTCTTATACATTTATTTATCTCACAGCTTCATTTGTTTGGTTGAGGAGAAATTTAGCCGAATGTTTTTTTTTTTCTTTATTGTTTGGTTGATCACTGTTTTTTGTGAGGGGGCTTAAGAGTTGCACAGATAATCTGATTAAAATTTCACATGTTTTTCATTAGGGTTGAATAGGTTGTCAGTGGAAAAATATATTTGTTCATAATTTTTTAATAAATGCAATTTTTTACTCATTGCGTTCAAATAAATCACTCGATATCAAACTGTGATGCATTCCCCCGATTCCTTCAAACCACCGTATTGTTAATAGTCTCGGCTTTTGTAATTTTAATTGAAAATCTCATGAGGGAAATGATATGTGCATGTAGATGATAAGCCTACACGCATCATTGGTAGACTTTATTGGCAATTATAAATAATCAAATAACTCACCATGGATTCTAGAATCAATTTTAGTGTCAGGTGGAAGATTTTGTGATATTTTAGCTAATTAGGGAATGTCTCCATTGATACCTATTTGTGCAAGCAAGCTTTTTATCATTTCTTTCAAGATGGTTGTGCCAGTCTATAGTATCATCATTACCAAATAGGCTATGCAAGTGCAACGTTACAAGATATTTTAAATGATCTACTAATAGATTCACTTGAAGCAATTATTAAAATTTATCATTTCAAATACAATCAATTTTATTTCACTATAAAAACCAAATTTAGTGTCTTTATGTTTCGGGAAAATAACTTTATTATCATGTGGTAGGTAGTAGGATAATTTTTGGCAGAGCACTTCATTAACTTGCATGTAAGTTTGACCAAGTATGATAATTTATAGGACTATTTTTAGGCTAATTTTAATCGGACACCAAGTAGTTTTTCATGATCTATCTTATTTTTTATAAATAAGTAATTATCAAACATTAACAAAGAGTATACTTTATCACAATAAGGTTGAACATTAATTTAAAATCTCCATGCATGTAGATGACCTATTAGGTGTTGGTGGCTACAATGGTCAATGGTGAGCGGTCGTTGACAATATTGAGTATTGGCATGCATACATTAATGCTGAGATTGGAGTAAAAATAATGAAAAACTGGAATTTACATATTTAGCTTGGACCAGAATCTCGTAGATCCAAGCCGACCACAAACCTCGATATGGCAAATATGACTGTATCACAGACCTAGATCTGGCAGATCTGGCCACGCTAGTACTGGCATGACCATGCCAGTTTCGGGAGTGGTCATGCCGTCGAACAGCCTAAACCCAATTTGGAAGGCATTTTGTGCCCTATTGAGCCCCTATCTCTATAAGGATGTTAGGGCACGAATTCAGACATAGAGGGAGGCTTTGGAGGCTCTGGAACATCAAATTTGAGGGTTCAAAGTTAACTCTAGAGTTCTATTCTTCTTCCTTGAAAGAGAGAACTTCTAGGATATTTTTCTTGTCATTTTTCTCTTTTCATGTGGACTTCTGTCTGAGAGTTGGAAGGATGGGGGGAGAAAGTTAGTGGTGTCTGAGGGTAGATGTTTGAGAGTTTTTATTGAATGGAGAAGTTCATGACGGATTGCAAGGACCGATTGGCTTGGGTTTGATTTTTCTTTTCTTCTTACGTTGTTTTATTTTTATCCCCATAATAGCAAAACTTGTATTTTCTCTTTTCATGTATTGTAGTTGATTTCCTTTCATGCTCTTGTGACATATGTCCTATGGACTTTTGGTAGTTTTCATGCCATGAATTTTCGTTCCCTCGATGCTTGTTTTTATGCATGAAATTTTGATGTTGATGGGTTAACTTTTTAACCATATTTTTCTTCTTTATTGGAGATGATAAGATTGTTAAAACCTCTCGTGAATTATGATTTATGTCCTTCGTGTAGTGGAATGAGTATGTTAACCCAAAAAATCTGGTATAATAGATATTTTGTTATGATTTTGCAACCTAGAAAGGAGATTTGAATAATTTTGGAAATGCCATAAGTTTAGGCAAAACGTAAATTTATGAGTTTGTGGTCTTCTTCTATCCTAGGCACAGGCTTAAGAAAAAAACTTGTATTCCTTGTTGTCAACAATAGCATGGGTTCCATAAGAAAACTTCAAGAAATCATTGACATGTGTCGTAGGAGTATGAATCCCGCATATCTAAATAACTTCACAAAATTTAGTTTGGGTTCCTCTTTCTTATTTAGGGTTTAAACACTTTCGCATTGACAAATTGATCATTTCGAACTAGACTTAGCGGTTCAGTAAACTAGAACTTCGCTTGTCAGAAATATTTTTATATTATCCTCATGGGATCAATACGCGGGCTCTTAGACCGCATATTACTTGTCACGTTTACTTATGTGATTGATTGACTTGCTTCGCGGTAAGTATTCGACCATCACCAGTCGAGTCTTAGAGCAATTAAACTTTTAGTCCACATATGTAAAGTATCTATAATACGTTATACAACACCCACTAAAGCAGACGCATAAATGTAACTTCACATATTACACTCCTTCTCTATAAATAGGAGAATCTTTCATATATAAGGGCTAATCAACAATTCACATTACTGTTCTTTATTGTGCACTTTCTTCTCTATCTTTTTCTCTGTCTCTATATATCACTCTCTCTTATCTTACGCTCTATTTTTTGGATGTAATTCATGGACAAATCAGCGTTCAACAATATGCAATAAATTTATGAAGTTTTTCTTATTATCCTCAGCTTTATAAGTTAGAGCAGGTGCAGAAATTTCAAGATTTTTTCTTCACCTCGACGTGAAGCCAATTCTTGTTGTATGTATTTTGATCATATGCTCTCTATTTTGAACTGTTATAAATGTTAGGCAACACTTTCTCAAGTTTTGAACATTATATGAGATCATTTTGACTTTGACAATTTAAATTAGTTAAGTTATTGGTGGCCAATCATACAAAGTTCCCCCATGATAATGGGTGGCAATCATAATGATGATGAGCTTTATCATGTAAGAATGCTTTGTTCTCACTTGATGAAATCATAAAAGAGGAGAATGCATACATAAAATTATATATCACATAAAACATATATTCAACAAAGAATCTACAAGAAATGCTTGCGAGAATCTATTCCGAAATGAAGAAAGAAGTGAGAGGAGCATAAAGGAGACCACATCATGTCTTCTTCCAATGAAGAAGTTAGCAAAATGAGAAGTTGGGTGGGAGACAAGATATAGATTATCTCTAACCAAACTTGACTACCTGTTGAAATGCTAATCGGTGCTTCCCTAAAGCCCCTAAAATGACAATATTCTGCTCAAAATTCAGCCAATTAATTTCTAGCAGATTCATCATTTTTTCACCAGTTCTTTTCTGATTTCAGTGTCGATGAATATATTGTCAAGTTGCTGGTTTAACTTCGACCAAATCAACAGAAAATTTTCAGGTGGAGTTTCCACTAATGTTTTAATTTTCAGGGATTATTGCGTGCGGACACCGCATGCATCTCTGCATGCGGTGTTCGATCTTGGCCGTAGATCATGGTGATCTACGGTCAGGATTATTTCCGTTTTTTTTTTAAAATAAAAAATTTTAGGTGGGGCCCACCGAAATACATCAAGACCGTAAATCAAGTGTTTTACGGTCCGGATCGGTGTCCGCACGCAAGCTGCGTGCGGACACCGATCCGTATGGAATAATTTTTCTGTTTTAATGGGTCTTATTTACGCGAGCTATTATGATCACCAAAATGCATTTCCAGCCAAGGATATTCAGGCGATCGTTAATCCGCAAATAAAGCGAATTACGAGCGGAATAATCTTTTTTTTTGGGAGATTATTTTAGGTTTTTTATAGGGAAAACGTACTAATGCAGTCTACTTTAGGCATAATGAAGATAGAGTTAAAGTGTTAGCATGTCATTATTGTTCAATTACATCTGTTAAGGCTCATTTGATTGCTTATTTGAGGTTTGAAAATAAGAAATAGTAATTTATAAAATTATGAAATCTTTTTCGATCATTTTATATGTAAATTTAAAACCTTTCCCTTTTTCGAATTTAAGAAATTGACCAATCAGAAAAAGTTTTGAAACAGACTCAGAGATGTTTCAGAACATATATTTTTCGAACTTCCAAAAACCAAAATGAGAATGCGGACACAAGGGACTACAATTCTCTTACTTCTAATTACATTTAAATTAAACGAGCCGAACACACGAGCGACCCAGGCTCAGCTCCTGTTCGAATTGTTTATATTTCGAGATCAAAAAAGTGTGTTTGTGCTCAGCTCATTTGTTTAACGAGCCGAATACGGGTTGTTCACAAACAAAGAGTTATTTTGACAGCCATAAGATGTTAATGGTTGTGGTAATATTTAAAAATTATTGTTTATATTAAAACATCATTTGAATCTAATTTAATAATTTTTATGATCAAGGCTAATATATATTGATGAGTAGTATTTTGAATCAAAACGAGCCATAACCTAGGCACAGGCTTTAAAACAATAATTTTAAAATGTATTATTAAATTATTAAATTATTTTTATAGACACAGGCTTACAGCAAAAAAATACTTGTAGTCAATTATATTAAAACAATAATTTTAATAATTTTCGAAAGATGCATCAAGGCTAATATATATATTGATGAGTAGTATTTTGAATCAAAACGAGCTGAACATGAACGAACAAATCTTTGTTCGTGTTCGACTCATTAACTTAGCGAACGAGTTGAACGCAAGCTTCTTAACGAGCCGAATACGAGTTGTTCGCGAACAAAGAGCCGTTTCGAAAGCCCTACATTTAACCATAAAAATATGAAGGTAATTTACACAAATACCATCCAATTTTTATGTATTTTACAAACTTAACACCTAACGTTTACTTTTAACATTTATACCACCACCCAAATATTTCATATCACATCAAAAACTACCGCTATTTTAACTTTAAAAAATAAAATACAACTTCTCATACATAGGTAAGTGTTATATACGTAAATACATAGGAATTGAGTGGCATCTAGTAAACCTTCCTTAAATTATATATAAAAAACAATTTTATCCTCGAAGTAAAATAAGATTAGATTTAAATCCATCAAGCAAGTACAAGAAAATTCCCCATCCATTTCATGAACAAGAAGCCATTAATAACTCCGTTCTCTCTTTATCTGAACATTAAAAAACCTTCAAAGTTGATGCTCTTCATTCCAAGATCTTGCAGTCTTGCCAATTTTCTGCAGAACCCTAACCACCTCCTCAGCTGTAACATTACCCGTAACTGTGATTTTGTTGAGTTCTGCATCAACCCTGTAAGTCTCAATATCTGCATAAAAACAATATTAATATGAACCAGTTTCAAATAAATGGGGCTTTTACATGCATACCACCCCATTCCTAACTCCTAAACTTTGCTTTTTCACATTTCTACCACCTGAATCATTTACATCACATCAAATATATCATTCATATAACTTCTAAGAAATGAAATACATCTTTTCATGCATAAATAGGGTGGCAAATATGTAAAAAATTAAACTTAAGATGTAGGAATTGAGTTGTATGTATATATGTAAATATTCCTACATAAAAACGCTAAAAGCAGCTTGAAATTCAATAAATTTAGTATGGAATTTGGTTGATATAAACATACCTTCAATTTTCCTGATGGCTTTCTTGATGGCCTTGATGCATCTTTCGCAGTGCATGCCAACCTTCAGCTCCACCAACTACAGAAAATCACAGGCAGAGGGTAAATGAGAAGAATTATAATGATGAAAGAAGAAAAAGGTTTGCTTACAGCCATTAGATTTCAGTGGAATTGGCTTGGTGATGATCGGAAAATGTTTCAGATATCTAGCGTTGGGAAGCATTTAAAAAGAGTAATGTGGATTCGTTTCTTTGTGGAGAGGTAAATGTACTTTAATTTCTTTAAAGAATGAAAGATGCCTTTTTTTTTTTTCTTTGGTATAAAGAAAGAAAAGTCAAGAGTTCACATTTCAACACAGTTTAAAGGCTAGCTTTTTGTTTGAGTGGATCAAAAGTGGCATTTTATTGCCGTGATAATATTTGGAAGCTTGCTAAAAGGTAAGCTGGACACTTGAAATTTTTTAGGGAAATTTCCGTGCATTTCATACAATTCTAATGTATTACATATCCAATGCCCAAAGTTTGATGTTTACACTTACAATATTTTGGTGTCATAAATATATGTATGAAAATATGTATTTCAATTCTAAAAGTTAATAATTGCAGTATTTTTGATATGATGTTAAAGATTTGAATGTTATACACAAAAATACATGAGAATTGTGTGATCTGTGTAAATGCCTCCTTTTATTAATGAAGCATTGGTATTTAAGAAACCATAAAGAAAAAGGAGGTTTTTTTAAGACAATTCAAGTATTTCATCAAAATTTTGGCATCATTTTTGTTTAGCATACCGAATCTCTGTTCTAATAGCCCATTTTCTCGATAGCACTTCTGAATCTGGAGATGCAACTGGGTTGTCTTACTTTGTAAGATGGCCCCAGCTCAACTCAATAAACGCCTCACGAGCAAGTCCAATGAGCTAACAAGCTAAATCTGAGTGTTCTGACTCAACTGATCAGCTTATGAGTTGATAAGTATAAATATTTCACTCTCAACAACACTCCATTAAACCAAGAGCAGTCAATCTCCCATTTTTGTTTATCACTTAAATTCCAAGTGAAAAAACTAACCTTCCTAGGTCTTACAAGCGTTATCCATGGAGCAGTTAGGAGGGCACCAAGCCTAAGGGCAAATTTATCTTTTGTATGCCTAAGGACAAATTAGTTTTTTATTATTATTATTATTGGATATAAATAGACTTGTTATGTCTAGGGTTAGATTTATTCATTAAATTGAGTTTTGGGTCTTAGATTTAGTTTGGGAGAGATTTCCTACATCTCGAATTATAGGAATTGGGAGAGATAGTCTACCTCTTGAATTGTAGGTGCTTATCTTTTGTATTCATCTGAGTTTTTTGGATTATTGAAATAAAAAACTTGTATTTACCATTATTTCTGTGAAAAAAAGTGTTGATTTCTGCCTCGGATCGAATCAAATTGATATCAGAGCTCAAGATTTTGGGAATTAGGTTTACACAAGAGAAGATTGATCAACTCGACCGAAAGCTGAAGCAAATCGTCCCTTCTTGGGCAAAAATTTCAGCCGACAGAGCCCTCGATTTGTGTGTACAAAGCTCTAGAAATAAATAAAGGATCAAGACATTTAGTGATCGCGGCATTCAGAGCCGAAACAGTCATTGAAAGTGTCTCGGCGTACAAAATCGTGAAGGGAGACAAGGGACGAGATAATACAGTCGTGATGGCGGCTCCTGTGTTACCGACGCTCGTGATGCAGTGCAATTGGAGCTATGAAATTGCGATTCTGATGGGCTGAAGAAGTTGTGGCGCATTGTTCCTTGCGATACAATCGCGACCAAATCTAGCTGGGAAGGAAACAGCTAAAAAGCGTGCATAGGGACCCCAAACTCCTATTTTTTCTTCCTCTCGAGCCATCTACACGATCCAGTCGTGATCAGAGCTAGTTGGAAGGCAGTCACGAGGAATTGTAGAAAACAGAGGCCTGAAGCTTTTAGGATCGCGGCAAATAGAGACCCCAAGCTCTCAAATTCCAGGATCGTACAGGTGCTACCTGGGAAGTAATGATGAGATTGATGTAATCGAAAAATACTTATTGGACATATAGTTGTGATAAGAGCAAGCAAAGGAGAGACGATGGGATTTCAAGGTATAGAAATTTTTGCCTTTGAGATCGAAAATTTTTCAGAAAGAGATGGCAGTAAGAAAAATAGATGATCTGGAAAAGAAATTGGAGGAAAAGATGAGTTAAATCAAATTTAGGATGGAAGAAAGGTTCACCACCATGGAAGAGAGGCTCTCTTCTATAGAGAACCAACTGGAGGATCGACTCGAGAGCATGAGAAAACTCGAGAGATGCTAAAGAGGCTCATTAAGATGCAATCCAGGAACTCGCCGACAACTCAGCGTGCAAAGCCTAATAAAAGGTTGACTTCATAATCGTGGCAATATCAAAAGGAAAAGATATTGAACATAAGGAACAGAAAGAGGAAGACATCCACCATCACGAACCTCCTCTCAGTACTTTGATTAGAGGTGGATTAGAAATTTATGATGGAAATGGCTTGGTTGAAACATAGAGAAGAGATTATGCCAAAGGAATGGAAAAGCAAGAAGAATAAAGGAGAAAAGCAAGGAGGGGATATGACAACGATCGAAGGAAGAATTTTTATCCTCGATACATGGGGAAAACAATGGAGAAAGAGGAAATTAGGGGGGAGATGTTAGAGTTTGGAAGTTAAAATACCGCTCTTCGAAGAGGAAGATGTACATGGATGAATGTATTGGCTGGAGCGATACTTTGCGGAGAATGGGTTAGACATGATGGAGAAACTCATGAGACAAAATTGTGTTTGAAAGGAAAAGCCTTAGCCTGGTTTCAGTGGAGGGAGACTGGATACCTGATTCGTTTGTGAGATTAATTTAAAGATTATTTGTTGGAACATTTTCGAGTCATTCGAGAAGGAAACTTACAAGAGCAATATTATGTCTTGACTAGGGAGGGGACAGTCATGGAATATAGAAATGATTTGAACTATTGTCGGGACAACTGTGGTGATTTCTGAAGTAGAACTGGAAGGGAATTTCATGAAGAGCTTAAAGCTCGACATACGGGCAACAATCCAACCGCTAAGATCGTGGGGATTGGAGGAGATGATAAAGTTCTCCCAAATGGTGGAGGACAAGAACCAAACGAAGAAAGCCAGCAGGAGCAGCATAGAAGGAGCATCGTACAAAACTGTTTCAACCACGACGATGCCAAAATTTCAAATAGTGGAAGTGAATAAGAAGGCTGCATGGGACACGAATAATGGACCACGACCGGAAGCAACACTCAAGCGCCTTACAGAGACATTCGAGAGAAGCGAGCCAAGGGGTTATATTTTCAGTGTGATGAGAAGTTTAACCCATGACATCGTTGCATGGATCGAAGATTACAACTTCTCATAGGATGGGATGAGAAGGCAGACAATGAAGAAATAGAGACAGTTGTGGGTGAGGAGAAACAGTCTCATTTTTTCCATCTTGAGGACGAGGTGTCTTTTGGAGGGGGAGAATATTATTACAACAGCATAGGGCAAATTTGTCTTTTGTACGACTATGTCTAAATTATTTTTAATTATTATTGTTGTTGGGTATAAATAGGCTTGTTATATATAGAGTCAGGGTTATGCATGAGATTGAGTTTTGAGACTTAGGCTTAGAATTTGGGAGAAATTTCCTACCTTTTGAATTGTAGGAATTGTGATAGATTGTCTGCCCTCAAATTGCAAGTACTTACCTTTTGTATTTGACTGTGTTGTTTGGATTATTGAAATAAAAATTTGTGTTTGCCCTAATTCTTGTGAAAAAACATGTCAATTTCTGCCTCAGATCATATCAGTAGCTTCATCCTAAGCACCAAGTTCCTTCATCTCAAATATTTGCTCGAAGTAGATTGTATTGTAGCAAGCATTTTGCTACAATCAACATACAAGAGTAAACATACAAAAGATTCACTGATAACTTCTTACAGTAAGCTAAATTATCATCTAATCTTTTCTCAAATCCATGAGTAATTTTTTCTTTAAACATAATTTCAAAGAAATTTAATAAGGAAATTAGTTCAAAACATACAAAAATTTATTCAATAAGCACGCATGGATTTTCTTTTTCCATAACTTCAAACCTCGGTTGTTGTTGCACGTGAATCTAATAATCCAAATCACCATGAAAAAAATAGATATGACATCCCTTTGTTCTAACTCAAGTTCTACATTACAATTGTTGCCAGCAAAGCAAAGAATAGGTAGAGCTTTGCTTGACTACTAAAGAAAAAAATCTTTCTTTAGGTCCACACATTTCTTTAATTAAAGCCCTAGAATAACAAATCACGGCTTATATATAATTGAATTTTCAATTTGGAATCCTTTTTTATATTTAAAGATTCATGGATAGCTAACTCTTTTCCCTTTTAGTTAATAACAACAACAACCCTTGGCTTTATCCCACTAAGTGGGGTCGGCTACATTTATCCTTTTTCTCCATTGTGTCCTATTGAGTGTCGTATTTTCATTTAATTCTAATAAACTGGGATCATTTTTAATGCAACAAATCCAAGTCTCTTTAGGACTACCTCTACCTTTCTTAAAATAAGTCAAATCAAAAATAAATGCTCCCCCGCATTAAACATTAGATGGTAGAAATTTAATGTGACCAAACTCTTTTCCCTTATAGTTAGTCGGAAAAAAGAAAATTCAAAACTTCATTCTTATAGAGATTCTTCCTCCTATACTATAATTGTGTTCCATAGCTCTAATTTTACTTGTTCTTGACAATTCATAATGAGTGGATGGTTTCATAGCTCCAATAACTCATAGCAAAAGCTAACATTTGAAAATAAGAGGAATCCTTATCGTCATAAATATGAGGTGGTCTAATCTACCTCTTAGACTTATGAAAATTAATTCTTTGTTCAAGAAATAATTGGATTGTCTCCAACTAAATAAAGGAAGGATAAGCCATTGCGACTGTTAACCTCCATAATATGATCCACAAAACAAATCAACATCAAGAATGGATAACGAACGAAACATCACCAAAATTGGCGTCAAAATATTTCAATTGCCATCGGAGTGGTTCAAACATCATTGGGTCATAAAACAATCTACAACATCACATTTAAAGTGTCATAAATGCTTTAGAAAGGCAACTTGATGGAAACCAAAGTTGCAAATGTGAAAACATGTAAAACTGAGCCAGAGTGCTTCCAACGGCATCGAGACTGCCAGAACAATGTTGATCATAAAATTGACTATGCATTCATGCCGGCAGGATTGAATTTTACTTCAACATTTGCAAACCTTGAAACTGATTCTGTAATAATAGCCAAGCCTTTTTAAAGTATTCGTTGCAGCAATCTTACATAATAGTGTTTCATGCAATGATTGTTGAGTGAAGAAGAGTGCCTAGGAATTCCTCTTTCTATTTTCCTTCAATCTTGCTTCATCTTAAGCAAGATCTGGATATAAATTTTCAATCAAGTCTCAAAGTTCTTCGAACATAAATAAAGTATTCATATTAATACTCTAAAACTCATAACTTTTCCTTTAAATTTTGGCAATAATATGCTAAATTATGCTCATAGAATTCCATTTTGCAGCAATCTTAAATTTATACTTGGTGAAAATCCATGTAAAGGATATAACCTGGTGTAAATGTTGAAAATTGATCCTCTGGAGTGAAGGCTTCAAATCAACATACTGCATGGACAGGGAGGAACTAAAGATAGGAAAGAAAAGAAAGCGAAGTGGAGAATAAGTGCTATGAATTACCATATTTTATGTGGTTTGAGTTTTTGGCATGCATCCGCTGCGAAGTGGGGATGATTCCCCTATGACAACAACAACAACGAGCCTTTGTCCCACTAACTGAGGTCAGCTACATGAATTGTTTTTCTCTATTGTGTCCTATTGAGTGTCATATTTTCAATTAATTATAACAAATTAAGATTATTTTTATACAATATGCCCAAGTCCTTTTAGGTCTACCTTTTGCTTTCCTAACATAAGAATAAATATGAAAGGAGAAAAAATACATCATACTAGGAAGTTCACCTCTTCTCCATGGAAAAGAGAAGGGCAGAGGTGAAGAATATAATATACAGATTGTTTCATCAGGGGAGGCATGATCATTTCTAAGGCCTAAACTATACATATTTATACACACAATAAAATGATCCTCTTAGCCATAGAAAACAGCTTGTTGAAACACCTAAATATTGAAAATTAGTTAGAAGGCAACACCCGGGCCTCATACCAAAACTGCTAAAAGAATCAATAATTGAAAACACAAAAGGATGTTCTTCTCACTGAGAACAGAAAACAAGCAGGAAATAAGTGATCCAAACTACAGTTCATGTTCTCATTAGATAAACAACACTTATATGCACATTTAAATACCACAAATTATAGGCATTCTCAATCGTAAAAATATTCTTCAAATCAATTTTCAGCAGTAGTTTCCGTGACAATACTTAAAATAACTGAGATCATGTTCACAAGTAATTTGATATAATATTCTGTAAGTTTAATGAATTTCAGCCCATGTGATCAAAGCTACATCAAATGTGAATGCTGGAACTGAATGGACTTCCATTATTTTTGAAACAATGGTATCAAAACTAAATGTTAATACTGGCCTACCAATTTTTTAAGGCTACGTAAGCTTTTGCATCATCATCATCATCATTACCAAAAACTAACTAAAAATTGCGAGAAGAAAAAAACTAGAGAAAACAGTAACAACTAAATAGTTACTGGCAGTAAAAGTAACCTATATAAATCAAGGGTAAAGCATAGCGGAGCTGAAAATTTTTCCAAAGCGGTTAGTTCCCTTCAATTGAATTGCTGCAGATGACACCTACAGGAAACGTTGTCGTTCCAATGGATGTATGTCATCTAAGAGGTTAAACCATATATGAACAACTGTAAGAAACTATGCAGTCCAGCCCAAGATTCTGAAAAGAGTGATTACATTCTTATTCACATTTTCTTGTATAAGAACAATAGACAAATTGATAACCTTTAACACTCAAATCTATGGTATGAATTATAGGGTTATATTTTAGCTCAGCATTTCTCATCTTCCAATACACATAAATGAATCTATGAAGATCTCTTCTACATAAATTTTTTTCTCCATTTTGTCTTATATAGTGTCATATTTTCATTTAATTCTAATAAATTGAGATCATTTTTATGCAACAAATCGAAGTCTCTTTAGGACTACCTCTACCTTTTTTAACATAAGTCAAATCTAAAACATATGCTCCCCCAACTAGATCATTAAATGGTCAACGTTTAATGTGAACAAATTCTTTTCCCTTATAGTTAGTCGAACACAAAAATTCAAAACTTCATTCTTATAGAGATTCTAGCTCCTCAACCATTACTGTGTTCCATAACTCTAATTTTACTTGCTCTAGACAATTCATAATGAGTGGATTGTATCGCAGCTCCAATAACTCATAGCAAAAGCTAACATAATAAAATAAGAGGAATCCTTATCATCATAAATATGAGGTGGTCTAATCTACCTCTTAGACTAGTGAAAATTAATGCTTTGTTCAAGAAATAATGGAATTATCTCCTACTAAATAAAGCCATTCTGATTGTTGACCTCCATAATATGATCCACAAAACAAATCAACATCAAGTATGGATATCGAACAAAACATCACAAAAATTGGCGTTAAGATATTTCAATTTCCATCGAAATATTTCAAACATCAATGGGTCATAAAACAAACTACTTCATCACATTTAAAGTGTCATAAATGCTTTAGAAAGGCCACTTGATGAAAATGAGAGTTGCCAAATGTGACATCATGTAAAATTGAGCCAGATTGCATCCAATGGCATCGAGACTGTCAGAATAAAGTTTTTCATAAAATTGACTATGCATTCATACCGACAGGATTGAATTTTACGTCACCATTTCCAAGCCTTGAAACTGAATCTGTAAAAATAGCCAAGCATTTTTTTGAAATATTCGTTGCAGCAATCTTACAGAATAACGTTTCATGCAATGATTGTTGAATGAAGAAGAGTGCCTAAGAATTCCTCTTTCTATTTTCCTTCAATCTTGCTTCATTTTAAGCAAGATCTGGATAGACATTTTCAATCAAGTCTCAAAGTTCTTCCGACATAGATAAGGTATTCATATTAATATTCCAAAACTCATAACCTTCTCCTTTAAACTTTGGCAATAATATCCTAAAAGATGCTCAAAGAACTTCCATTTTGCAGCAATCTTATGCTTATACTTGCTGAAAATCCATGCAAAGGATATAACCTGGTGTACATGTTGAAAAAGTAATCCTCTAGAGTGGAGGCTTCAAATCAATATGTGAACTAAAGATAGAAAAGAAAGCGAAGAGGAGAATTAGTGCTATGAATTACTATATTTATATGGTTTGAATTTTTGTTTGAATTTTTGCATGCATCTGCTGTGAAGTGAGGGGGATGATTCCACTATGACAACAAGAACAACAAGCCTTTGTGCCACTAACTGAGGTCAGCTACATGACTCCTTTTTCTCAATTTTGTCCTATTGAGTGACATATTTTCAATTAATTCTAATAAATTAAGATTATCTTTTATACAATATGCCCAAGTCTTTTTAGGTCTAACTTCTCCTTTATTAACATAAGAATAAAAATGAAAGGAGAAAAAATACATCATCATAATAGGAAGTTCACCTCTTCTCCATGGAAAAGAGAAGGGCAGAGGTGAAGAATATAATATACAGATTGTTTCATCAGGGGAGGCATGATCATTTCTAAGAACTAAACAATATATATTTATAGACACAATAAAATGATCCTATTAGCCATATAAAACAGTTAGTTGAAACACCTAAATATCAAAAAATTAGTTAGAAGGCATTACAGCCGGGCCTCGTACCAAAACTGTTAAGAGAATCAACAATTGAAAACACAAAAGGATGTTTTTTGCACTGAGAACAGAAAACAAGCAGGAAATAAATGATCCAAACTACAGTTCATGTTCTCATTAGATAAACAACACTTATATGCAGATTTAAATACCACAAATTATAGGCATTCTCGATTGAAAAAACATTCTTCAAATCAATTTTCAGCAGTAGTTACCATGACAATGCTAAAAATAACTGAGATCATATTCACAAGTAGTTTCATATAGTATTCTGTAAGTTAATGAATTTCAGCCTATATGATCAAAGCTACATCAAATGTGAATGCTGAAACTGAATGGATTTCCATTATTTTTGAAACAATGATATCAAAGCTAAATTTTAATACTGGCTTACCAATTTTTGAAGGCTACATAAGCTTCTGCATCATCATCATCATTATCATTATCAAGAAGCTAGACTAAGAAAACTACAGAAAATGTTAACAGCTAAATAGTTACTGGCAGCAGAAGTTACCTGTATAAATCAAGGGTAAAGCATAGCGGAGCTGAAAATTTTTCCAAAGCTGCTAGTTCCCTTCAGTTGAATGGCTGCAGATGGCACTTACAGGAAACGTTTTCGTTCCAATGGATGCATGTCATCTAAAAGGTTGAAACAGTAATACATGAACAACTGTAAGAAACTATGATGTCCAGCCCAAGATTCCAAAAAGTTTGTTTACATTCTTATTCACATTATCTTGTATGATAAATATTAGAAGAATAATAGACAAATTGATAACCTTCAACACTCAAATCTATGTTATGAATTACAGGTTTATATTTTAGCTGAGCATTTATTATCTTCCAATACACATAAATGAATCTATGAAGATTTCTTCTTTCTCCTTAGCAGGTTAGCTTTAGTATCATCTTGCTATTTACCTCTCTGAATCACATTAACCCATGCTTCCCTCATCTGGTCTAATTCTACAACCCCATAGCTTTTTTGTTCTGTATTCTGTTTCACCAATAATCATTACACGTACAAGCTCCCTCTCTGAAACAATGGAACCGGTTATTATCCCTAACAATTATCTCCCTACAGTAGATTTTGGAAATAAGCTTTATGGCTGAATGACAGTCATTGCAAACTCTAAGATTCTTCACTACCCTTATTGTTTCCTCTGGTTGAGTATTAATCAGCAAAAATGCAATCGCCACCTTTTCACTGTGATGTTCTAGTGAATGCTCCTTTTCTTCATTTTCTATGTCAAACAGAACTACTTCCGTTCTCGGTGTGTATCCCGCCGCCTTTAATTGCTTAGTTAGTTCATCAAGCTTCAAATAGATTTGTCCAGACATTGGATGGGAATTGTCCCCCACATGAAACTCATGAATAGCAGCATTGAGCTCCACCCAACTAAAACCACGAGTCTTTTGAATCCCACTTCTTTTCATAGTCAATCTTAGTTTCTCAGACTCATCCCATCTACCATTTAGAGCATAGATATTTGATAACAGAACATAGTTACCAGAGTTCTGAGGCTCTAGCACAATTAACTTCTTCAACACATGCTCTGCCAAATCAATGTTCCTATGGATCCTGCAACCACCAAGCAAAGCCCCCCAAACAACAGCATTAACCTCCATTGGCATCTCTTTTATCAACTGATAAGCCTCTTCCAGTAAGCCATTTCGTCCAAGAAGATCAACCATGCATCCATAATGCTCAATTCTAGGACTCAAGCAGTAAACTTGACCCATCCTATTGAAATAAGCCCTTCCATCTTCTACTAAGCCTGTGTGAGTACAGGCACAAAGAAGGCCTATAAAAGTATTACCATCTGGGCTTACATGCAGCTTCTCCATTTGAGCAAACAGACCAAAGCAAGCCTTTTCATGACCAGTCATTGAAAGACCATTAATCATAGCATTCCAAACTATGAGGTCCCTCTCGCTCATTCGTTCAAAAATCACCCAAGACCGAGCCATGCTTCCACATTTTGCATACATGTCAATCAACGCCGTCCCTAAAACCGGGTTAGAGACGAAGTCATTCATTTCCATGTATTGAGTAACTCTTTCACCCAATTCAAGTGCCCCAAGTTTTGAACAAGCTGAAAGGACTCCAACCATGGTGAAACAATCTGGCTTTATGTTCTCAGCTTCCATTTTGAAGAACAGCTCCAATGCCTCTTTTGGGAGTCCATTGGAAGAATATCCACCAATCATTGCACTCCATGTAACAACATCCTTATGCACCATTCCATTGAAAACATGGCGAGCTCTCTCCATTCTTCCACACTTAGTATACATGTCAACAAGTGAGGTAGCCACAAACACATTCCTGTCCATGTCCTTCTCAGCTACCAATTCATGTATCCATTCCCCCATGTTCACATCCCCCAATTGGGTGCAAGCAGTTAGTACTCTAACTATGGTAAAACTATCAGGCTTCAAACCCATCTCCAGTGATTTCTTGAACACTTCTATAGACTCCTTCAGCTTACCTTGAGTGATGTATCCACTAATCATTGCAGTCCAAGACACAACGTTTGTCACTGGCATTTCATCAAACAGCTTCTGGGCGTCATCCAATCCACCACATTTAGCATACAAGGAGACCAAAGCGGTCTTGACAAACACATCCAGCTCAAAGCCAGTCTTTAGAAGCTGGGCATGGATCTTCACGCCGGTTTCCAAATCAAGGAGACACGCGCAGGCCTTTAGAACGAAGGGGAAAGTGAAGTTATCGGGCGAAAAACCTTCCCGGCGCATATTGGAGTAGAAGTGAACAGCCTCCGCCATGAGATTGGCGGAGACGAGACCACGGATTGCGGTGTTGTAGTGGAAAAGGTTTGGTTTTGTGGTTTGTGAGAAGAGGAGGAGGGCATGGGCAGGGTGGCCGGTGAGGAAGGAAGAGCGGAGAAGGAGATTGAGTAGGTATCCACAGTCGTCGAGGCCGAGCCGGAGGTAGCGGCCATGGATGAGCTTGAGA
Source organism: Phalaenopsis aphrodite (assembly GCA_003013225.1). NCBI lineage: Eukaryota > Viridiplantae > Streptophyta > Magnoliopsida > Asparagales > Orchidaceae > Phalaenopsis > Phalaenopsis aphrodite. The sequence goes on along the minus strand of NEWO01000326.1, from coordinate 1,108,583 downwards.
TCGCGGAAGGGGAGCGATTCTTTAAAAAGAAGGTTTTTAAGGTCTAATGCTGCGGCTGACAGGAGACGACCAGAAGGAACGGAAGTTGTTGCAATGGCGGTGGCCACAACGGCCATTTCCCGCCAAGATATTCGCGCGGCTGCTTTTCTAGGGAAGCAGATGGTCTCATAGCGTCAAGAGCGCGGTCACATGTTCACTTCAAATTTCTCTTTGTGCTTAATGACTTTCATATTGATAGGCATATTATATAATTCTTATGAATTTACAATTTTAACATTTAAAGGTTTGATATTTACATTTAATAGACTTTGATATTAAACATATAAGAATTTCTGTGGTTTGCACGTAAATTTCACTTTTTTATGAAAGTGTGTTTCACTTCTAAAAAATAAGTATTGGAGATATTTTTGATGTGATCTCAAAGATTTAATTTTTATGTACATAATTGTGAATGTTTAAGCGTTAGATATGTACATATAGAAGAATTGTGTGTTATGTATTTATGTATTTTTGAAGTGATCTCAAAGATTCAATGAATATGTTGTATCCAAATATTTGTACAATATCTTAAATCAGACTAATAAAAAATATGACCAGATGATCATATTATGTCATCGTTGACAACTCTCTAAGGGCCCGTTTGGGGCAGTTTATTTGGTGCGGTGGCGTTTTGAAAATGCACCTGAACTGTTTGGGTAAATTGCATTTTGGCAGCTTATGTGTTTTCAAAACACAGAAAACAGTGTTTTCACACCGCACATATCTAGGTGTGGTGGGAGCTTATTAGAAACGATATGGCTTTTCCAAAAAAATAAAAATTTGTAATAGTCACCGCACCTAGCATATCAGCTGATTATTCAATAAGCTACAGCTGTCCCAAACAGACTCTAAGTCAAAAGGCTTGGTTGAATTTTTTCTTCAAAAAGAGGTTGACTAATTGTTCAAGAAATTGAGTTAAATAATTTTATTAGTTAATGTGATTTGAATGAGTCACCATAAATTATATGAATTAGTTAATAATTAAAAGTTTACAGTAATGATTCAAATCAAAGATGGACATACAATAGTAGAAGCAATGGTAGAAAAAAATAGAAAAACACTTATACTTTCTAAGAAATTATATTGATGAGCATGAATCTTGGTGCATATTTTGGTCAAAAGCTTCAAAAATCAAATGTGGAGACGCCTGCACTATGATTTATGATCAATCAAATTGTCTTAGGGAGACGAATCACATTACATAAAAAAATATCAGACTCGAGTCCAAGTATGCCCAAATTATGCACTTAAAATATAATTGGAAGCTTTGAAATATATTTTGAGAAACAAAAAAACTCCTAAAATTAGATAAGTTTATAGTCAAATCGAGCCTCTTGACAGGCCAAATCCAACAAGCCCAAGATGACTTAATTTTGAAATCAACAACGCACTTAAATGCCCTTAAAACACCATTTAATCAAAGAGATCACTCTGAGTCGTCGACTGGAAATGTCCCGATGCATACAATATTTATAGAAGATTTCACTCACAAAATTTATAAATAAACACTCGCTCCTTTCATGACAAGGGAGAACATGATCTGTAAGAGAAAGCTGAAGGAGCTTCAAACTTTTGAAGGTTCCTGAGCTCCACCACCGCCTGACCAACACCAATTAACCACTGTCGTTGTCAGACCATCGTCTTCGCGAGTCAGCCACCGTTGTAGAGTCATTGTCATCACTGGGCTACAGTTGCCTGGCCAGTGCCATCAACCACTGTTACCTAGCCGTTGAGAGCCACAGTCAGACCATCGCTGCCCAACCACAGCCGTTGAGAGCCACTGTCGTCGAGCTACAACCACCACTACCTCGCAACCATTATTGAGTTGCCACCATCACCGGACCATCGTTACCTAGCCACCACCATCTAACCTCTGTCATTACCACCAGGCCACTACTGTCAG
>NEWO01000326.1:1082324-1099707 GCA_003013225.1 Phalaenopsis aphrodite | reverse complement strand
TTTTCTTTGTTTATTATATTTGTTTATGTGAAATATTGGATCTGAAGGTTTAATATCTTACGTTCGGAATTAGAACGTACTATTAGAAAATTTTGAAAACTACAAAAAAAAATTTAAAATTTTGAACAAAATGGCAAATAACTTATATAATCAAATAAAAGAAAATCGACAAAGACCTTTAAAAGATTATGTTAATCCGATAGCAGATGAACTTCACTTAACTATTCAAAATCATGATGTTGTTGCTAATTCATTTGAGCTTACACTTACTATTGTCCAAATGGTACAAAATAATCAGTTTGGAGGAATATCTATTGAAGATCCTAACTTACATCTTGCTAGTTTTCTTAAAATATGTGCTACTTTTAAATATGATGGAGTGCCTAATGATGTTGTTAGGCTTAGACATTTTCCTTTTTCATTAAAAGATAAAGCTAAATCTTGGTTAAATTCATTAGCACCTGGATCTATTAGAACTTGGGGAGAACTATCACAAAAAATTGTGGTTAAATATTTTCCACCCTCGAAAACTGCTAAGCTTAGAAACGATATTACATTATTGTGTCAGTTTGACGGGGAATCTATATATGAAGCCTGGGAAAGATTTAAGAATCTCCTTAGAAAATGTCCACACCATGCGTTTATAGGTTCCACAACCCTAATGATAATGTGTCTATTTCACTAAATTTTTGTGGTTAACTTATTTGTTCTCTAGGCAACAGGTAGAAGTCCTAGCTTACAAAAGAATGAAACAATGAAAAAATCACATGCCTAAATTGAAGTAAATTAATTTTTTAAAGTTAGCACATCAACATACAAAATTCATGCATAGAAAAAGCATCAAGGGAACAAAAATTCACAGAATGAAACAATGAAAAAATCACATGCCTTCCATTATAGAAAAATAAATGAAGTTAATCACAATGCATGAGAAAAGAAAAGATAGAAAATTTTATTGCATTCATAATATTAGAGATTGTTGTAGACTAGGTCCAGAACACTCTCCTAAAGCCAATCAGTCCTTAGCAATGCATCACATTTGTATATGTTTAATACAAGCTCTAATAGATATTTTGTCATACAAGGGAACTCACATCACCTCACAAACTCTCAAGAACTCACTAAAAAAACTAACCCTAGAAGTTTTCTCTCAAAAGGAAGAGAAACAAAGCCCCTAGGTTTGCGCTAAAGCCCTAATTTCTAATGTAGAAAGTCTCTAAAGTCTGACCAACCTCTTCAAGTTGTGCCCTAACATCCCTTATATAGCTCTTGACCAAAATCAGTATGAAATTTCTTCCTAAATTGACTTTTTGTCTTCCAGTGGCGTGATCACAACTGTGCTCGGCATGGTTGTGTCATACCTGGGATAGACATGCCCAAATTTGGCATGGTTATGTCAAGTCACCATTTTTTGTTGTTTTGACTTCATTGTGTGTACGTGACACATGTTACCTGCAAAATGCCACTAAATAAGAAAAAAATAGTATTTAATGTAGTGAAATCATATAATTTTTTTGCATTTTAATTCCCCAAATTTACCTATTACTTGCCCTCAAGTAATCCCATATCTCAATTAGAACTAAAATGTTATTTTTAGTTCTTATGGAGAGTTTATGGTTCCTTAACTACATTATATAAATGCAACAAAGAATATGTAATCTTTATTCTAGGGTTGAACATTATTCATTTATAATAACCAACCCTCTTTTTTAATTCTCATCCTCCCGAGCCTACGTCAGTGTCAATATTTTTAATTTAGTATGATTGAAATATTTTTATTTCTCAAAAATATTTTTAAATCACTTAAGAGTCAACCAACCAATCTAACATCACTTAACATTTTTCTTGAACATAATATCATAAGAATTTTATTAAGAAAGTTTTCAAGTTTTATTAATTAGAGGATAACTTTGACACTAATTTTTTAGTTTTTATACAAACCTCAAGCTTCTTCTCAAGGAGGTTCATCATTTGTTTTGATTTTTCTTTTAAATTAGGATTTTCATACTTTTTAACTTTTTTTTTCTTTTTTATTTCAATTCCACTCATAATCATTGTATTTGGTTGAGAACATATCTTTTAATAATTTTGAATGTCCAATCTCCCCTATTTGATAATTCTCAAATTCTTCTTAATTTAAACTCCCAGCATATTATAACCATTCAAAAGTTAAAACTCAATCAACTTGGTTGAGTTAATATCTAAAAGACTTAATGTGTCTTTGGTTAACTATTAATATTTTAATTACAATATTTTAATTATTCTAAGACTTTTTAGGTTCAGGTGAAAATTGTTAAATTATAGGACTCCATAATTAGGATATTAATTTGAATCTCCCTTTAATTAGTATTCACATTATAATGATGATATTATATAATGTCATTAAATTATTAAGATTCATAACATGAGCCACTACTAAAAAAGTATAATCTACAACTCAATTTTTTAGAATTACTTCAAGACAATACATGCATCACTCCATGTCCCAAACTTAATTTTTATCCTAAGCATGACATAGGATAAATAAAAGAAAAAAACAAAAGCTTAGTATGTCTAATAAACACAGGTAAGAATTTTATCAAAACTCTTTTAAATCTTATATAACTAAAGCAACAAAACCACTTGACATAATTTTGAAGAAAATTCAAAATAAGTTCTAAGGCAAATATTGCAATAGCAATAGTGCCTGTCAAATTGTAGCGACTGAAATGCTGAGGGTAAAAGAAGGAATAGAGTGATGTTAAGTTCCTAAACATAGAGACAGACACACATATTAAAGGTTTAAGTTCTAAAAAGACACAAACAGTGATGCTACAAAGAAAGAAACTAGGTTACTAAAATGTAAGCAGGACTCTTGTAATGGAGAGTGTGTCTTCCACAACAGAGTAGCCAGGATATTTTTGGTTCTTATTGTAACTTAGAGTTGCTAGCCTTTATTGTCATCGCCTTATAATTATGTTTTGTAACAGGCCCTCTTAATTGAATTTATTGAATGATTCATAGTAGAGGAGAGGTCAGAAAAGAAGGAATTAAGACAGAAATAAGACAAACAAATTGAAAAGAACTTGAAAAGCTTATATGAGATAAACCTCGTGCGATAAGTCAAGGGTATACATCTAAATAAGATTGGATCAAGACACCTTGAACTAGATATTAACAAAAAATACCTACATAAGCTACTCAATTAACTAGAGAAAAAAAAGAACGTTTTGTTATGGGGTTAAGACCAATTCCTAAAGAAACGTATCCCTTTGGTTAATTGCATCTTGGGTAACACCCAAGAATACTTTTTAGAGAAGTCCTGCTTACATTTAGGTGATGACTAGTACAAGGTATCACAAAGGAAGGTTACCTCATAGGAACATTCAAAGGTCGTCAAAGGTCTCACTAAGCCACAAGGTAGAGAGTGGATCTCTGACATCTCAAATGGGTAGCATTTCATTGGTACACAAGATCTGTAAATTAACATGGTCGACTCGTAGAGTCTGCATTATGTTTCTAAGTCCTAATTGGGCAATAATAGTAGAGTATGAATCATTGCATCCTAAATGGATGACAACCTACCTACACTCGAGGCCTAAGGTGTGACATCAATGAAGTGTCAAGGGGAGTGACATGACTCAAAGGGGATAAAAAAAGGAAGGTGGATTAATCCTAATTGGGTAGAGATAGTTGGGTTAGAATACTGCGGGTCTGTCATCCCAAGCTATTAGGACCCTGTGGCACCTCTTTTTGTGTTGTCTATTTTTGTTCATTTTTCTCTCTTTTATTTTAAAAGGAGTCGTCAGTCTGTCGATTGTCGCATACTTCCCTTTCTTGAATAAATCTCTCTTTCGAGTAATGTGAACGACCTAAAGAAGAGATGAACCGGAAAAGATGGACATACGACAAAATGACAAATAAGAGAAAACACAGAACGTGAAGAGCCTATGTGTGATAAACCTCGCAAGGATAAGTTAAGAGTGTCCACCCAAGCAAGATCGGGCGCAAGCACCTTAAACTGATATTTGTGAAGGAATACCTATGTAGACTATCCATAACAAGAGATTCAGATATAGGTGTTTATTCTGGAGCCATGAGTGCTCTTAAGGGGATGCATCCCACTTAATTAATTAAATCTTGGGGTTGCCCAAGAAAACTCTTAATCCAAAGGGGTTTTTCTTACCTAAAAAATGACAACTAGCACAAGGTCATCATAGGAGGTTATCTCGCAGGGGGAATGTCTCAATGCTTCAAAGCTCTTGCTAAACCACGGGGCGAGGAGTGAGTCTCCCGTGGTCCCCATATGGATAACAGACTCACCGACATAAATAACCTACGAGATAACCGCATCATCCCAACGGGAAGTCCCGATACGTCCAAGCACATCCAAACCGTAAGAGCAGAGGACAAATCGTTGTATCCCAAACGGGTGGCAGCTCATCAGTCATCAGGGCATCAGAATGATTCTAACGAAGGCAAAAGAAGAGACAAGGCTCAACGGAGGTGGTCAAAAAGTAGGGAATAGTAGTCTTAAGAGGTAGAGGTAACTGGGTCGGGGTACCACGAACCCATCATCCCAAGCCACTAGGACCCTAGGTCTACCTAGTCGTGAAGGTAGTCGACCAAACACAACCTGGGATCCCCGGTCAGCAATTCGTGAATTGCGTTGTCCACGGGAACCCAGACAACCCTAAAGTCAAAGGAACGAAACTCTATCCTATGACTATCGACTAGAACTTCAAAAGGTGGGACTTATACCTGCCGAAGTGGCGAGGATACCTCAGGAAAGAAAAGAAAGTGGAGGTTTAGCTACAAAGCTGGAAACGCTCCCAACAGAAGGACTTATACCCCATCTGGGTCGGTGAGCCTTCTAACATTCTAGGTGCACTAGACAACCACCTATAAAGGGTATGTTAGGCCAGTCAGATTGAAGAAGCATGGGTCCTCCTCGTGACATGCAAATATGAATGCAGTTATTTAGAGCGGTCCTTAAGTACTGTGGAGACCCTATTAATATATGCAGGAAAGTAAATGTTGCAATTTTTAAATACTGAATATTTTAATCATAAATTTTAATTATCTTGAATATTTTATTTAGGATTTTTTTTAATAGAAAAATTAGGAATTTGAGTCCTAATGAGTCTATGTTGCATCGTGAAATCTCAGGTACACAGAAAGAAACAATATAAAAAACTCCAACATGCAAAGGCACATGACCAAAGAAAAATATGTTGAGATTTTCATACCTATTTTATACTAATATTGATGATATTGCACTTTAAAGAAGGGTATTTTTTATGTCTTGTTGCAGACATGTTGAATTATGGTCATTGGAGCAAAAAGTTGCAAAAAGGAGTGAATTTGGAGCAAAAAGGCCAAAAATATGAAGATTTGAACTAGGGCGTCGATGGTGAGCCCAATGGCGGCGACGGTGGGTTTTTCCTGAGAGTCCAGAATCAAATATTCTAGAATGCCGCTGACGGCGCCATCGAAGTCGCCGACGGCGAGAACGGCGGTTCTCTCAACAGAAGCATTGAATGTAGACAATTTTTTAAGGGATGCTTAGGCAACTCTTGAAAAACTATTCTACAACTTTAAGAGAAACATTTGGGCAGAAAAAAGAGGAGCCCCGTGGTGGTGTCCGCTAAGTTTTTGTTGTTTATAGAGTGTAGAGAGTTTAATTTAGGNTCAATGAAGTGTCAAGGGGAGTGACATGACTCAAAGGGGATAAAAAAAGGAAGGTGGATTAATCCTAATTGGGTAGAGATAGTTGGGTTAGAATATTACGGGTCTATCATCCCAAGTTATTAGGACCCTGTGACACATCTTTTTTGTGTTGTCTATTTTTGTTCATTTTTCTCTCTTTTATTTTAAAAGGAGTCGTCAGCCTGTCGATCGTCATATACTTCCCTTTCCCAAATAAATCTCTCTTTTGAGTAATGTGAACGACTTAAAGAAGAGAGGAACCAGAAAAGATGGACATACGACAAAATGACAAACAAGAGAAAACACAGAACGTGAAGAGCCTATGTGTGATAAACCTCGCAAGGATAGGTTAAGAGTGTCCACCCAAGCAAGATCGGGCGGAAGCACCTTAAACTGATATATGTGAAAGAATACCTACGTAGACTACCCATAACCAGAGATTCAGATGTAGATATTTATTCTGGAGCCATGAGTGCTCCTAAGGGGATGCATCCTACTTAATTAATTAAATCTTGGGGTTGCCCAAGAAAACTCTTGATCCAAAGGGGTTTTGCTTACCTGAAAAATGACAACTAGCACAAGGTCGTCATAGGAAGTTATCTCGCAGGGGGAATGTCCAGATGCTTCAAAGCTCTTGCTAAACCACAGGGCGAGGAGTGAGTCTCTCGTGGTACCCATATGGATAACATACTCACCGACATACATAACCTACGAGATAACCGCATCATCCCAACGGGAAGTCCCGATACGTCCAAGCACATCCAAACAGTAAGAGCAGAGGACAAATCGTTGTATCCCAAATGGGTGGCAGCTCATCAGTCATCAGGCCATCGGGATGATTCCAACAAAGGCAAAAGAAGAGACAAGGCTCGACAGAGGTGGTCAATAAGTAGGGAAGAGTACTCTTAAGAGGTAGAGGCAACTGGGTCGGGGTACCACGAACCCGTCATCCCAAGCCACTAGGACCCTAGGTCTACCTAGTCATGAAGGTAGTCGACCTAACACAACCTGGGATCCCCGGTCAGCAATCCGTGAATTGTGTCGTCCATGAGAACCCAGACATCCCTAAAGTCAAAGGAATGAAACTCTATCATATGAATATCGGCTAGAACTCCAAAAGGTGGGACTTATACCTACCGAAGTGGCGAGGATACCTCAGGAAAGAAAAGAAAGTGGATGTTCAGCTACAAAGCTGGAAATGTTCCCAACAAAAGGATTTATACCCCATCTGGGTCGGTGAGCCTTCTAACATTCTAGGACCACTAGACAACCACCTATAAAGGGTATGCTGGGCCAGTCAGATTGAAGAAGCATGGGTCATCCTCGGGACATGCAAATATGAATGCAGTTATCTAGAGCGGTCCTTAAGTACTGTGGAGACCTTATTAATATATACAGGAAAGTAAATGTTGCAATTTTTAAATCCTGAATATTTTAATCCTAAATTTTAAATATCTTGAATATTTTATTTAGGATTTTTTTAAATAGAAAAATTAGGAATTTAAGTCCTAATGAGCCTATGTTGCACGTGAAATCCCAGGTACTCAGAAAGAAACAATATAAAACGCTCCAACATGCAAAGGCACATGACCAAAGAAAAATATGTTGAGATTTTCATACCTATGTTATACTAATATTGATGATATTGCACTTTAAAGAAAGGATATTTTTAATGTTTTGTTGCAGGCATGTTGAATTATGGTCATTGGAGCAAAAAGTTGCAAAAAGGAGCGAATTTGGAGCAAAAAGGACCAAAATATGAAGATTTGAACTAAGGCGTCAACGGCGAGCCCGACGGCGGCGACAGTGGGTTTTTCCCGAGAGTCCAAAATTAAATATTATAGAAGGTCGCTGACGGCGCCATCGAGGCCGCCGGCGGCGAGAACGGCGGTTCTCTCAACAGATGCATTGAATGTGGACAATTTTTTAAGGGATGCTTAGGCAACTCTTGAAAAACTCTTCTACAACTTTAAGAGAAACATTTGGGGAGAAAAAGAGGAGCCCTGTGGTGGTGTCCGCTAAGTTTTTGTTATTTATAGAGTGTACAGAGATTAATTTAGGGTTAGTATTGTGAGGAATTCTTCGAGAGATTGTAAGAGTGGAGGGAAAGTGAGAGATTTCTTCCTCCTTACCCTTTCGAAGAAGAATTTTGTGTGATGTAAAGAAAGGAAGAGATTCAGAGGAACTTCAAGGAGTTTACTTGTGGAGGAATTAGAGATAAGTGGTATTTACTTATTGAAGTTTGTATGACTTTGCTTTTATATATAAGTTCTAAGTTTTGTCGTATCTTCTCCATGAGTTCTGAGTATTTTTCTCTGTCTTTCTCCTTGTCTTGAGATTTATGAAAGGGTGATTTGAATTGGTTGAGCCTTGAAAATGTTAAAGAAGTTGTGATGATCTTTTCACTTCGATCTTAATTTACTTTCAATCTGGTCAATTGATTTGTTAAAATATGTTGAGTTTTACAACTAAAGTGTAGATTACATCCAAGATTTAGGGAGGTGAAATTCCTTGAAAGTTGGGGGCAAATAAATAGGGAAATAAAATTATTGGGCGTAGAATTGGAGATTTTAAAGTGACAGACTAAAATCCTCAATTCGGTTCTATCGTTTTGGTGATGAAGTGTAGATGTTACCCCTTAGGCAAGGGGAACGTGGGAGCTCCGAAGTGAGATTCAGTATCCTCCCAACCTAGCCACAGATTCAGTAAGCAAGCATAGGATTAGTCAATATTCTTTATGTCTGGACCAAAGGGTAAAGAATATGTATGCTCCTATTTGGCACAATACAATTTGAACTAATTCACTTAATCAATTCACTTTAATTTCTTGATAAGGAGAAGGATGCTTTCTTATATATTGAAATTCACATTAGAAACTTTATTAGTAGAATTAGTTAATTAAGAGTTTGTTAAAATTACATATTTATTTCAATTGTTTATTAGTGACAAATAAGCAATTTAAATTGTATTTTTATGATTAAGTATTGATTTTCTAAATCCTTGTTCGTAGCATCTAGTATTACTCCCTGTGGGATCGATATTCAGGACTCCATTAGAGCCCTGTATTACTTGAGCGATACGTATACTTGCATTGATAAGTGTGACTTTACAATTATTGAATATTTTATACACATTTTTTATCAAATCTATAACCGTTGTCAAGTTTTTTGCGTCATTGTCGAGGACTTAATTTTTCTAGCAACAGTATCAAATTCTTGTATTTTTAAGCATATATAAAGTCGATGTTAAGTTTTTGGCGCCGTTTCCGGGGAGTAAAAAAATCATAATTAGAGAAACGAACAAATTTGGACTATTAGAAAACTTTTACTTGAATTGCAACTTATTTTCATATCTAGTTAACTATTTTTCTACGTACTGATTTCAATTGTATGCATAAATTTGGACCTAAAAAACTTATACCCTACGATTCAGAATTAGAACGCACTATTAGAAAAAATAGAAAACTAAGAAAAGAACCTAGAAATCATGACACAATGGAAAACAACTTGAACAATCAAGGAATAGAAAATGAACATCAACTTATACCTCTATGAGATTATGCGAATCCTACAGCAGATGAAATTCACTTATCTATCCAAAATCCTGATGTAGCTGCTAATTCATTTGAGCTTAAACCTGTTATTATCCAAATTGTACAAAATAATCAATTCAGAGATACACCAAATGAAGATCCTAATTTACACCTCGCTAGTTTTTTAGAACTTTGTGCTACCTTTAAATATGACAAAGTTTCGAACGATGATGTTAGACTTAGACTTTTTTCTTTTTCACTTAGGGATAAGGCTAAGATGTGGTTAAATTCGTTAGCACCTGGATCTATTAGAACTTGAGGATAACTTTCACAGAAATTTCTATCCCAATATTTCCCTCCATCCAAAACTGTTAAACTTAGAAATGACATAACATCATTTTGTCAGATTGATGGAGAGTCGATATATGAAGCTTGGGAGAGATTTAATGATCTTCTTAGGAAGTGCCCTCATCATTCGTTACCAAATTGGTTGATAATTTAAACTTTTTATAATGGATTAGTGGGATCCCTTAGATCGATTATAGATGATGCGGCTGGTGGTTCTTTAATGTCAAAACATTTTGATGAGGCTTATTCGTTAATAGAATAGATGAATACTAACAATTTTCAATGGCCCTCTAAAAGGGTAAATCCTAAAAGAGTAGCTAGTATCCACGATTTTGATGCAATATCTATGTTAGCTTCGCAAATTGCTGCAATATTAAAGAAATTAGATCGGTATGGAATGAATTATTCTCCAACACCGACTATGATGGAAGAGAATTCATCTGGGCAATTTGTGGATGTTTAACCTTCGTATGAGACTATAAATGTGATTAACAATATACCTAACAATCCTTATTCAACTTATTATAACCCAGGTTGGAAGAATCATCTAATTTTAATTGGAATAACAATTCTTCTACAAATCAACAATGGGCGAACAACCCAGTGAACCCATCGGAAAATTCATCCAACCAAGGAAATGTTAATTATAGTCCTTCTTATCCTCCAAGATTTAATAGTAACACTCAATTTAAGGAAAAGAAGTTGTCTATGGAAGAGATAATACTAAACATGGGTCAACAATTGTAGAATCAAGGAAATCAATTACAAATTCAAGGAAATCAGTTACAAAATCAAGGAACTGCTATCAAGAATATTGAAAACCAATTGGAGCATATCGCTACTGCGCTTAGTAACCGAACATTGGGAACTTTTTCTAGTACTGTGGAACCAAATCCTAAAAATCAAGGAAAATATTAGATAAAAGCGAAACAATTACAAAGTTGAAAAGAATTGGAAACAAGAGTGCAGAAAGAAATGGAAATTGAAAAAGAGAAAGTGGCTACCGAGAAAGAAAAGGATCATGAATACCCAGATTTAGAATATCTACTTACAGCAATGCAAATTACCGTGGAGAAACCTCCACCACAGTTTCCTCAAAGATTGAAGCAACACAAAAAGGATAAACAATTCTCCAAGTTTTTAGAAATTCTTAAGAAATTAACAGTAAATATTCCCTTTGTAGAAGCTTTAGAGCAAATGCCCAATTATGTGAAATTTATGAAAAATATGTTGAACTACAAAAGGAAGTTCATTGATAATTAGACTGTTGCACTTAGCGAAGAGTGTAGTGCAATTTTTCAGAAAAATTTTCCTGAAAAATTAAAAGATTCAGGTAGTTTCACTATATTGTGTGCTATCGATAAAAATTTTTATGGAAGAGCTTTATGTGATTTGGGAGTCAGCATTAATCTTATGTCTCTATCAATTTCTAAAAGATATGATTAGGAGAAGTCTCACCTACTTTTGTAACTCTTCAGTTAGCGGATCGTTCAGTTACTTATCCTAAGGGAGTTATAGAACATGTGTTAGTAAAAGTTGATAAATTTATCTTTCTTGTGGATTTCATTGTTTTAGATATGGAGGAAGATAAAGAAATACCTATAATTTTAGGGAGACCTTTTTTAGCTACTGGAAAAGCTATGATAGATGTTTAAAAGGGAGAATTAACTATGAGATTTAACGATCAAGAAGTGACTTTTAATATTGTGAAATCTATGAAATACCCTACTGTTGAAAGAGATAATGAATGTTTTCGCATGGAAATTAGCGAACATCTATTTTATGAGCATTTTAAAGAACATTTTGAAGAGAAAGAACATTTTGAAGAAAAAGATGAAGTTATTTCAAACGAAATAAAAAATGAAGAATTAAATTATGTTCAAAAAAGATTGGAGATGTTGGATATTACAAGAAATGCTGATAAGAATATAGTTCCGTCAATTATAAATCCACATGAACTTTAGTTGAAAATATTGCCTAACCACTTGAAGTATGTGTTTCTGAGAAACTCATCTACATTACCTGTTATTATATCTTCAGAGTTAATTGATTTGCGAGAGCAAAGACTTTTGGATACATTAAAAAGATATAAGAAAGCTTTTGGTTGTACCTTAGCTGATATTAAATGAATCAGTCATTCGATCTGCATGCACAAAATTATATTGGATGAACAATATAAACCAAGAGTTGATCCACAAAGGAGATTAAACCCAATGATGAAAGAAGTAGTTAAGAAGGAAATTTTGAAATAGTTGGACACTAGAATTATATATCCTATTTAAGACAGTGCTTGGGTAACTCCAATTCATTGTGTTCCTAAGAAAGGAGGAGTGACTGTCGAAGCAAAAGGAAATAATGAATTAATACCTATCAGACAAGTTACTGGGTGACATATTTGCATTGATTATAGAAAATTAAACACTGTCACTAGGAAAGATCACTTCTCTTCGCCATTTTTAGACCAAATAGTGGATAGACTTGCTGGGCACAAATATTTTTGTTTTTTAGATGGATATACCGACTACCATCAAATTCTTATTGCTCCCGAGGATCAAGAAAAGACAACATTTACTAGTCCTTTTGGAACTTTTGCTTTTCGAAGAATGTCTTTCAGATTATGTAATGCACCTGCAACATTCCAGAGATGTATGATGTATGTATTTAGTAAGTTAATTGATGATGAATTAGAAGTGTTTATGGATGATTTCTCTGTATTTGGAACATCATTTGACACATGCTTAAATTATCTTGAAAAAGTTTTGAAGTTATGTGAAAGAACTAATTTAGTTCTAAATTGGGAGAAATGTCAATTTATGGTTGCAGGAGGAATTGTGTTAGGGCATAAAATTTCAGAAAATGGTATGGAAGCAGACCCTGCAAAAATTCAAGTTATATATAAATTAACACATCCTACTAATATAAGAGGGGATAGCAGTTTTTTTGGACATGTTGGTTTTTACATGTGTTATATTAAAGATTTTTAAAAAATTACCAAACATCTATGCCAACTTTTAGAAAAGGACAAGAAATTTGAATTTACTAAAAATTGTTTAAATGCCTTTGAGTTATTAAAAGAAAAACTAATAATAGCCCTTATTATAGTTTCACCTAACTGGGAGAAACCATTCGAACTGATGTGTGGTGTCAGCGATTATGCTATTGGAGCTATTCTTGGACAAAGGTATGAAAAGATTTTTAAATTTATATACTACGCTAGTAAAACTCTTAATGATGCTTAAATTAACTATATTATCACTAAAAAAGAGTTAATGGCTATTGTGTATGCTTTTGACAAATTTAGATCTTATTTAATTGAGACTAAATGCGTTGTGCACACTGATCACTCTGATATTATATATATGATGCAAAATAAGGATGTCAAACCAAGGTTAATTAGATGGATACTTTTGATGCTAGAATTTAATTTTGTGGTTATTGATAAAAATGAAACTGATAACCAAATTGCTGATCATTTGTTGTGCACACTGATCACTATGTTATTATATATCTGATGCAAAATAAGGATGTCAAACTAAGGTTAATTAGATAGATACTTTTGATGCGAGAATTTGATTTTGTGGTTATTGATAGAAATGAAATTGATAATCAAATTTATGATCATTTGTCGAGATTAGAATATCATGGATTATCTCATACCGACAATGAAATAATAGACATTTTCTCTGATGAACAACTTTATAATATTAATGAGTGGAAAATACCATGGTATGCTTATATTGTTAATTATATTGTAAGTGATATTTTGCCACCTATGCTGACATTGCAATAGCAAAGAAAATTCATTCATCTTGCGAAAACATATTTTTGGGATGAACCTAATTTTTATAAATAATGTAAGGATCTTATTATGAGAAGATGTGTACCTTATGAAGAAACTGAACTAATCATTCAGAAATGTCATGATTCTGAATTTGGAGGACATTTTGGGATTGATAAAAGTGCTTATAAAATTTTACAAGTTGGATTCTATTGGTCTACTCTCTTTAGAGGTGTTTACAGATACATAAAAACTTGTGATTGATGTCAACGAGCAGGCAATATATCTAGAAGAAATGAAATGCCTCTGAATTTCATGTTAGAAGTTAAGATCTTTGATGTTTGGGAATTAGATTTCATGAGACCATTTTATCCTTCATATGGGAACTTATACATATTAATTGAGGTAGACTACGATTCAAAGTGAATTGAAGCACAAGCTTTACCTCATTGTGATGCTAAAAGTGTTTCAAGATTTTTAATGAAAAATATTTTCACTAGATACAGAATGCCGAGAGTGATTATCACTAACGAATGATCTCATTTTAGGAATAAATACATTCAGAGATTGGCAGAAAAGTTTAATATTATTCATAGAATCTCTACTTCCTATCACCCTCAAACCAGTGGGTTAGCTGAAGTTTCTAATAGAGAGATTAAACAAATACTTGAGAAGAGTGTAAACCTTATTAGAGTAGATTAGTTTACTAGACTGGATACTGCATTATGGGCTTACAGGACTGCTTATAAAACTCCTATTGGAATGACTCCTTACAGACTAATTTTTTAAAAAACTTTTCACTTACCAGTAGAATTAGAGCATAAAACATATTGGGCGATTAAAGAATTCAATTATAATTTGAAAGATGCTAGTGAGAAGAGATTGTTACAAATGAATAGATTGGAAGAATAAAGAAATGAATTTTATGATAACGACAAAATTTATAAGGATAAACTAAAGTTATGGCATGATCAGAAGATTAACTAGAAGAACTTTGAACCAGGACAAGAAGTTTTGCTTTACAATACAAGACTGAAGTTATTCCCTGGGAAATTGAAGTCTCGTTGGTTAGGACCCTTTACTCTGACTCAAGTTTATACTTATGGAGCTGTTGAAATTGAAGATCAAAAGAGTGAGAATAGATTTAAAGTAAATGGACACAGATTAAAGCCGTATTTTGAGGGTAAAAGACCAATTTTTAAAGATGTTATAATGGTCGGTCAACCTGAGTAATACCTGAATAGGTTGGGCTGACGACATTAAACTAAGCACTTTATGGGAGGCAACCCATAGTTATCTTTATTTTTATTGTGATTATAGTGTTTTTATTTGAAATTATCATTAGTTTTTGGTAGAATTGAACTATACTACTCATATTTACCGTTGAATCATCATAAAAATTGGATCCATAGAGAAAATTGGAACGCATTCGAACAAGAGCGAAACTGTGAAATTTTTGCCTTGGGCGCCAGTGGCGGGTTTTTCCCGAGAGTATAGGCAATTAATTCTAAAGGCTTGTCGACAGCGTCATCGACGCCGCCGACGGCGAGAAAGGCGGGATGACGGTTTACGGAGTTTGAAATGACGATTTTTTGCAGTTTTAGGCGGGGTTACTCCCTATAAACTTATTGAATTGAAACTCCACCAAATTCATCCCTATGGCGTCCAATTCCACTGGTATCATAGGAGAAACAAACACAAAATCAGAAGAGTAGTAGATTTACTTTGCCACTTGTATGTCTAAGTGTGTGATTTGATTTGAACTTATTTGCATAGGTCACTTTCTAAATTTGGTTTTAGATCTCAATATAGTTGAGATTGAGCATGGGATGTTTGTTTTCAGCGTTTAGAGTGTTGTGGCTTGGATTGCGACGATGAATTGATGTATTGAGGTTGAGAAAATATCAAACTTATGTGTCGTGTAACGTGTATTGTAGCTCTTGGAATTTATATATAATTGTAAGGTTTTGTGTTGTGAATGTTTATTTGAGTTAGTACATCATTTAATCACTTAAAATTTATGTCTAGAATGATTGAATGGATGTCGTCGAGGCTTGAAATTGATCAAAATCACAAAAATCTGGAAATTAAACCAATTTTAAAAATCTCACTGATGGCGCCATCAACGCCGCCGATGGTGGATTTTTCCCGAGACTTGGGCTATTTAATTCAATAGAGCTCACTAACGGCGTTGAAGTCCCTACTAACGGCGAGATCTAAAAAAAACACTTTTAACCGCGATTTTGACCAGTAAACCGCCACTATTCATCATCCCCTTCCTCTTAAAAATGAAAATTCGATCTAGGGATTAAAGATCTTGAATTTGGGGCGATTTCAAAGCATTTAGACACCAGATTTTATCATCTCTCGGTAAGAGATTCACTCCAACCTAAAAATATTTGATTCTCACCTTAAATTTCTTCCACATTGAGAAGATCCGAAAAAATTGAGAATGTGGAGAAAATATTAGGAAGAAATTCATGGAATTTAGATTTGAACTCTTAGAGTCACTCTTGGAAGCCATTATTTGAGTATTTGAAGTGTATTTTGGAATTTTTTTATAATTTTGATTAGATTGACATGGCTCTGCTACAAAAGAGGCGACTTGAGTTTGACGAGTCTCACTTCGTCAATGCGAAGGCTCATTTGAGATTTACTTCAGTATTTGAAGGGAAGAAATTTATACAAGATCGTGTTTTTGAGATTCCGGGAGGAGAAGTTGAACAAGTTATTACCGAACTGAGGTGGGAAAACTTCTGCTATACCACTAATAAGACTATTGTGAATATTGTGAAAGAATTTTATGCCAATGCATTATATTCTGAGGACGGAACTGTTTGAGTAAGGGGTTTTTCTGTTGAGTTTAGTGGCACCCGCATTAACTCATTTTATGAAGTTTCAAACTCCTATATCTGCAATTATGAAACCTTCAGTACAATGCAAGGCCCACTGAATGATGTCATCAACTTTCTCATTGATGGGAAAGGGACATGAAAGATAAAGCAACGAGAAAGGGTAAATTTTATGCTTCCATGTTGAATGTCATATCTAAAGCATGACATTATTTTATTTCCTCTACTCTGTTACCTACCTATAACCATAGTGAGGTAACAAGAGATAGAGCTATTCTGAATTTCTGTATTCAAAATAATCGAACTATAAATGTGGGGAGAATTATTTATAAGAATATATTGACCACGACAAAGAGTGAATCAAGTGGAGGTCTGGGACATCTTGGCCTTATTTATGCACTTTGCCAACTTTCTGTAGTTGAAGCTGGAGGTGATGAAGAATGGGTTTACCCTATGAAACCCATTAGTAAAGCTAATTTGAAGACATATGAATCCCATGAAAAATGGAGATCTGGAATAGGAGTAAAGAACCTTCTACTAGTTGAGATATCCCCTCTATTAGTTATGACCTTCTTTCCTCTAGCTCCTATACACTAAATGATTTAATGAATGAGTTAACCTTGTAGCGGAAGAGTATAGAGCAAATAAATGAAAGAATTGGGGGATTAGAACGTAAACATGATTATGATAGTGAGTACCTACAGAGGCATTCTGAATTTGAGATAGCTTACTACGAAGCTCAGGCCCGTCACTACAGAGGTGAGTCTGATGTTACTTATCCTTAATGCCCCTGTTATACTCAGTATCAGCCCAATCCACCTGCTGGCCAGAGAGACGAGAATATAGTATATGACTTTGATATATGATAGTAATTGATGTACTTTTGTTTTTGTAATTTTGTAATAGAGATAAATGTTTGTGTTTGTACTTTCATTTTTATTTTTATGTTGCAAGTGGATAAATTTAATTATTGTTATAAATGTTTAGTGTGGCAGTTGAAATTTGCATGTGTAGTTATAATAGATGTTGATTAGTACTTTGTAAAATTGTAATGTGATGTGATTTTTATTTTCATTTTAATATATTTGTAATTATTTTTTGTTTAGTATTGTGGATGTGTTAGCAAAATATTGTGTTTGTATAATGTTTAGTTTTGTACTTATTTCAAAATTTCATTACCCAGCA
>NEWO01000326.1:1049906-1076124 GCA_003013225.1 Phalaenopsis aphrodite | reverse complement strand
TTCGTGAAATGCAAAATGCAACATGCAAACATCCACAATGCAATAGGGAGTCATCCCCGTGCTAACGACCTCACCGGGAAAGCTAGGGTCAAACATATAGAAAAATGGTGATTGTCGCCTTTGCTTTGGCAAGGCGGGTGGGGAACTTCTCCCCAGGTATCCAAGGGGGAAATTCTTCGCCTTGTCGTGAAATAGACTAGCGACGACGCTTTTTCATATTTTACGACACCTCCGAGCTTTATGAATTGAGCTAATGGCTCACATTTTCTCATTTTCGCAAAGGCTTGTTATTCGATCTTTCTAACAAGACCGGATCAAACAAAGCAAAGAGGAGTAAAAGGGGATCCAACCCTTAGGATTTTTTTTGTGCTAAGGCTAGCTGTCAAAAAGTATTCACTCGGCTATCATAAGTGACTTAGTTGCGTAAGGAGAATCCTATCTTAAAGGCCACCTCTAGGAAAACAAGTGATCCATCACACAGATGTGTCGTTGCGTCTGCACTCTCCGACGCACGCACCTCATGCGAGCGATCGAACACGTACGCTTAGTGCTACTACAACCTAAGGCTAGCTGGGAAGTAAAGTGCGAAGGGGAAGAGGAGTTATACCATCGCGCGGTTTGCACGAAGCCTTATTCATTCTGGGAACTCTTTTGCACGCGGTCCAATACTCTTACACCCCTTCGAATGGCAATGAGGTCCGTTGTCCAGCGATGTCGAGATGCTCCGGCGAAGCGTTTGTTCGTCGGAAAAGCGAGGCGACGAGGTGGCGGTGATGGAATGCCGGTAGCACACAATTGGAGCAAGGAAGGCAAGGAAGAACACAAAAGCTAAGGCTCTCTTCGTTGTTTTGCTTCGGCAGAAATATGACACTGGCTAAGCGACTACCGGCGAGGTGAAAGAGATCCGACAAGGTTGGCGCGCCCCAAAGAGAAGACAATAAAAGAAATAACGGCGGAGGTCGGCAGTCTCGACAAAGAAGCCCGGCTAGAGATGTCGGAGAAGGTCGGCAGAGGCTCGTCAGCGAGAAAAGAGGCAGCGACGTCGGTGAGGGAGCTGCAGTCGGCGGCGAATTAGGATCAGCGGAGCAGAGCTGAGTATTTTGTGCAAAACGAGATGGAGAGGGGGCTGCGGTCGGCAAAGCAGGGGCCGGCGGCGAGCTGCGCCGGCGAGGAGGAAGCTCCAGTGATGAGGTCGGTGGCGAAGGAGGAGCAGACGGGGGAGAGTCCGACGACTGCTACTTCTGTGAGGCTAGCGGCTGGTTTCTTTTTTTTTTGTTTTTTTTTAATTTTGTTTTTTTGAACTCGGGCCTCTCCAGAGGAAGTTATCTTCTTCCCTCCCCTTTTTTTTTATATCTTAGATAATATATGTAATAATATTATATAATAAATTATATTATATTATCTTCTCCTTTTTTTGATTTGAGATTATCTATATATATATATATATATATATTATACTATATTATATTATAATAGCAGGCTGGAGATGGAGGAGCATACCCTTTTTCGTTTGAGATAATATACAATAATATTATATAATATATTATATTATATTATAATAACAATTATTATATAATTATCATTTATATATTTTCCAGTCGTACACGTCTTTGCGGCAAAGTAGATATCCTTTCTGACTAAAGCCGACACGACGCATCTACGCAGTCCTTTTCTGCATTCGGGGTCGTCCAGACCACTTTTTTTCGTTCATACCACTTTTTTCGACTATCGAGCCAAAAACGATAATTTTCATATTTTTAATTCGTCCGCAAAATCGTGGCGTACCGAACGTCCTACTTAGGTGGAATCGATAATTTGAACATGCTAACGCGGTCCATTTTGTCATTCGGGGTCATTTGAGGCCGCTCGAACCACTTTTCCGGCGATCTTGCTAAAAAATAATAATTCACGTATTTTATGCTCGCTCACAAAATCGCAGCCAACAGAACGTCCTTTCTAAGTAAAATCAACGTTACAGACTTGATTGCGCAGTCCGTTTCGTCATCCTAGCTCATCTGAATGGGCTCACTAGAGACTGGGCCGATTAGAGCTAATTGTCGTGCGCGGCGCGACGAATAATATTTTTCGCTCTGATCGAGACATGTCTACCGCCAAACAACCTTCGCCTAAGTGAAAACCAAAGTCAATTAAAATGACTCTGGCAACGTGCCCCTCAACATGCACAGAAAGGTCTCAGGCGAGGCATTTGAACTACCGGATAATAAGGAAAAATCGTAAGCTATCCCGAGTCATGCAGGTTGACACTCTGCATGCATGACATAAAAAATTGATGCCAACATTGTCATCTTCATTTCATTGTTTTCTTGACGTCGTCATTGCTGTTGAGGAGTCACAAGTTTGTTTTATATTATTTTGCCCTCTTCTTCAAATAATTCTCCATCTCAGATCAAATAGGTAAACAAAGAGTTGAGAAATTGGGGGATTGGGGCAGGCAAATGGATATCCTTCATAAAGTGAATTTTCGCATTGATAATTTTAAAGCATAAGCCCAAAGTGAGATCAAATCGGTATGCTTTTAAAAAAAAACTGCGATGGAGGCCTTAGAAAAGCTAACTATCATGGAATTCAAGTTGATGTACCTATTCTAGAGTTTGTGTCTGCTATAAGGACAAGTCCCTATAGTTAATCACATTTTAAGTAGTGAAAACTACTTAAGAAAACTCTCAAATAAGGTTATAATTGGTTGTCAAAACGTTCAAATATCATTGTCAAGAAAATGAATGTCGAAGTCCTACCCTAATGGTAGCGGATTCCTAATGATTCTGAACTATCCTAGAGTTTTGTTTTGTTGTTGATGGTTTAATTGAGATTCATCTTTTTACTCAAGGTTTTAAATGTCTGACTCTACAAAAAAGAGTTTGCACACCCTAATAACATGCAAAGTAAATCTATGGTGATTGATATGTTCTAAAGTATGCTTAATTTTCTTTACTTTTTTCACTTATTTATGGATGAAATTGCACTTTAAATAAAAAAGTATTTATTTTTTTCTTACAGGTACAACATGCCAGACATATAGAGTGAATTGGAGCTAAAATGGAACAAAACAGAGGTAAAACAAAGCATATTGGAATTATCATACTAGCGTTAAGGCACTCCACCCAAGAGCTTTAGAGCTAGCTTAGTGGTTCTTAGGTGCCAGAACCCAGTTAGGCAAGTTGAGAGGTGTCGGCACGGTGCTAACCAGTTCCAGTGTTGTTTTTTGCAGTTGTTGCAGCACGACTTAGGGAGTTATAGGGATTTAAGCAGTTCAAGGAAGCATTAAAGAGAATTCTAAAGCCTTGTAAAGTGAAGAAAGGCATAAGAGTCGTAGTGTAGAGTTGGGGTTTAGTATTTTCCACTTTATTAAAGAGATTGGGGAGGAATGTGAGAGAATTGTATAAGGGGATACACTCAACATTGCAGGGAGCACTTGGAAACCTTTTGGGGAGGAATTTTCATCTCTTTTCTCAGAGAAAAAGCTAAGTATTGTGTTTTATATTGTCTTGCACTATTTATAAACACAATTTTAGTGGATTTACTTTGTTAAAAGAAGATGATTTGTGGTGTTTCTTTATGCATTGTGAGTAGATTTTTCTTACCTTTCTCTTATGATGCATAAGTTGAATGTGTAGGATGTTGGGATGCTTATAGATATTATCTTTAAACATTAATGTGATGAGTATTCTTCAAATCTTAATTTACTTTTTGTACTAGTCATATTAATTATTAAAATTTGTTGTGATCCGTTATGACCTGGAAGAGCAACGAAGGAACGATTAGAGTATTTACATTGAACTAGTGGGTGAAGGAAAAGTTGTCCATAAAAGGATGCAAATAAATAGTGAAATAGGCATTGTTGGGTTCAAGTTAGAGTTTAAAAAATTAGAAGCAGTTTAACCAATCTACTTTATGCACTCAAGGGAGGGTAAAATAGAGGATTACTTCTATTTGTCACTAGCCACATTTGCAATTTATAGTATATATTCCTACACAATCACTTATATCTTCACAAGAGAGGGGTTACTTTTATATCTCAACAATCACCAATCCAATTAAGTTAGGTAGGTTTTTAACATTATAATTAATTGAGGTGTGTAGGAGTGGTTGGTAGAACTATCAACTAATCAAGAATGGATGACATTTACCAGAGAAGAATTTATTGTTGCGTTAGAAACAAGTTATCTGAAGATTGTAATTATTTTCATTGGGTTGATGAAATGAATGAATTCACTTCAGACAATGATCGAGTTAGGAGGGATGCCACTATGGGGAGAGGATTATTCCGAAGACTCGATCATCATGAAATAAAAATGAATGTCATTCTAGGCTTGCTGATTATTTGGTTGTCATGACTAATTTTTTTTTACATATTATAATATTTTACACTATAATGAAATTATTTGTGTAACATGATCTCTTCCTATTATTATATTATAATTATTTTAAAAAGTACAATTATTCAGATATATTACACACACACATATATAAGGAAAATAATTTTTTTAATAAAAAGGAAAAATTTTATGTCCGGATTCCTAATTTATCTCTACGTGCGGACTCCAATAATATGTCGCGGAGGTTATTTCATGATTATTAAAGTGGAAACGCTGAAGTTATTTTTAAGTTATTGAAGAATAATTCATATATTTTACTTCAACAACTCAGAAATAACATCCACAGTTCCATTTCAAAGAGCCCAAAATAACACTGAGGAGATTATTTTTGAATTAATTTTGAGTTATTCTAATTATTGAAGAGAAAATATATATTTCTATTTACTAACTCTGAAATAATCTAGAAATAATGATAAATAACCCTAAACCCTGAACTCTAATAAGCCGGCCAAATTATTTTTGGATTAGTGAGAGGAAGTTTATTCCAGAATTATTTTTGCTGCGGATGGCCTTCGTTTTCCAAACCCTCGCGATTTCGCGATTAAAGCCATCTTTCTCCTCTTTCACTCCTACCCTAGACTTCGTGCGTTCCCCGATTTACTAATCTGCGGAATAGCCGGACTTACTAAATCTGGAGTCAATCCGAGGATTTAACTTGTCAAAAATGACTATCTTTCAGGATTCAGCTTAAATCCTGCTCCAATTTTTTACCATACAGGTCCTTAGGGTTCTTAGGTTTTCTTGTAAACCTAGGGCGAATATGTGTTTTACCTAACTACTTCTTGAGTATTATTCTATTAGATTGCTTAGAAAGAAAAATGAAGAATAAATTAGGCGTTGGTTCGGATCCTCCACCAAGAACGGTATAATTTCTGTCATTTAGACTGCATCATGGCCTTTGCATGCTGTTGGTGCTTGGTTGTCCTTATCTATTCTCATACCCGTCTTGCAAATTTCTGCAGTCGAAATTTGCGCCTAAGATTCCTGTTCGGAAACTACCAAGGCCAGCTGTTGCTAAAACGTACTTTCTATTGCTGGAATAAAACTTCTCTATGCATTTTCTTGATGTTTTTTGCTGTATGTTGAACTTTGCTTCTGAATATCTTATTGTAGAGAAACTTCAGTGAGCTATGATGACATTGTTGATAAACAACTGCTAGCGAAGTTGAACATTTGTAAGGTAATATCTGTTATCCCGGATGTAAGCTTTGTATTTTTTTTGCTGCACATCTGACTGATAGGATTCCGGAATTTGCAGTCAGAAGACGAATTTGGGAGGAGATTTAAGACTGAAAAAAAAGGTTAGCGTTTTCTGTCACTTTTTTTTTTCAAGCTCCTTTTAGTGGACGTTTAGTTTATATCTTCAGTGTTGGTTTATCTTTTGTAGTAAGGAGCAGTTTTGTTAGTATTTAGTTTATCTTTTGTACTAATGATGTATGGATTTAACCCCTCATCAAATGTGCAATTTTTGCATCCTCTAATTAGTTTTTTATTCTTCTTCTATATTCTTTCTATGAGGTGAGATTGCTACCTTCACGATTGTACAAATGTGACCTCTATGAGTTCTCTATTTGATGGTCGTTGTCATGGAGAGATGCGGCCACTTTCAATTGTCGAGTTGCATCATTGAATTGTTGTTGTGAATTAAATTAGATACAACAAATTTCGTCACATTTATTTTGCCTGAAAAATTTAGATTTTTAAACATTTGAAAGTCGTAAAAGTTTATTTTACACTAGTTTTATGTATGTCAAATAATCAAATTTAAAAAGCATGCAAAGCTTTTTTTTGTTAGGGGTTATTTAATTTGAAGTGGTTTGGTTGGTAAATTTTTAAAATATAGGAGTTTTAGAATTATAGATGTTTTGTTTGTTGAAAAGTAAATTTAAATTAAAATTTTGAGGAATTTGAAATTTACTCGTGTTTTTTAAGTGTATTCCAAAATCGGTTGATTTTGCCCAATTTTCAAATACACTAAAAGCTACCACTAGTGGCCACCACTATTGCTTTCACTAGCCGCCACCGTTGGCCATTGCCAGTGTCCGCCACTACCATTGCTAGTTGTTTTCTTCTTCCATCATTGTCGTCCTTATCTATTGCCACAATCATTACCCTCCATTGTGTTGGCAAATTTCACTTCTCATGGTGACCATTGCCCATCGCCTAGTTAACCTCACCACCGCTGGCCTCCGCTCAATGCTCGGTCGCCAACTTTATACGACCTATTGTTCCGCCAGCTCCGCCTTCACCGGCAACCGTTGCCACTAAGCTATACATTCAATTTAATTTATTTCATACCAAATGTAAAAAAATAATTCTTTGTATTTTACAATTAATCAAATAGCTTTAAAACATTTTAAATTCATATGCATTTATTTTACACTCCATTTATTATTATTATTATTTTTTAAAGCAAACCAAATAGCCTCTTACGCCATGTTATCTCAAACCAAACAATCTCTTAATGATGTGACACATTTTTTGCACAAGGTTGGGCTGCAATTCCCTTCTAGTTATGTACAGTTATTTTTAGTGTTCAAACACTAGCATATCTTTTCAGCCATGTTCATAGGAGCCTTTTGGTGGTATATAAATGCCAAAGTGATTTGTCATAGTACAATTAATTCTGTAGAAGTTCCAATTAAATTTCTTTTATATGTGCTGAAGCAAGTAGAATTAGGTCCTCTTTATGAAAAAACTCCATTGTGCTCACTGTCAATGAATTTTAGATATGTTTCCAAAAGATAGGATTTTTACCAATATCTTCTTGATGCAAATATTTAGATTTATTTTGATGCGGGGATTGAAACTTCATATAGGCACAATCCTCCATAGATAATTATCCATTCCCACCAGAAGAGTGCTCTTAATAAGAAAATTGCTAGATCCAAGCTTGCGATCATTTGCTTCATGATGATGAAATTTCAAATATATATGTGCTTTTATTATATTTTGAGCTTTGGATTTGGATGTGAGGAGTTGTTAAACTCTATCAAAATCTCATGATACCATCTTTAAAGGTATTATTCAGTGGACCCATTTCAAAGAGTCCAAGTGTCACAACTTGAGCTACACAACCATTACATTGTAGCATATCTTATAAAGTAGGCCATATGGAGAGTCAGGTAGAATTTCAAATATATTAATTTTATAAGCAATTAACACGAGTATAGTGTATTTAACCTTTGTAACACCGAAGACCGTTTTCTATAGAAATAGGATCTTATCGACCATTATTGGTTAGAAATATATGAAGTCTTATATGTTTTTTAGAATGGATCTACCATAATATTACACCCATGCTTAAATCAAGTATAACTTTTAAAAAAATAAATAAACTCTCCACTAAACTTGCTTGATAGCATGAAAACACTTAAGGTGGTGATCTAGAGTTCTCTTTCACCTTCAATGCCATTGAGCTACCTGATCAAGATTGTATGGTGATTCCCTCAACATTCCTGTCTGTTGCCTTATCGTTGTGATCGACAATTTTTGCTTCTGCCTGATGAGCTGGAGGAGAAAAGCAACCATTCAGATTTGAGTAAGTCGGAAAATTATGCAAGTTTTGGCTTACTGCTTAACTAATTACTAATGATGCATGAATCAATGGAGTTAGAAGAGATGCACAGGAATGGGGTTTTCAGTGGTTCGGCAATTTATGTCTTCGTCACTTATAGCTAAAAAGGGGAACTTTGCACTTCCCAACAACTAATTACATACATATACCAAGATCTTGATGAAGAAGAAAAGTATTCTTTAATGACCGTGTCTATTCTCTTCTCTGAACTACACTCAGAAACATTTTGAAATGCTTTTTGAGAAGTTTTCTCTACGTGGACATATATCTTTTATGAAGTTTGGCTTTCTTTTCTACTCTTGGTGTTTTCCATTAATTGTTTCCCTTGTGTCCCGTCTGCCTTTATGAGTTATACAGAGGGCTTTTATAAATTGGACAAACTTTGCAACCTCTATTAGATAAAGACAAATTTTGAAGAAACTTGGGTCAAGTTGCTAAGGAGGAGTTTTAGTTGATAGTAGTACTCAAACTTGGGAAGCATGAAAGTCCTTGATGCTAGATATAGATTAACAAATGAGATTAGATTTCCATCGCTAGAAGGAAAAGTTCAAATTTTCCTTTTTGCGAGTTGATACATTACTGAGTATTAGTGTACTAAAATCTAGTTATTTTATATGACTTGGTTCTTTCTCTCTCTAGGAATGGCTATGATGAAAAACACAAATAGTTTTGCACCATTAAATCTTGGACATCCTTAGATTCCATGATTGATGTTGATCAGGAGGGGCAAAAAGATTTGGTTTGGTTTTACTAATTTTTGGCACCAGGTCAATAATGTCCAGTTCTAAAAAAATCATAAGTCAAACAATTTTCTATTACAATAAAAACACTTATTTATTTAAGTCAGTTTCACCATTTTTGATTGGTTTCATTTTTTATCAATAAATAATTGACATGTCTTTAGCATTTGAGGGAATTTAAAAGTCCAATACAAAATTTATGTGAGGACTGATTACACAATAACTAACATGAAACCAATAATCCTAAAATTAGATGACATAATATGAAAAAAACATTTAAAAACAAAAGCGGTGAATTTTACTATGCCATTCAACTAATTATTCAAAGTAGATCATTGAATGCAAGAAATCTACTGTGAACTTCAACCCTGATTTTATCATCATAACTATGATTCTCAATTTTATTGTAAAGCAATTGACATATGTCCCAAATTCAAATATCACCAATACATCAGGTTCCCATTCAAATAAAAACAGAGTCTTATTTAGAAATGAATAAACAAGTGAAATAACAATCTATCTGAGGCCATCAGAGCAACAGATAAATTTGCTTGTTGTACATCAAATATAACAGCTTTGGAATCAGATTCGTGCTAAGGTTGGTAACCTGCTTCTTCATTACTAAAACATTGAACTTACTTTACTAATAGATCTTATAGATTAACTACAATAATAACTATACATTATATGGAGTAAAATTATTTTTCTAAAGATAATCCTAGTTGAAATAAAAGGAGACACCATGCAGCAATCAAGTCCCAAGATAGCACACAATAGCAAATAGGAGAGCAGTTAAGAAGTATCTATTTCATTTGTTTTTAGTTTTTTACCAATTCAATATATAAGTCTCATCTAATATTCTTAAATTTTCATTTTATATTCTCAAATTTACAAATGTAAGCAAAAGATAAGTTTGAGATTTTAATCAGTTTTATCTTAGAAATATAATTCAAAGTAATATATTCAGTTCTGCTAGAATTTTTATAAAAAATACTCGAATTTACGTAGCCTTCATCATAATCTATTTGGTAAGGGTTGGGTTGGTCGGTTCAACAATTTTTTTCCTTTTAATTTATTTTATATTTGTTAACCCGTAATTGGACTACCATCAAATTTATAATGGTTACATACACTCACACATGCAAACACATATATATAGGTTTAAATTTCAAAATAGTGCTTTGATAATTTATATTGGGGCTTTTAGTTTCAAAATATTACATTTTTTTAATGCACATCGACATCTATTTAAAATTGATTTAAAATGTTCCCTTAGAGGCCTAATTTGGATTAATTTTTTATAATCGAGAGACTTTAGGGTTTGTTTGAGACTGTTTTTTTACTATCTTGTTTTTAAGAATGCTACCATATATGCATTTGAATATTGACTTCTTGTTGATTTCTAGGCATTTATGTGGTAGGAATTTTCGTTTTATAATCATATATGCTAAATGGTGGTGGCTATAAGAAAGTTGTTGTCTGACTTTTTCAAAAAAAGGAAATTTCTATATTATTGATTCAAAACTCGAGTGAGTTTTGAGCTTCTACTAATATCTCCTCCATGGCTTTATCTTTGTCTTTAAATTACGTTATTTGATAGTTGACTTCAGTTTCCTTGACCATAACGTAAAACCTTGCTATTGAAGAGACCTAAAAGAATGCAAGTGTATCAATCACACCGCTTTTTGCCTATCCAAAGAAAGAAATTGCTACTTTCCTACCCTACTAAATTCCAAACGTGCGTAAATACGAGGATTTATTAGCCTCAAGTTTACCTAGAGTTACCCTTTTTATCGAATCCTAGGAACTCCACTCTATTTTAGTTCCTTTTATCAATTATGCTCCCTAGAGAGAAGATATAAGAATTGAAGGCAATGCACCCACTCACATAATTTCTAAGATCATCTTTGCAACCCTAATCGGCGATGCAACTACTAATATTAGCTGATGTTAAGTCCACTCTAAAAATGAAGTGGGGGGATTAGGATCAAGGCTGGTTTTCCCTTTGCTCTTGCACTTAGTTTATTGCACATAACAAGAGCTTTCTATGAGCCCCTCCTTTCTCTACCCAACTTATGATGTATTAATAATCGTTTCCAATTATTATTCAAAGTAGGACCTTAAGTGACCAAAGATTGTCCCGCAGTCTTTGGAGTACCTCTTGTTTTGACTTTTGGTCAATAAACAAATAAGAAAATTTAGAACCCTAATTATATTTTACTTGAGCTTGGGCAAAATTCTTGTGTCTCATTAGTGAGATTTTGCTGCTTTTGTTTTTTTATTTATTTTTGGTTTGCTATTTTTTTACTAGTATATAAGGGCTCATAGTAATTGAATATTTCTTTAGAAAATCAATGTTCTTGATTATTATAAGTATACACTATCAATTCCAACATAGAAAATTCTTTTATCTCTTGCTTTCTAGCCCGTCCCAAAGAATGTTATGTGCACAACCTAGACAATTCACTTTTGAACATCAACAATTTAAAAGGGTACATGTAACTAAATACTTTTGTGGGTCTTTTATCATAAAAGGATTTGATATACTTGTATTTCCTTTTGGAGAAAAGAGCCATAAGATCTCAAATGTTGTAAGAGGGCTTGTTGAAAGAAATTTTGTGTACGAAAAAGTATGTTTAGATCACAAGTTATGGTTTGGCCGTAATGGGAAGATGAGCATCTAAATATATACATGATTACATTGAGAACTATGAGATCGCCCCTTTCATTCTAGGGTGATGGATTGTACCATTCGGGGCCTTTTTTTGACGATGCAAAGGATAAATGTATTTATTGCTATAAGAGTGATTAGTCAAAAAAGAAGTTTATAGTTAGGTACACCAAGGCATGTGAGAAAAATTATGTTAATTCATTGAAGCATGATATGCTACGAATATTTGAGGCATGAAATGATTCACAATTTCCAATCTTTTATTTAAATGGATGATATGAGTTTAGTGTAAGATGTCAAACTTGGCAGTCAAGGGAGATATTTAAATCTTCATACCAAATAAAACGTTAAAAAAAAAAAAGAAAAGCCTAGTATCTTGTGATTTGATTGTTGGATCACAATCCATGTTTGATACTTTTCATTTCCTCCAACACTTTTGGCCAACGTCTTTTTCTTTTTTGTTATATTTCCAACAGACGATTCCACATTTTAAATGGAAAATTTCTTATAACAATAACAACAAACCTTTATCTCATTAAGTGGGGCCGGCTACATGAATCATTTTTCTCCATTGCGTTCTATCGAGTGTCATATTTTCATTTAATTATGATAGATTAAGATCATTTTTTATACAATATGCCTAAATCTTTTTAGGTCTACCTCT
The DNA here is from genome assembly GCA_003013225.1 of Phalaenopsis aphrodite. NCBI lineage: Eukaryota > Viridiplantae > Streptophyta > Magnoliopsida > Asparagales > Orchidaceae > Phalaenopsis > Phalaenopsis aphrodite. The sequence continues at coordinate 1,064,075 of NEWO01000326.1, read as the reverse complement.
GCTTTTCTCACAAAAGTTGAATCTAAAACATCTACTCTCCTAACGGGATCATCAGATGGTCAACGTTTAATGTGAGTAAACCATCTAAGATGACTCTCCTAATCTTGTCCGCCACTGGAGGTACACCAACCTTATCATAGATATATTCATTTCTCATTTTGTTTCTATTTATCAAGCCTCTCATCCACCTAAGCATTCTCATCTCAGCAACACTTAGCTTTGTTTTATGCTTCTCTAAAAAAACCAACATCTACGTCATAGAGCATTGCAGGTCTCGCCACCATCTTATAAAATTTTCCTTTTAAGTCTAAACAGTAATTTTCTATCACACAATAGGCTCGATGCATTCCTCTACTACAACCAACCACCTTGAATTCTACTAATAACATCCCTATCTATATCACCATCACTTTGAACAATAGACCCGACATATCTAAAACGTCCACGCTTTTTAATGATTTAATCACCCATAGTTATAGCTCTGCCGCTATAGCCAATACTACAAAAGTTGCATTCCATGTATTTAGTTTTTGATCTACTTAAACGAAGGCCTTTAGACTCCAATTTAGACCTCCATAATTCAAGTTTTTCCTGAACTCTTTCTTTAGTCTTATCTACAAGAAGGATATTATCAATGAAAAGCATACACCAAGGTGCATCTTCTTGTAAATGTCTAGTCAGAGCATTTAAAACTAAAAGAAAAAAATATGGGCTTAAATTTGATCCCTTATGCAATCCAGCTGAAATAGGAAAATACTTGGTCAATCCTCCTTTTGTTTGAACACAAGTAAGAACTCTTCAATTTCTATATCGTTAATTTCTTGAATTTAAGTCATATTAACACATTTCTTTTCTAGAACTCTTCAAAGGACCTCTCTACTAATTTATCGTCAGTTTTCTCTAAATCAATAAATTATATGTAAATAATCCTTACTCTCTCTATACTTCTCGAACAAACCTTTAAATAAATGTATAGCTTCCATGGTAGACCTGCTCGGCATAAATTCAAGCTGATTATGAGAAATCTCGTATCACATCTTAACCTATGTTCAATTTCTCTCTCTCATAATTTTAAAGTATGACATACCAACTTAATTCCTTTATAATTTGCACTCTCTTGTGCATCCCCTTTAGTTTTAAAAATCGGGACCAAAATACTATTCCTCCACTTTGCAGACATCTTTTTAGTTCCTAAAATAATTTTAAAGAGTTTAGCAAGCTAAGAAACTCCCAAATCTCCTAAATATTTCCATACTTTAATTGGATATTCATCAAGTCACACTGGATTTCTACCCTTGGTTTTCTTTAAAGCCTTCTCAATTTTTTTTACTAAATGATTTATTATATTAATGATGATAAAATTAAATGATTTATTATATTAATGATATTAAAATCACTAAAATTGATCATATTTTTAGAAACTTCAATGAATAATTCATCAAAATATCTCACCCATTTATACTGAATATCTTTTTCTAAGAAAAATATTTTTTTGATTTTCATCTTTAATACACTTTACTTGAATTAAAATTTTATTTTCTTCTCTCTTTGTTTGCTAGTTTGTACATATATTTTCACCATTTTTAATATTTAATCTATTATAAAGATCACTAAAAGCAGAGTTTTTAACATTACAAATTTTTCTCTTTTCCCAGTTCATTAAGCTTTTACATTTAAACCAATTTTCATAACGCAACTTTTTATATTTTATCTAGTCTTGCACATTATTATTTCACCTATATTTTTATTTATAAATTTTTTTTTGTTTGATTCTCCAAGTACAATTTTTGCTACTTAGTTAATAGTGCTTGTGGCTTTTTCTCACATAGAATCAACTTCTTCATGAACATCCCAAATCTTAAAATCTTAAAATTTACTCATAAAATACTTTTATTTGTGTCTTTTAGGTGTCTCGATCTAATTCTATGACAGTGTTTCATATCTTACAACTCGTCTTAAAATCCATAACTAATAATCGATGTTGAGTACTTAAATTTTCACTTAGAATTATCTTACAATTTTTATACTCTTGATGATTTTTTTTTTCATAAGATATTATTCAATTTGTGTTTTATTAGATTCATTCTTATAAGTAATAATTTGTTCATCTCTTTTTTTAAATAAAATATTAACAATAACAAAATCATAGGCTAAAACAAAATTTAATATGATTATTTATTCTTCATTAATCACTCCAAAATCGTAGCTGCCAGAATATTTCTAAAATCTTCTACCACTCTATCAACATGTCTATTTAATATCCCACAATAAAATTTTCTTCTTCAAGGGGTATCATTTGTATTAATTCTTTTAGGTGATTCCAGAATTTTTCTTTTGAACCTATATGTAAACCTACTTGAGGAGTATAAACACTTATAACATTCAAAATTTAAGTATCAACAATAATCATTAGAACTATTATTCTATCTTCAATTGTATTAATTTTTACACTTGTCTTTCAAACTCTTATATATAATTACACTTACATAATTTTTAATGCAACTTCTATCTAAATTCTAAAGTTTAAAATCTAGGCTATCAATTTCCTTAGCCTTTTCTCCAATCCATTTAGTTTTTTAAATAATATACATTAATTTCATTAATTTAAGATCTTATTCTAATATTAGTTTCATGGACTAACTTCTTTCTCTGCATTCGTGTATAATGTTGGAACCTTTATTTGACGCTACAACTGGGCGCCAGTGTAGTAGCTCTTTCACACTCTTCACTGTATTCAAGTCATATAGCACGACACTGCTAGGGGATACTCTAACATTTACACAAGGATTTAAAAGATTTGTGTCATTATTTTTCAACAAAAGTTTTGCGCTGGTTATCGACTACCTTACACAACCCTCCACTTTTCGCATCTGGGGCTTGGGACCCGGCAATATCACTGTTAATTTCAATTTTTTTCCTTAATCTGGTAACTGAAAAAGTTGTGGATTGCGATTATGGATACTATCTATTTCCTCCATTGCCCATGGGAACTCAAATATATTATCCCTGTTTAAGTCAGGACGTACATACCATCTCAATATTCATCCCACTTTGTCTCCAGCCGACTTCTTGGTAGTTTAACTTTTCCTTATTTTAGAAATGGAATACTTTCTTGCTACAAAATTTGACTCCACGTTTCAATTTTGTATTCATCTTTTTTGTTTTGCTGGTACGTGCAAGAAACTGTGTGAACAGTGTGCTTGCAGCTTGCATGAGCTATCTATGAAAGTATTTATTTGTTTTTTTTCAAGGGGGATTGATCAATTTTATTTTTGTTGTTGACTCAAAGCATTGGAAAATAAATATGATGCTTTACTGTTTGGTCTAGATATGTCTAATGTTAATCGCATTTGCTTGCAAAGATGTATGCTTCATATGCAGTATTATGATTTTATCATAAATCCTATTTTTATTTGCATCTATGCTTTAATTTTTTAGTGGTAATTGTTGGCACTCAATATTTTGGAAGCTTAAGGTGAATTTGTGTTTGTATCCTAGCTTATTTTATTATCAGTTTGGGGATCTTACTATGCACAATTCTATACAAGATCTACGATAAAAATCAATGTGTTGGTTCTGATTCTATATCTTTATAATAAGCATGTCTGGTGGCAAGTCACATTAGGATTTCTATTTTGATCCATTTGTGAAAGAAAAAAAAATGTAAAATAAATGATAGAAATATTGAATTTGGAGATAGAAAACGAGAAGCCATCATGGTTGACTATCCTACTATGTCAGTTGATATAGTAAAGGACTTTGTTAATAACTGTATATTTACCTTGTCTTTTGAATACTGACGTTGTGCTATATGTGTATTGAACAATGTGTACCACATTAAGATGGCAATTATCCATAGAACACAGTTGAAAAAGTAATAGAGTCACGAAGAGTGTTGTCTCATAGAGATTGAGATACTATTTACTGAAGTAGATTGATTTATTACTGTTCAAATAGGTGAAAAGGAAATGACAGCTAAAACTGTACATTAAACTAAAAACTGCGTTATAGTAGAAATAACAAAATCTAATTACTAAGAAGCAAAAATTCTAGAAATTGGAAAACAATTAAGGTGAGGTTTTTTGACTAGATTTCATTTAAGTGTTTTCATTAGATTGGTTTCAATAGAACGTGGAGTTATCACAAATTATGACAAAAATTGAGCTAGGTGCTTGCTATATTTCTCTCCAAAGCCTTGAGTTTATGTAACCTCCTTTGAACTTACTAATTTTCCAATGATAGTTCAAATTAAAAAAAAAAAAATTTGACACTCTTTGTTTTTTAAAAAGAACCGCATTGAGTTTCTATCCTTCAATCCATCGCCCTGATATTTTATCTAATGTGAGTTTGTTGCCTCTTAATTTTGTACGAATCTCCTAAACTATCAATTTGTAGCACAAAAATTATTACATCATGAAGCACAAAATAAAATATGTGATAATCAATCAAACTGTAAACTCCAAATGAAAAATTGAAAACAAATTCTACTATGGCATCTGGTCACATCAATCCATAGATTTGATATTTAATTTATGATAGAAAATGAGAAATTACGAATTTATGAAATTAAATATATGATAAATAGTAGAATAAAGCAGTTCAAGTAACTCGGTTATGCAGAGGCTCTTTTTACGCTCCTCGTCTTTCACATTTTTTTCTTGTTCCTTGTACCTCTCAATTTTATCATTCAACTTTCCTGAGGATGACTGCTCAGAAAACCCTAGAAAGTGCCCCCAAAACACAAACAAAAAGCCCCTTAAAATTTCTTTAAAGTCTCCCTTAAAAGGTCTTGAAATCTGCTCCAAAATAAGTTAAGAGTCGTTACCAAACTAGGGCAAAATGCAGGACTGAAACTCCGTCACGACCTCTCTTAGTGGGCGCCTAGGTTCAATGCTGGGTGTTCAAGCTCTTTATGCTTAAAATCATGCTTTTCCGCGGTAACATGCTCGGACAACTTCTAATACTTGATTACACATTTTTTTATTTTCTTAAATTAATGCTCTCTTGTAAAATTTAAAATCATAATATTAATTTAGAGAATTTTGAAAAATAAAGTAGAATGTCTTGCACAATTGAACATAAGGCTGAAAAAAAAAAATAAAAAAATAAATATATATATATATATATACGGGTATCAAGTACGGTTATGTTGAAGCGAATTGTTTGTGGTGATTATGATGAGAATTTTAAAAGAGGTACTACAAACTTGCTTATATAAAATCAAAAGAAAGGAGCTATAAGAAGAATGAATAAAGTTGGATGTCCTCCATAATCAGGACATATTATAATACAAATATTATGAATTTTCAATAAATATTAAATAGCCGTGATAATGTTATTATGGTAATCTCATTATTATAATAGCTCTAACATCCTCTCATAAACTCAGGAGGTTTCAATAAGTAGTGAACTATTGAGAGTTTATGTAGCATAAAAAGAATCGAGTGGTTCATGCCAAGAGTTGTTTTAATGGCTTTTTAAAATTACTGATTCGAGCGGATCAATACTAGAATGAGAATTCTTCAAAAAATTAATAGCAATCTAGAGGTTGATGTTGGGCCAACCTCTGTTGACATGGAAGGTGATGGACTCGTCACCAAGATAGGATCTTCATGGGATTTTCACAAGGATCTTGTGGGATCCACGTAAGATCATCAAAGAGGAGACTGATGAATCATTATACATTGAAATAAGATAAAGAGTTGGATCATCACCAAAGAACAGAGAAAAATCGTCTTAAAGCTGTGACTTTGGTACCATAGGAAAAATTATAAAAAGGTTGTATATATGCTGCTTATTTTTTCTAATGATCCCAATGCTTAAAGCCAAAATAAAAGGGCAATATGTATATGTTGACCTTGTTTTCGGTCGAGGTGCAGTTTTCCCTCCTTAGTAGCATAGGATCTGGCTGTAGGACCTTTCTGTCGACTACTCATAGAAAACTAGTGAAGTGACGCTCCCCATTAGCAATTCTGAACTTTTCTTCGCTCGACTTGACGTTCCATATAATAGTTTTGACCGCTATTGCTTAGAAGGTAAGGCTACTTTGAAGGAACTCAGAGAGTATTCCTATTGGACTGTCAGCCTTAGGATTGACTGTACTCGTTGATTTGACGCTGCCGTCCTCTGCACCGTCCTGTTTGATTGAACTCATACCAAAATTTTGATAGGATTCGGACCGCGGCGCGTTTTCGTCCCAATCGTCGACAAGGTCATCTAAACAACTCTGGATGACGAAACGGACTGCGCAGATGCGTCCGAAACATCGATTCTGCTTAGGGGGGACATTCGTTTCATTGCTACGGCGCGTCTTGGGAAAAATACATATTTAAATGTTAATTATAATAATAAATAATATTTTATTATTATTATTATTATTATTAATAACTTGTATTAAAAAATCCTTAACCTAATTTCATTTTCCCCTCTCCCGTTTCTTCCTCTCGCGCTCGTGGACCTCTGCCCTAACCGTGGTTCGCTCGATTTCGCCTGACCCACTCTTTTGTGCCGTTGGAGTCTTGCTTCCGCGCTCGTTCCTCTCGCACGCGAGACAATCTCGTAGACGACCCATCCCCTTATCATTATCGAGGATCCTATCATCAGCGAGGATTGTATCCTCTGTTCTCGACTCTCCTTGCCGCAAAGCGTGGCCTCTACGAGGATCCTATCCTCTGCGCTCGATCCCTCTGACGTATCTTTTTAATCATTCTTCTCATTCTTTATTAAAAGCTCAGTTTTGTACCCTTGGAGAGGAAGAAAAAAAATTTCTAAGGGAGGAAACCCCTGCTATTTTTCTTTCTCACTCACTTCTTTGATTTTCCGGTGCTTAAATTGGTTTCCTCTTGCTGTTGGAAGAGGAATTGAAGTTGGGAGTGCCTTTAAAGTTCCTGTGTTACTTTCTTTTTGCTTCAAAGTGGTACTTTTTCCCCTTTTGCGCCTTGCCTCTTTTCAGTTTTGCTCTTTGCCGAGTCTCTGTTAGCTTGGTGCAATGGATAATGTGGCATGTTAGCTTAGTGTTGCACTTATATTTTTGAAAGACATGTTATTTCAGCGTCTAGAGATGGAAGTATGAGCATGTTCTAGGGATTGGACTTGATTACTTGCTTAAATGGTGGAAATATAGCATGATATAAGTACTTCTCTTTTTTCTACTTGCTTGAGATGAAACTATGACATATTTCTATTATTGTGAATAAAAAGGTTGAAACGTGACTTTGAGACGATGCTAGCTCCTCTTTTATCTTTATGTTCAAAAGCAAGTTGGAATAATTGAAAATGTAGCTTTGAGCTGATGTTGGCTCCTCTTGCAAGCATGTTGGGATATGTATTATGAGGCTTTTCATGTATTCTTATTTAGCATGAGATATTGGAGAGTTTATTTGGCCTTTCATGCATGTTTAGGGGCTCAATTTTGGCTTCTTATGGCTATTCCTTGCTTAAAATACATGTTATGAGAAGATGTATTTAATTCAACAAGTCTTGTAACTTGTTTTGGTGGTTGGGTTTAGCACCTCATGAGGTATCACTTTGTTTAAACTTCTAGTTGAAGTTGTTTCATGCTTGGGAATATTTAAGTTGGGGGTCTAAATGTACTCTCTATATTGTTTCTCTTGTTTAAGACATATGTTGGCTCTATATCTTGATGTTTCAGAAAGCTTATGAACTGTTCCTTCGATTCTAAATGGATCAGTTTCACCTTGAAGTAGTCGAAACTTTAATTTCTGTTAAAGCTTGAGTTTATATCGATGCTTGGGTCCTGTTTTAGCCCTGCTAGGCTCGATTTTGGCTTGATTTGGGAGCTCGATTTGCTTGTCTTAACTCTTAGCCGAGAGCCTGTTGTGGTGTTCATTCCTGCCCCTGCTCAATAGCTGTGGAAGGGTTCGGTTCTATTTGCTTTGGCCCCTGCTAGGCTCGGTTTTGGCTTGGGTTGACTCAATTTTGGCATTTTATGATCATATTTAGCTTAAAAGCGCATAACGTGGAGGAACTTATTTTGATTCGGAAAAGTTCCATAGCTATCCTCATCCAAAATATATGGTGGCATTGCATTTTTATGTCTTGAAGGCATGGAAGTGTTTTCTACCCTTTTGTTGTGGCTTGGGTTTGAACCTTAGCTGCGGTTCGGTTTTTCTCTGATTGGGAGCTCGGTGTTGCCTTGTTCTGCCCTTACTCGAGAAGTAGTTTGAGTGTGGTTTTGCTTGCTTTAGTTCCTACCCCTACTCGTGAGCTTGCTGGTAATCCTTTGGGGTTGTTTGATTCTTCCTACACGAAGTGGCTTGGGTGTTGATTGATGAGTCAAGTTTTTCATCCAAAAATGTATGTCTTTGCCCTACCTATAAAGTGAAGTGATTGAATAATGGGTTGAACAATTTCCTTATGACCTACTTGGTGAAATTGGAGTCGGTTTGGAGGCTTTGTGAAGGCTTGTCCATTCACTCTCTTATGTATATCAAATATCTTCATATAATTGATTCGGGTTGCCTTAGCCGTGAGCCTCCTCTTCTTCTGTGCCTCGGGTTTCCTTGGCCGTGAGCCTCTTTTGACCTTGGGTTGCCTTAGCCGTGAGCCTCCTCTCCTTCTGTGCCTTGGGTTGCCTTGGCCGCGAGTCTCTTTGGTCCTGTTTTGCCTTGACCAAAAGTCTTGGTGGCTATACGCTCCCTATTGACCCCGGCCGTGAGCATTTATTTGGTTCTATGGGAAGATTTTATGCTTATTTGATATATGAGGCCATTGATTAATTTGGAAGTTGGAAGATCCTGATTTTTGCATGGATTTGGGAGTACTAGTGGTGGTATTCTCCGAGTTGTTTTTCTTTTGTGAAGTTTGGGAGATTTCTAAGTCTCATTTTGGAAAAGCATTTGGTTGGAATAGATTAATTTCATAAATGATGTCTTTGGAGCTGGGCACCGATGTTAGGAAGTCACTGGTGTGTGAGGCCATTTTGACTCGGGTTAAGCCATTTATAAAAATGTGAGAAAATGATATCCTTTCTGATTGATTCAAGGATCTTCGGGCTTTCCTTTTCAGGTCTTTTCGTCACGAGTTTTGAGAGCTGATTCATCATTCGTTCTTTTCGATGTTTTAGGTGAATCAATCCCTCCTCTCTCTCACCTAAATTTTGTTCTTTTTTTCCTTGCTTCTTAGTTCGGTTTTTGATGCTTATGTTCGATATATAAGTGTCCACATATAGCCTTTTGCTATACGTGAAACCATCAAACAATGTCGCAAGTAGGTCGGTTTTGTTTTGGGGCTTAGGACGGTGATGACAAAGACACACCGGAGATAGAACAGAATGATATGTCATCCTACGACATTGGGATCAGATTCAGGAACCTATAAGGATCCGATTCAGGAACCCGGTGAGCTGTAGGATGACAGTATCATTCACCGACACCAAACTAGCGGGAGTTGACCCAAACCTTCTTTGGTTGTTGGTAGCCTTATGTCTGACAGCGCGATCGACTCGGGGACAACTACTTTTCAAAATCGATAAAAACAAATTTGACAAGAACCGATACACCTTTTTCTCAAGCAAAAAGATATATTTTTCGTTACAAACAAAATTGATACAGTCCGCTTTTTGTATGTTTGAAACTTGTATATGTTGAAAATATAAATTTTAAATACATTTTAAACATTGGTTGTCCACCTGTAGATCACCTGTTTAGGCTAAGGAATACCCTTCTGAGTTAGGTTCGATAGGACACCCTTCTAGTTGAGTGGCGGACTTTATACATTCGGATGACCGAGTAACCTTCGACGACCCTCGAGTACTAATATATAGTTGAGCCTAGCCCTGACCCGAGTTCTTGCGGTCCCCCTCTTTTCAGACTTTTTCATGCTTTTGTTAGAATTTTTAGACAAAACACTCGTGGGCTCTTTTCGAGATTTTCCCGTGTTTTCTACGATTTTCATCGATTTGTCGCTTTGTCGATTTCCTCGTACGGGTCATTTACTGTTCTTTCTCGTGTTTTCTAGGTGGCGTTTCTTTACTTCGTTTATATAAAACATTTCAGCCTGCTTACTCAAATTTTATTGCTTGTACCTGTTGCATCAATTACACCTAAGGAACAGCGGACCTCCCAGGTATACGAGTTTGTTTTATGTTTGCAACATGTTACTTTCTTACAAATCACCTACAAACTATTCTTTTTACTTTTCCTTTACACTGCATGTTGTACTGCTTTCTTTACTGCATACTCTACTGCTTGTCCTGTGTTACATACCTTATTGTTATGCTATACACTATACAACTTCAACATGTTCCCTATAAAATATCTGAAGAACTACAACCATAGAGCCGCTGGATTTGACAGTATAACCTGACACCCTAGAAAACTTGAACTCTTCACGACAAGGAGCTTGGAACTAACGCGGTGGGTAGCACGACCATCTTCAACAGCAGAGCATGTTTTTCCCAGCTAAACCATTATTTTCTTAGAAATTAAAACAACAATCCATAAGATTTCGAGGTTGTTCGCCTAGCGTAACATAAATCCTCAACCTTTTCTTTAGGCATTTGTGTAGCTCTGCTGTACGATCTAAAGCCCTAACTCGTTTTAGGATTCTGAAGTTGTCGTTCGTTATGACCTAAATCTTCACATCTTCCATGCTATTTGTGTGATCGTTTCATATAAGTGTAAACCCTGATTAAATAAAATTGACATGATAGAACACTTGAATATTTCTCCTTGAAACTGAAGCCAAACCATAGGATATACTGAGAAGTCACCGAGGATCTCCTCTGGATCTGTGACATCCCCTAGTTCTTCTTCCTTTGGATTCTGTAATAAATGTTCCAAATTTGAGACATTCCCCTTTCACACTTCTTTGTCCGATTTTGTTGAAAAGTCACATTCTTTTGAAGTCCTTGAAGATAAGATGTAATTAACTATAGGGGTTTGCCTATATAGGAAGTTTTTCCGAACCCAATTTAAAATAAACCCTATTTAATTTTTCATATTAAATAGGGAAATTTGTCGGCAAATAAAACGGTTTCGCAGACTAAACAAACGTCATATATTTCTTAGTTTATTTGATCGAGCCTCATCCTCAAGTCTTGTGTTTATCCATTGGGATAGATACAAGATTTGAGGTAGAGTACTCTTTCATTTAAACTGTGAAAATTATGGGGTCGGTTTGATTTCATATTTTTTTAAACTTAAATCTATATGTAAATTAAAACGTCCTTTCGAAGCGGGCGACTGAATTTCGATTCCGGCGACCGACAGCTTTCTACGGGCGACTCACCACACCCCAACTTTTTATGGCCGACACTACAATAAGGGAGTATATCCTCATATATTATAATAATAAAGCGAGAATAAAACAATTGAAAAAACTCCCAAGAATTATTATTAGTACTCTGTTTTTGTATTAGATGGGATGTATATACACCTCTTCAACGGGCATTATAAAATTGGATTAGTTCAAGACTCCATTTGCTATCCACAGATTTTTCTTTTGTTGCAGTTCCAGTTTCATTAACTATCAGTCGAAAGGAAGATTTTCATTGGCATATGGAAAACTGAGAGGCCAACCTAAATAAGTTTCAGAAAATAAATTCAATAATTAACCATTCATCAGTAAAAAAAAATTAAATTCAATTAATTAAAATTAAAATCATATAAATTGCATTCTAAAATTCAGGATGATGAAAGTTGTGATGCTACCCTAAAGATTCTTCATCTGCTCTCCTTTCTAATCCTATTGCACTTTTAATTATTCTTTTTGGTGCTTTCAGCTGCCCAGGTCCATGTTACATTTGGATACCCAAGCACATGTACACAAACAAGGTCATTTGAACCTCGTAAAGTAAAAACCCAAAGTGAAGGTCTTATTCTCCCCCACAAGATACCTCACCATGATGCATGTCTGCAGTTTTTTTTTTTTTGCCTTCTGACATTTTCCTTTTTTTTACTAATTATAAAATAGACGATCTTTGTCTTGCTTCCCAGCACAAGGAGTATGTGGAACCATATGTGAGCAATTCAGAAGATAAATCCTATCTTGCAATTCTCTTCTCTCTCTCTCTCTCTCTATAAGATGCATAATATTTTTTCTTCTTATATTATCCCATTTTAGGATTACATACACACATATTATCCTAATACCCTTCCTTGGAGGATACCTTACTCGGGAGACCCAGGTGCCATTCTATTTTCCCTCTATTTTATGACAGCCCTTATCAACATAGATTTGTTCAACCAACCTGTTCTTATTCTTTCTCTATAGAGGTTCTTAATAGATTGGAGTTTGGCGAGGGAGGCACGGCACACATGCCCTTAGATGAGAATAAAATTAATGCAGCGCAGAAGTTGGGGTTTATGGTTTGTTTCTGCCACCATACAGCATCTGAACCAATGCACCACCATTGACGGCTTCTTTACTCTCTGGTTTGATAATTTCTTGATAGGAAACCGTCGATGAACAGAAGATGATCTTGCTCCAATTTCCCACTCGCCTTCCATTATTCAAACCACCCGACGAAGAAAAAGCTCCGGGCAGCAAGGCAGCCGATACATCGAGTAAGACTTGCTGCAGGTTGAAAGATCTTCCAGCTGGTTTGATGGGGAAGTTGCTGGTTTACAAGAGCGGAAAAGTTAAAATGAAATTGGGGGATGTTCTCTTTGATGTGAGTGAAATAAATAAAGGATCATTTGCATATCTAACGCCTAAATTTTTTTTCTTTTTTTACATTCAAACCACCTTACCTTTGTCTGAAAAGTTGAACTTCACTTTTTTAAAGAGTGAAATTCATATTTTCACTCAATTCCTACGTATTTACATATCTAACACCAAAATTTCATTTTTTTACATCCGTACCACCTTACCTATGTCTGAAAAGATGAATTTCACTTTTAAAAAGTGAAATGGTTGTCTGGTGGTATAAAATATGCAAAGTAAAATTTAGGTGTTAGACGTGTAAATTCCTAGGGATTGAGTAGCATGCCCCAATAAATAAATGCCACTTTATTGCATTTAACGAATAATATGCTGTAGGTCTCCCCAGGGGCAGATAGAGAATTTGCAGAAGAGATTGTGGCAGTTAATGCGAAGGAAAGGCGTTATTGTGTTCTCGGTGAGCTTAGGAAGCAAGCGGTTGTCACTCCAGATTTAGATTCGTTAGTTGATTTAAATGATTCTGATGAGCGATGAGCGCTCAAAACTGTACACAATAGTAGAGTTTAGGATTCTAGATGTCTTCTGGCATTCTGCAGATAGGTTCTACAGGAATGTATGTTCTATAGGAGAAAACTTTTAGGGGCTGTTTGGGATCACTTTTATTTGTTATTTATAATTTTTGTTTTTATTTTATTTTTATTTCAATTTGAATAAGAATATCTTTGTTTATGGCAGTTGTTTTTTTTTTAAGTATTCAAAGCATTTAAAATTTATTTTGACTTTTTAAAATGAGATGATATATTTAAAAAAAAGTAAAAAAAAAAATTATATAAATCAAATATATTTTAAAAAAATAAAAAATAAAAGTGATTCTAGATTGGCCTTTAGAAATGAAGTTTTTGGGGCCGTGTATGAGTTCACCTGCTGCATTTTGCAGATGTACAAAAAAAGATTGATGAAGCATAGAAGCTATCTCATTTCGGAAAAAAATTGCGTACATAAGACGTATGCAAAGCTGCGTATGTTTGTAATCTGCAAATATGTTACAGTGAAGATATTCAGAGGTTATGACTGCGTTATAGCCCCTGTAACCTCCATGTAACCTACCTATATATGAAAATGAAAACTCAAAACTTACTAGAAGGTACATGTAGGTTACAGGGAGGTTACATGGGCTATAATGCGGTTATAACTTACAAATACCCTTCCTGTAACCTATTTTCAGGTTACAAACGTACGCAGTTCTGCTTACGTCTTATGTACGCAATTTTTTTCCTCTCATTTCATAGATTTGTAAGCTAAAGCATTATGCCTTATTTTTCTGGAACTGTTAAAATAAGTTTCTTTTCCATTTGTCTGCAGTTCAAATTTTATTTGATAATCACGAAGGGCTTTCATTTTGAAGAATTTTCATGAACAATGCACAGTTCCATCATTTGTGTATAGCCTTTTCTTTTATTTTATATATATATATATATATATATATATATATATATATATATATATATATATATATATATATATATATATATATATATATATATA
>NEWO01000326.1:1011128-1038990 GCA_003013225.1 Phalaenopsis aphrodite | reverse complement strand
TGAATAATTTCATGAATTTCTTTATAAGGCACACATTGTCTCATTACTAAATCATTACATTGTATGTACAAATAAGGATCATCACAAAAAAAATAAGATTTTGCATCATGAATGAATTTTTTTCCTATTGTTTTGTCAGTTCATATGGTAAAATACAACTAACAATATAATTTACAATATTAGCATACCAAGGTATTTCCCATCCTTTTACAGCATAAAGTTGTTCATCAGAAAAAGTTTCATTAATTTCTTTTTCCAAATCAAGTATTTCTTCCTGTTCTAGCCTAGATAGATGATCAGCAATTTGATTATCAGCTCCTTTTCTATCAACTTTTACAAAATCAAACTCTTGCATGAGAAGTACCCATCTAATTAATCTTGGTTTAACATCCTTCTTTTGCATCAAATATTTAATAGCCGAATGGTCAGTATGCACAACACATTTAGCTCCAATCATATAAACTCTAAACTTATCAAAAGCATACATAATGACCAATAATTCTCTTTTAGTGGTGGTGTAATTAATCTGAGCATCATTAAGAGTCTTACTGGCATAGTATATGAATTTAAAAATCTTATCATATATTTTCCCTAAAACAGCTCTAATAACATGATCACTTGCATCACGCATTAATTCAAAAAGTCTCTCTCAATCAGGTGAAACGATTATAGGTGCAGTGATCAATTTTTCTTTTAAAGATTCAAAAGCGTTAAGGCAATCTTGATTAAACTCAAAATTTGTATTTTTTCAAGAGGTTGGCATAAATATTTAGTAATTTTTAAAAAATCTTTAATATACCTCCTGTAAAATCTAGCATGTCTTAAAAAAATCCTAACTCTTACTGTGGAAGGTGGAGGTAGGTTCTATATAACCTGTATTTTTGCAAGATCTACTTCCATGCCATTTTCTGAAATTTTATGCCCAAGAACAATTTCTCCTGCAACCATAAATTGACAATTTTCCTAGTTCAATATGAGATTAGTCTTTTCATAATGTTCCAGAACTTTTTCTAAATGATTTAGACATAATTTAAATGAAGTTCCAAATACAGAAAAATCATTCATAAAGACTTCAATCCTTTTTTAATCAAATCACTAAAAATTTACATCATACATCTTTGAAATATTGTAGTTACATTACATAAAACAAATGACATTCACCGAAAAGTAAACGTTCCATAAGGACTAGTAAATGTTATTTTCTCTTGATCCTCTAGATCAATAGGTATTTGATGATAACCGATATATCTATTTAGAAAACAAAAATATTTGTGCCCAGCCAGCCTATCCAACATTTGGTCCAAAAAGGTAAAGGAAAATGATCCTTCCGATGATAGAATTTAATTTTCTATAATCTATGCAGATTCTCCAATTAGTGACTTGTTTTATTGATATTAATTCATTATGCTCATTTTTCACGACTCTCACACCTCCTTTCTTTGGAACACAGTGAATTGGACTTACCCAAGCACTGTCTAAAATATGATATATTATTCCAGTATCTAACCATTTTAAAATTTCTTTCTTCACAACTTCTTTCATCATAGGATTCAATCTCCTTTGAAGATCAGCTCTTGGATCATGTTGATCTTCTAATAAAATTTTATGAATACAAATTGAAGGACTGATTCCTTTAATATCAGCTAATGTCCATCCAAACACTTTCTTATAGCTTTTCAAAGTTTACAACAATTGTTGTTCTTTCTTATGAGCTAATTCTGAGGATAATATAACAAGTAATGTAGATAAATCTCTTAAGAATGCATACTTCAAATGTGTAGGAAGTGTTTTCAGTTCTAGTTCAAGAAGTTTCTCAACAGAGGAAATCAAATTCTTGTTACTTTTTGTAGGATCTAATATTTCAAATTTTTCCTGAACATAATCCAAATTCTCTTTACTCACTGTTGACCTCACTTTTGGTTGAGGTTTAGTTTTCCCTCTTTAGTAGCCTAAGGTCTAGCCATAGAATTTTCTTCTTGACTATTCCTAGAAAACTAGAAAAGGACACCTTTAGAAATTCCAAACTCTTCCGTGCTCAACTTGAAGTTCCATATATTAGTCCTAACCTCTATTACTTAGTAGGTAGGGTCAATATGGGGGAGCTCAAGATGAGCCCCCATAGGACTGTTTGACCTTAGGGCTGACTCTGGGTGTTGGTCTGGAGCTAGGGCACTCACTTACACTCACTATCACCTATATCCACTCACAACACTAAAGTCAAAATTGTTGACTTTGATCCCTTGATCTTTTGGGAGACTTATGTAGATGGTCCTCTAGACCCATTGGCCTTAGGCTAGGGTTTAGCTAAGAGCAGTACATAGAGGACCCAAATGGGGATCTTATTGGTCCATAGCTCATATAAGGTGGTTGGCACCCCAATTCTACCAAAATTTCCAACTTGACCTTTTTCCCTAAATCCACCCAAATTACCTAAATGCCCTTGAAACCCTAAATTTGACCAAAATCTCCAAATTCATCCAAAATACCCAATCTTCTTCAAAATTATTTCAAACCATTTCAAAATACTCAAATTTCCCAAATCCACCCAAAAATTTCAAAATTACCAAAATACCCCAAAATTTGCCAAAATTACAAAAATACCCTTCGCACCTCAAACTTTCCAAACATCCAAAATCACTTCAAATTTCTCTAAAATCAATTTGGACTCTTCAATTGAACCCAATTTCACCAATTTGACCATTTTGACCAAAATTCCCAAATTGCCTTTAAAGGCCAAATTTCCCCAAATTCATCCCAAATGTCCATCAATTTGGCCCCAATTCCCCTCAATTTCAATCCTAAACTCAAATTAAAATTTCATATAATCAATACAAACCACATCTAAGCCTAATTGACCCATGCTTTGAGCTCAATTTTGATGCAAATCAAAAACCCCAATTTTAACCATAAGACTTAACCCCACCAAATTCCCAAATTTGGATTCTAAATTCTTCCTAATAATCCTACACACCAAATAGAACTTTCAATTGGCCTTGGTGAAGCCTCAACTGCACTCAATTTTAACCCAAGTCCAAAAATCCCTAAATTTGTTCCAAATTGGCTTTCTCCAAATGCTACCAAATTGAATTCCCTAACCCAAAAATTGACACTTAATTTATGTTGAAAACTCTTCGTGACATTTCTATAGACCATTTTCAACCACCAATTTGGACTTAGTCAAATCTTAGCCCGATCTAGATCTAAGTCTAGTCCAACATGCCCAAATTAACCAAAATCCCAAAATCCTTCAAATTGAGTTTCCATTTGAACTCAAAATTACTTCAATCCTTCACCAAAAACCTTCATGAAAATCATCTACACAATTTTGATCAATCAATTGAGCTCAAATTCATGGCTAGCCTAACCCAACCCAACTTATAGCCATTTTGATGCAAGTTGAATCCATACACCAAAATTAACTTAGCCATCATAAAGTCACCAAATTAAGGTTTCCACATCCACTAAGCACACCTTATTGACCAGAATAAACCCTCTTAAACCACCCAAGTAAGCTATGGAGCAAAGGTTCCCTAATTTAATGGTTCATATCCCATTTATGGGCCTTAAACAAAATATCTTCTCCATTATCGCTTGCCTTTGAGGGTTAATCATAATTAACCCTCCCATTGGCTCACTTGACCCTCTGGCCACCACCCCTGGCCCTGCTGGCTGGCTCAGTGATCAGATAACTCCAAAATCAAGGGTCACCAACCCTAAATCAAACCCAATTTCAACCTTGGGGGCCAGCTCCCCATAATTAACCTTTAGAGCTTCTCAGCCCTCCACCTAAGTACTAATGTGCACCTGAATTCAGACCCTCGCAGCCACCCTAAAGCATTTTATTTAAACTCACCCTCTCATGGCCAAGATAAAAAGTGTCCAAATTCGTGGGGAAACTCTGTCCAATTGCTCTCAGACACTCTCTAAGAATTCCTAAGCTCATTACCACCATTTTTCCCCACTGATTTTTACTGTGGAAGCCCAATTTTGAGCTCAAATTCCTGCCCAAAATGAGGAAAGAATTCTCCATAGCTCCACAGTCCACCAAAATCAAATTGTTTGTGCACACACCATCCCAAGGGCAAGAGAAGTTGATTCCTCATAAATGTCCCCTCTCAAATAGCCTCTAACCTAGCTCTAAATCAACACCTGAAATGCACTTTGATCGAATTCATATCTAAACAATTCACCAGGGCTTGAGACTTCATCTGAAGGTTTGTTGGACCCAATCCAAGCTACCAGAACCATCTGATTGAGGCATCCCCTCTCAGACAAAGGTATTGATCTCTAACCCTAGTCCAAGCTTATTTTGATTCTCGATTTGTAATGGCTTGATTTCATACTTGATTAAATATATAGATGTGTTATTCTTGAGTAGATGAAGGTTTAGAAATAAAGCCCATGCAAATTGGTTGAGTCTAGCTTGAGATCTTAAGGTTTTAGTGTGAACAACCTACGTGTTAGGTCACTTGGGGATGATAACAGAGAGTCGTTCGATCGTGCGTGTATCCAAAGGACGGAGGAGATCGAGCCAGATCAATTCTAGGTGCGAGAAGGCAGGTCGCGTGGCATGCCAAGGTGGAAAGTGTAGTGAATGGGAGTGCACCGCGTGTGAGTTTGGAATCGCTGTAGGTTGAGGTGGCGCCGCATGGATAAGTAAAAAAATATAAATTTTCTAAATTATTTTAAATACCTAAACTTCAAAAATCCATATCTTTCTCTAGAAAAATCATAAAAAAAATACCCTCTTGCTCAGTGAACAGAGAAAAATAATGTGAAATAAAAATAAAAATTATTTGACAAACATATGATTTTTAATGAATTAAATACCCTATGTGGAATTTTAATTCTCCATGATTAGATATTGCTCATCATGGCTTGAAACTTTTTGGGTACATTCTTCATCATAGAGGGGGTGTTCTCTAATTTTTCCAAGGTCATAGGACATCTCTATACTTCTATCCCTAATTTTCAAAATAGAGCCACCATTTTGGCTTATTTTAATTACATAAACCAAAATATCACTTGGAAAATTATGAGAATAATTTTTGTAGGTTTCTTGTGGTCAGAAAAGTCTAGGAAAAATATTTTGATGCTTTGGATTACTTTGTGAATTTCTATGTTTAATTAAGTGCAAACATCTTGTATTAATTTATGTAAATTAAATACTTATAAAAAATTGACAAAATCAATCCCACAATGTTCATAAAAATCATGTCTATTCAGTGCAAAATTTGAAAATTATTTGGCTTTTTAAGCACTAAAGTTAATTTTCAAAGAAACCTTGTATTTTTGTACAAAAATAATTATGATAAATTAAATACATTTGGAAAAAAATATGAAAAGTGATTTTCTGAGTTCCTTGTGATCAGGGGCACTTAGGAAAAACAAAAGTTAATTTTGGTAAAATACTTGATTTTTTAGCCTTATTTTGAATTTAAAATAATTAAAATAATTAAAAATATAAAAAATGTCATAATATTTCAAAATGTGCCTAATTGTTCTCTTATTACTTGGGACTCATTAAAATATTTTTCATAATTTTTCCTAAGTTAAAAACAAATTTTTAAGGCTTAAAAGTGGATCTTCCTCATTTTTCCACTAAATTAATTATAATAAATTAATTCAAAAGACCATGAAATTTTGCCTAAGTATTTCTCTGACTTAGGGAAACTTCTAATAATTTTCTCATAAATATAAACTTTATCTTGGGAAGCAAAATAATTAATTTCTAAAAAAATTATTTTCTAAATTTAAATAAATAATTAAATTAAATTAAATTCTTGGAGGTCCCCATATTCTCCTCTAAACATTGTAATTACCTCTTGGATATGACACTCTAAATGCTCAAAGTCATTTGAGTTGTGTTTAATGAGTTGTGGGCTGAAGTGCCCTAAGGGCAAAATAGTCATTTTAGACTTTGGTGCCTTAATCAAAATTTAGGATTAATCAAGGAAAAATGGGTAATTTTGATCTTAATAAGCATGTTTGAGTGAGTGAAATACAATGGGATTAAAAGGTAGAAACCCACCCACCACCTTTGCATAATGTCAACAATATTATAAATCTCCTAATCTTCATAACTTGGAAGTCAAAAAAGATAAAACGATTCTTAAGTGATGGGCTTAAGTTGGAAAGACGGAAATTTACTTTTCTTAAGCCCAAAGTTGAGGATGGTTTTACCATTTGATAAGAATACACATCATTTAAATCAAAATTTTGATAATCACCATTTCACCTATCACGATTGTTAAGGGGTAAGTAGTGACATAGGCTAGATGTCTAAACTCAATTGATTGGATTTAAAAAAATAATAAGATGGGTGATTAACTTCTTTAATTACTACAAACCTGACCTTAATTGTGGGCACCTAATCTTTAAATGACTTAAGCTTGCCTTAGGGGCATCCACTCACATAACTCTTAAATGAAACATCACTTGATTAGTCGAGTATCCTATCATCGGGATAATTAAATTGTCAAGTTTCACCGAGCAACGGGTTAGTCACAATTTAACCTCAGATGATTAATGAAACAATATGATAAGTCCAAAATGAACTCAGAATATTTCAAGAGATTTTCAAAGTGATTTAGGGTCATGCCTAAAACATTTTGAAATCTATTGAACATTCTAAAGGATAAATTGAACTTGCCATTTTTTGTTCCAAAATCAGCCACTTAGATCTTCTGTGATTCAATAGAATCATAACTTGGGGTAGGTAGCCAAACCTTCATTTACTCATGCAATTTAAATTCCTTGCAACATTATATACATGCCTTGCAAGTACTAACCTTTCAGGTGCTGGAACGAGAAGACTCACCAGGTACGCTTTTACAGTTTATAGTACCATTTTCTCTTTTACTTTCTGCACTGCACTTTTATGCTTATAAACCTGCATGTTAAACAATGATGTCACCCAACATGAAAACCAAAACTACTAGGATAGTCATGAAACCAAAACTAAGAAAATCAATCAAGATAAAATTTACCACCACAACATTCAAAAAATAAGACAACTCAAAATTTAATCACAAACATCACAAAACAACAATTGCAACTAAATTAAAATATCTCTATTGGATGATCAGGAATCCCTCAGAGGAGGTAACCTACGGTTTCTAATGAAACTTCCCACGGTCTAAATGATAGTATGTAATTCATTAAGTGAGTTTAGTGAATTCATTTAAACTAAGTGAATCCGATAGAAAATAGTGGTGTTAGAATGAGAGACATCTGATTTGAAATTACAACTAACACATTAGAAAACTTAAACTCTTCACGACAAGGAGCTTGGAGCTAGCATTGTGGGCAACACGACCATCTTCAATAGCAAGAGGATCTACAATAGCATATCTTTCTTTAGAATTAAACAACTAGCTATAGGACTTCAAGGTGGTTTGCTTATGTAACATAAATACTCAACCTTTTCTTTAGGTCTGTACAATATAAGCCCTAACTCGTCTTAAGATTTCAAGGTTATCATTTGTTACGACCTAAATCCTCATATCTTCTAGGCTATTCGTGTGATCGTTTCATACGAATGTAAGCCCAAATAAATAAAAACAACAGGATGAAATATTTAAATAATTTCTCCTCAAAACCAAAGCCAAACAAAATGATAGACTAGGAAGTCACCAAGGTTCTTCTTTAGATCTATGACAACTTCTAGTTCTTCCTCCTTTTGATTCTACAATAAATGTTCCAAATCGAATCATTCCCTTTTCTCACCTCTTTGTCCGGTCTCGTTGAAAAGTCCTATCCTTTTGACCTCTTTGAAGATAACATTTCCTGATTTTTATTGAGAGTTTTCTTAAGTAACTTCAGTCATTTAAGATGTAATTAACTATAGGGGCTTGCCTTAATAGGAAGCTTTTTCGAACCCAGCTTAATATAAACCCTATTTAATTCTTCGTATTAAATAAGAGAACTTGTTGGCTTATAAATAAAATGGTTTCACAGACCAAAAAAATGTTATATATATTTCTTAGTTTATTTAAACTATGAAAGATATGTGATCAATTTGAATTCATATTTTTTTAAACTTATATATATATGTAAATTAAAATGCCTTTCCTAAGTAGGAGAGGAGATTTCGATTCCGGTGACCGATAGCTTCCAACGGGCAACTCCACACCGAAAATAGTGCAAACACTCACTTCTATAGATTCATCTTGAATTTTATCCTCATCTTGATATTCCATGTATTCCTTCTCAATTTCTCTTTCAAAAGTCTTCTTAAAATATTCATGGCTTAAATATTGTTAATATCCATTCTGAAACATTCAATATCTTGCTCTTTCGTAGGGTATCTCATTGATTTTGTAATATTAAATGTAACCTCTTGATCACTAACTCTCATAGTTAGTTCTCATTTCTGCACATCTATCAAAGCTCTTCTAGTGGCTAGGAATGATATTCCTAAAATGATAGAAATTTCTTTATTTACCTCTATATCTAATATAATAAAGCCCACAGGAAAGATAAATTTATCAACCTTTACTAAAACATCTTCTATAACTCCTTTAGGATAGGTAATCGAACGATCAACTAACTGAAGAGTTCCAGTAGTAGGTGAAATATATCCTAAGCCCAACCTTCTAAAAATTGATAACAACATAAGATTAATATTGGCTTCTAAATCACATAAAGCTTTTTCATAAAACCGTTCACCAATAGCACAATGAATTGTAAAACATCTAGGATCTTTAAGTTTTTTAGGAAGCTTTTTCTAAATTATAATGCTATACTCTTCACTGAGTGCAACATACTCATTATCTATAAACTTCATTTTCTTATTAAGTATATCGTTCATGAACTTCACATAGCTTGACATTTGTTTCAAAGCTTCAACAAATGGAATATTTATCGTTAATTTCCTAAAAATTTCCAATAAATTAGAAAATTGGTTGTCTCTGTTTTTCTGCTTCATTCTTTGAGAAAATGGACATGGTGGTCTTTGTTTAAAGATTTTCATTGGTTTAATAGAATGTTCTCCTTCAAACTGAAAATCTTCACTAGATTTTTCATTTTCCACCTCATCTTTTTCAATTTCAAATTCTTGTTGAACTCTATTTTCTAATTTATTTCCACTTCTTAGTTAAATAGCTTTAATTTGCTCCTGATCTTTAGGATTTACTTCAACATTACTAGGCAACGTTCCTGAAGGTCTATTACTAAGTGCAGTAGCAATACATCCCAATTGAATTTCCATGTTTCTAATTGTAGTTCCTTGACTTTTAATTGACTTCCCATTTGCAATATCAATTCTTCCATTGATAACTTTTTCTCCTTACTCTGAAAATTATTAAAACCTGGGGGTAATAAGGTTTATGAGCTTGATTTCCTTGATTGTTGGAGTTTCCCATGGGTTCGCAGTATTGTTTCCCCATTGTGAATTTACATCATTAGAATTACTATTACTCCAACTAAAGTTTAGATGATTCTTCCAACCAAGATTATAATAATTAACATAAGGATTATTAGAACGATTATTTATTGCATTTTAAGTCTCATATGAAGATTGAGATTTTATCATTTGTCCCAATGAATTTTCCTCAAGCATAGGTGTTGTATGAGAATAATTCATTCCATATTGATCATCTTCTTTGATATAACATCTACTTGGGCAGCTAACATATATATTGCATTAGAATCATGAATACTAGCACTCTTTTTGTATTTACCTTTCATAGAGCCATTGAAAATTGTTAGTAGCCATCTCTTCAATTAATGATTATGTTTTATCGAATGGTTTTGACATTAATGATCCACTACAACAACGTCAATTATTGATCTAAGAGATCCAACCAACCCATTATAAGAAGTTTGAATTATTAACCAATCTGAAAAATGCATGGTGTTGACACTTTCTAAGGAGATCTTTAAATCTTTCCCAAACTTCATAAATTTATTCCCCTTCAAACTGACAAAAGATGTGATATCATTTCTAAGTTTAGTAATTTTTGAAGGTGAGAAATATTTTGATAAAAATTTTTGTGACAGATCTCTCCATATTCTGATAGATTGAGGTGCTAATGAGTTTAACTACATCTTAGCTTTATCCTTTAATGAAAAAGGAAAAAGTCTAAGTCTGACGACATCATTCGACACTCCATCCTATTTAAATGCAGCACACAATTCTAGAAAACTAGCAAGGTGTAAATTAAGATCTTCAGTTGGTGTTCCTCCAAATTGATGGTTTGTACCATTTGGATAATAACATATTTAAGCTCAAATGAATTGGTAGCTACAACAGGGTTCTGTATGCTCAAATGAATTTAATTTGCTGTAGGATTAACATAATCTCTTAAAGTTCTCTAGTGATGTTCATTTTCATTTCCAGTATTACTCAAATTACAAGCCATTTTGCTAAATTGATCTATTTTTTGTTAATTTTGAATTTCCATATAGTTCTCTCTAATTTAGAATTGTAAGGTACTAAATTTTCAAATCTTACACTACGTATAAACAAACAAAGCTAGTAATTAAAAAATAAGCAAACACACTTAAATAAGAAAATGTTCAAAACTAAACTAAAAACACTCTTTTTAGTTTTTATTATTTTTTCTTTTTTATAATAAAATAAAATAACTTACTAATATTTTTCGTTACTTCGCTGATAACGGTGCCAAAAACTTGATACATGTAGATTTAGTGTGTAAATTTTGCAAATATCTTTCAATATTACAAAATACACACGACATATATAACAATAAATATGCAATATAATCCCAACAAAAATACCTTTTATGAAAATAATTTATCTTTATAACTTTTTTTAAACTGCTAAATCCTCTTTAAAATCAACGCAAGTATACGTATCGCTCAAGTAATAAATGACTCTAATGGAGTCCTAGATATCGATTCCACAGGGAAATTGGAAAAACCTATAAGTAAATTCTGAAAAATTATTTTATAATTTAGAAATTCAAAAATAAAAGTAAAGTGAAAAGTTTGAATATTAACTACTAAGGTGAATGCTATATAAAATGAAGTTGAAAGACAGAGTTAACTATATAAAAACTAATCTTTCAAAAGTAAAATTACGAAAACTAAACAAAGTTTTTGTTGATGGAAGATTCAAATTTAAGAAAGCATCCTTCCCCTTTACAATGAGTAAATGGATTTTGAAGAAATTAAAATAATTTTTAAAAAATATATATATATATAATTTGTTTTGTGCCCAATAGAAGCAATCATATTATTTACTCTCTTCCAAGTGCTATAAAGAACATTAATTAATATAGAGTTTGATCCCTAATTCTGTGGTTAGGCTGGGAGTGTACCGACTACCACTCAAGGGCTCCCACTACTCTCTCCCCTAAGGGCTAACAATCTCGCATTAGTTTCCAATCAACTGAACCAAATTGGGGATTTTAATATGTCACCTTAAAATCTTCAATTCTGCATCCAACAAAGTAAATTTCCCTATTTATTTGCACTTGATTCCATGGATGACATACTCTCTCATGAAACCAAATGTGATTCTCTCCGTATTGTAGAAATCATAGCCCTTTTCAGAACATATATTTCTCAAAATGTTTTAACTTTTCAATTGGACAGACCAAAAAATAAATGAAAATCAGAGTTCAAATCATAAAAAATTATTGGCATTTAAAACCATAGAAAATAAAATCAATTCTTCATAGAATCATATCTCAAAGTAGAGAGAAAAATAAAGAAGACTACTCAGAATTCATGAGAAGGATACGACAAAACATGGATTTCATATACAAAAACAAGTTTACAAAACAAAAGAAATAAAAGACACAACTTATCTCCCAATCCTTCCCAAGCAAATCCCTAGAAGTTCTCTTCAAGCCTTTCTCCCTTTACAAGCACACTCAATTCTCTCTTAGAAGTGTAATGAAGAAGAAATCTCTCACCTTCCCTCTCCTCTTACAACCCTAGAAGAAAATCTCCTTTTCTTCTCCTTGCCTTTCACACCACCCCTACTTTCTTGTCATTTCCCCCCTCCCCCTTTCAACTCCTTGAAGTCTTCTTCTTTTATTTTGGGTTGCCTATCTTCAAAAAGAATTC
Source organism: Phalaenopsis aphrodite (assembly GCA_003013225.1). Classification (NCBI taxonomy): domain Eukaryota; kingdom Viridiplantae; phylum Streptophyta; class Magnoliopsida; order Asparagales; family Orchidaceae; genus Phalaenopsis; species Phalaenopsis aphrodite. Next base: position 1,026,951 of record NEWO01000326.1, on the reverse strand, counting down.
AAAATTTCTCCAAAAGTCAGCTCTTTTGAATTCAAAAGATGTGTCATTTCATCCAAGGGACATATCCCTTCATAAAAGAACCTTCTAAAGTGTTTAGATGCATTGAATTACTCCAAGAGGTGTTTAAAACAAGTGTCCCTTCGAAAATTCGTGCAAAATTTTTCTTGAATCACTTTAATAAGAAAAAAAGTCATCTCTGGCGCATCATGCGCCAAATCTAGCTTATCATGCGCCATCTCTATGTCAAACGACGCATGATGCACCAATCTGGCACATCATGCACCACAATTCTAAAATTTGCTATTTTGGCTCCAAATTTGGTCCTTTTTGCCATTTTTTCTCCAAAAATGACAAATTCAAAAATTTCACTAATTGGAGTGCCTTTGGCACCTCTTAAATAGACTGATGCATGTATCGGTACTAGCATTGGTGCATGGCTGCATCATTATCTATCTACTAACATACTTCATGAATCTCCAATGCCATCTCATCTAAACACTTGATAAACTTAGCACTCGAGGGGTCGAGTTGTGGTGCCCCACGACATCAATAAGAGCTCTCACCCCACTCAGAAGACAATATTATCATAGAGCCAACATAAGAAAAGGAATTCATAGTGATGGGCTTCTGTGAGAGTTAGAACTCCTCTTCACTCCCTCTAACAATCCCATCCATCGTGCATAAGATAGTGATTAGTGAGGGATGGTCTAATCCTACGATGTTCTAGTCACTAGCTATGTAAGTAAAGGACTACTGGAGTACTATACTGACATCTATTGACCTAACCATATGGATGCAAAAGTTTAGGACCACCCTATACCTAATGAAATTACTGAGGCCAATTGTAGGGAGAAGATGGATCATAATGAAATAATATAAGGTACGACATTTTGTGTCTAAGTATGAGAGGGGGAAGTTCACTACGGTCTCTCCTCATACATGAAGAGGGATCATTCACTGACCAGTGGTGCCAGTCAGAGAGTTAATGTTCTCTTGATAGTTAGGAAAGAGGAAGAGCTCAAATCATAATGAGGCATGTCAAGGAGGCCAAAAGGGTTGTTGATTATGATATGATGATCCTGACATAATGTGTGCATGCTTAGTGTGTAATTACTTCAATTTCAATCTTAAAAGATGGTGCCAAAAACTTAATGCATGTTGACCACACTTTTGGTTGAGGTTTAGTTTTTCCTCTTTAGTAGCCTAAGTTCTAGCCATAGGAATTTCCTATTGACTATTCTTAGAAAACTAGACATGGAACCCTCACCATTAGAAATTCTATACTCTTCTCTACTCAGCTTGAAGTTCCACATATTATTCCTAACCTCTAGCACTTAGTAGGTGGGCTCACTATGGGGGAAACTCAAGATGAGTCACCCTTAGGACTGCTAGAACTTAGGGTTGACCCTGAGTGTTGGTCTAGAGCTAAGGCACTCACTTGCAATCACTTGCACTCATAATCACACACTACCCTAGACCCAGAACTTCTAGGCTTTGGTCCCTTGATACTTTTGGGAGACTTCTGTATGTGGTTCTCTAAACCCATTAGCCCTGGGCTAGGGTTTGGCTAAGACCACTACATAGAGGACACAAAATAGTGTTTCCATTGGTCCATGGCTTATTGATGGTGGTTGGTACATTAACTCTACCAAGACACTGAACAAAGGAAAATATGTTGAGATTTTCATACCAATTTTATAATATTTTTTATGATATTTCACTTTAAAGAAAGGTATTTTTGAAGTTTTGTTGCAGGAATGATGAATTAGGGTCATTGGAGCAAAAAGATGCAAAAAATAGCGAATTTGGAGCAAAAATGACCAAAATGTGAAGATTTGAACTAAGCTGCTGATGGCGCCCTCGACGCCATCGACGACGAAATTTTCTCGAGACTACAGAAAAAAAATTATCTAGAAGCCTACCGACGGTGCCCTCGAGGCCGTCGACGGCGAGATTGATGGTTATGCCTACTTAAGCTTTGGATGAGGCCAAATTTTGAAGGGATGCTTAAGCAACTCTTGGGAAAGCTCATCTACAAATTTAAAAGAACATTTTGGCCGAAAATGGATGAAGTCTAGGAAGTCTAAGGAGTCTAAAGTGTGCTAGAGGCCTTGGAGGTTACCATAAGAGTGTAACAATTGTGAGGAATTCTTTGAGAGATTGTAAGAGTGGAGGGAAAGTGAGAGATTTCTTCCTCCTTACTACTTCGAAGAGAAATTTTGTGTGTTGTAAAGAAAGGAAGAGATTCAGAGGAACTTCAAGGAGTGTTCTTGGGGAGAAATTAGAGATAAGTTATCTACTTGTTGTAATTTGTATGACTTTGATTTTATATATGAATTCCGAGTTTTGTTGTGTTTTCTCCATGAGTTCTGAGTAGTTTTCGCTGTCTTTCTCCTTGTCTCGAGATTTGTGAAATGGTGATTTAAATTGGTGAATCCATGAAAATGTTTAAGAAATTGTGATAATCTTTTCACTTAGATCATAATTTACTTTCAATCTGGCCAATTGATTTGTTAAAATATGTTGAGTTTGACAACTAAAGTGAAAGGTTACATCCAAGATTCAGGGAGGTCAAAGCCCTTGGAAGTTGAGTGCAAATAAATAAGGAAATATTATTATTGGGCGAAGAATTGGAGATTTTAGAGTGACAGCCTAAAATCCCCAATTTGGTCCTATCATTTGGGTGCTGATGTGTAAATGTTAGCCTTGAGGTGAGGGGAACGTGGGAGCTCCAAAGTGAGAGCTGACATCCTCCCAGCCTATCTGCAGAATCAGTAACCAAGCATATAATTAGTCAATGTTCTTTATGCCTAGACGAAAGGGTAAATAATATGTATGCTCCTATTTGGCACAATATAAATTGAACTAATTCATTTTATCCATTCACTATAATTTCTTGACAAGGAGAAGGATGCTTTCTTATATATTGAATATCACAATTACACCCTACTTTCTATCATTAGTTACTTATTAGTTATTAAAATTATCTATTTATTTCAATTGCCTATTAGTGACAGATAAGCATATTGAACGTCATTGTTATGATAAAAGTCTTGCTTTTCTAAAGTCTTAGTCCATAATTTTAAACAACTCCATGTGGGATCGATAACTATGACTCCATTAGAGCCCTATATTACTTGAGCGATACATATACTTGCGTTGACAATTTGACTTTAACATTATTGAATATTATAATTATACATCTTAACCAAATCAGACATCTATAAAGTCACGATCAAGTCTTTGGACACCGTTGCTGGAAATTAAATCTTCTAGTAGCGTCATCAAATTCTTGTATTTGCTGATTACAAAAAATAAGTCGGTCAAGTTTTTGGCGCTGTTGCCGGGGAGTGATTGAGTGAGTGAGTACAATCACGATCATAGTAACAGACATATTAGGATTATTAGAACATTTTTACTTAAATTGCAACTTATTTTTATATTTATATTTACGTTAATTATATTACTGAATACTGATTTCAAAGTGTATGCATAAATTTGGACCTGAAAATCTTATACCCTACGTTTCAGAATTAGAACACACTGTTAGAAGGATTAAAAAATTAAGAAGAGAACCTAGAAATTCTGATACAATGGAAAACAACCTGAACAATCACGGAATAGAAAATGAGTACCAACCTAGACCCTTAAGAGATTATACAAATCCTACAACACATGAGATTCACTTATCTATCCAAAATCCTAATGTAGTTGCTAATTCATTTAAGCTTAAACCTGCTATTATCCAAATGGTACAAAATAATCAATTTGGAGGTACACCAAATGAAGATCCTAATTTACATCTCGTTATTTTTTTAGAACTATGTGCTACTTTTAAATATGACAAAGTCTCAAACGATGCTGTTAGACTTAGACTTTTTCCTTTTTCACTGAGGGATAAGGCTAAGATGTGTTTAAATTCATTAACACCTGGATCTATTAGAACTTGGAGAGAACTTTCACAGAAATTTCTATCCAAATATTTCTCTCCATTCAAAACTATTAAACTAAGAAATGACATAACATCGTTCTGTCAGATTGATGGAGAGTCAATATATTAAGCTTGGGAGAGATTTAAAGATCTTCTTAGAAAGTGTCCTCATCATTCGTTACCAGATTGGTTAATAATTCAAACTTTTTATAATGGATTAGTGGGATCTCTTAGATCGATTATAGATGCTGCGGCCGGTGGTTCTCTAATGTGAAAACCTTTTGATGAGGCTTATTCATTAATAAAAGAGATGGCTACCAACAATTTTCAATGGCCCTCTGAGTGGGTAAATCCTAAAATAGTAGCTAGTATCCATAATTCTGATGCAATATCTCTCAGATTGCTGCAATATCAAAGAAATTAGATCATTATGGGATGAATTATTCTTCAACACCTCCTATGATGGAAGAAAATTCATCTGGGCAATTTGTGGATATTCAACCTTCATATAAGACCTTAAATGCTATTAATAGACCCAACAACCCATATTTGAATTATTATAACCCAGGTTGGAAGAATCATCCAAATTTTAATTGGAATAACAATTCTTCTACAAATCAACAATTGGTAAACAACCCAGTGAACCCATTAGGAAATTCATCCAACCAAAAAAATGTTAACTATAGACCTTCTTATCCTCCATGATTTAACAGTAATACTCAAATTAAGGAGAAGAGGTTATCTATGGAAGAGCTGATATTAAACATGAGTTAACAATTACAGAATCAAGGAAATCAATTACAAATTAAAGGAAATCAATTACAACATCAAGGAACTGCTATTAAGAATATTGAAAACCAATTAAGGCATATCGCTACTGCGCTTAGTAACCGAACATTAGGAACTTTTCCGAGTACTGTCGAACCAAATCCTAAAGATCAAGGAAAAGAACAAATCAAGGCAATTCAATTACAAAGTGGGAAGGCATTAGAGACAAGAGTGCAAAAAGAAATAGAAACTGAAAAAGAGAAAGTGGATACCGAAAAAGAAAAGGATCATGAGTACCCATATTTAGAGTATCCATTTACACTAATGAAAATTACTGTAGAGAAATCTCCACCACCTTTTCCTCAAAGTTTGAAGCAACACAAACGGAATAAAAAAATTTCCAAATTTTTAGAAATTCTTAAGAAGTTAACGGTGAACATTCACTTCGTAGAAGCTTTAAAGCAAATGCCCAATTATGTGAAATTTAAGAAAGAAATTCTGAACAAGAAAAGGAAGTTCACATATAACGAAACTGTTGCACTTAGCGAAGAGTGTAGTGCAATTATTCAGAAAAAGCTTCCGGAAAAATTAAAAGATCCTGGTAGCTTCACTATGTTGTGTGCTATCGGTGAAAAGTTTTATAAAAGAGCTTTATGTGACTTGGGAGCCAGCATTAATCTTATGCCTCTATCAATTTTCAAAAGATTTGGATTAGGAGAAGTCTCACCTACTTCTGTAACTCTACAGTTAGCTGATCGTTCAGTTACATATCCTAAGGGAGTTATAGAAGATGTGTTCGTAAAAGTGGACAAATTTATCTTTCTTGTGGATTTCATTGTTTTAGATATGGAGGAAGATAAAGAAATACCTATCATTTTAGGGAGACCTTTTTTAGCTATTGGAAAAGCTATGATAGATGTTCAAAAAGGAGAATTAACTATGAGAGTAAATGATCAAGAAGTAACTTTTAACATTGCAAAATCTATGAAATACCGTGCTGTTGAAAGAGATAATGAGTGTTTTGGCATGGGAATTATTGAACATCTATTGAACGAACATTTTAAAGAATATTTTGAAGATAAAAAGTATTTTGAAAAAGAAGAGCATTTTGAAGAACCAATTGAAGAGAATGATGAAATTGTTCTGGATAAATTAGAAAATGAAGAATTAGATTATGTTCAGGAAAGATTTGGATGTTGAATATTACTGAAAATGCTGATAAGAATCTATTTCCATCAATTATAAAACCACATAAACTTGAGTTGAAAACATTACCTAACCACTTAAAGTATGTTTTTTTGGGAGACTCATCTACATTACCTGTTATTATATCTTCAAAATTAAAAGAACTGCAAGTGCAAAGATTGTTAGACACATTAAAAAGATATAAGAAAGCTTTTGGTTGGACCTTAGCTGATATTAAGGGAATTAGTCCTTCAATCTGTATGCACAAAATTATATTAGATGAATAATATAAACCAAGAGTTGATCCACAAAGGAGATTGAATCCGATAATGAAAGAAGTAGTTTAAAAGGAAATTTTGAAATGGTTAGACACTTGAATTATATATCCTATTTCAGATAGTGTGTGGGTAAGTCCTATTCATTGTGTTCCTAAGAAAGGAGGAGTGACTGTTGAAACAAAAGAAAATAATGAATTAATACCTATCCAACAAGTTACTAGGTGGCGTATTAGCATTGATTATAGAAAATTAAACACTACCACCAAGAAAGATCACTTCCCTTTACCTTTTTTAGATCAAATAGTGGATAGACTTGTTGGGCACAAATATTTTTGCTTTTTAGATGGATATACTGGTTACCATCAAATTCCTATTGCTCCTGAGGATCAAGAAAAGACAACATTTACTAGTCCTTTTGGAAGTTTTACTTTAAAAGAATGCCTTTCGGATTATGTAATGCACCTGCAACATTCCAGAGATGTATGATGTCCATATTAAGTAAGTTAATTAATGATGGATTGGAAGTATTAACGGATGATTTCCCTATATTTGGAACATCATTTGACACATGCTTAAATTACCTTGAAAAAGTTTTGGAGTTATGCTAAAGAACTAATTTAGTTCTAAATTGGGAGAAATGCCAATTTATGATTGCAGGAGGAATTATGTTAGGGCATAAAATTTCGGAAGATGGTATGGAAGCAGACCCTGCAAAAATGCAAGTCATATCTAAACTAACACCTCCTACTAATGTAAGAGAAGTTAGGACTTTTCTTGGACATGTTGGTTTTTACATGCATTTTATTAAAGATTTCTCAAAAGTTACTAAACTTCTATGCCAACTTTTAGAAAAGGACAAGAAATTTGAATTTACTGAAAACTGTTTAAATGCCTTTGAGTTATTAAAAGAGAAATTAATCACAGCCTCTATTTTAGTTTCACCTAACTGGGAGAAACCATTTTAACTGATGTGTGATGCTAGTGATTATGCTATGGAGCGGTTCTTAGGCAAAGGTATGAAAAGATTTTTAAAGTGATATACTACGCTAGTAAAACTCTTAATGATGCAAAAATTAACTATACTATTACTCAAAAAGAGTTACTGGCAATTGTATATGCTTTAGATAAATTTAGATCTTATTTAATTGAAGCTAAATGTATTGTGCATACTGATCACTCTGTTATTAAATATCTAATGCAAAAGAAGGATGCTAAACCAAGGTTGATTAAATGGACAGTATGGATGTAAGAATTTGATCTTGTGGTTATTGATAGAAAGAGAACTGATAATCAAATTGCTGATCACTTGTAGAGATTAGAAAACCATGAATTATCTAACACCGAAAATGAAGTTATCGATAGTTTCCCTGATGAACAACTTTATAATATTAATTAGTGGAAAATACCATGGTATGCTGATATTGTTAATTATATTGTAAGTGATATTTTACCACATATGCTGACATTGCAACAATAAAGAAAATTCATTTATGATGCGAAAGCATATTTTTGGGATGAGCTTTATTTATATAAACAATGTAAGGATCCTATTATGAGGACATGTGTACCTTATGAAGAAACTGAGCTGATCATTCAGAAATGTCATGATTCTGAATTTGGAGGACATTTTGGGATTGATAAAACTGCTTATAAAATTTTACAAGCTGGATTTGTTGGCCTAACATATTTAGAGATGTTTATAGATATATAAAAATTTGTGATCGATTTCAACGAGTAGGCAATATATCTAGAAGAAATGATATGCCTCTAAATTTCATATTGGAAGTTGATATCTTTAACGTTTGGGGATTAGATTTTATGGGACCGTTTATTCCTTTATTTGGGAACTTATATATATTAATTGCAGTGGACTACATTTCTAAGTGGATTGAAGCACAAGCTTTACCTTGTTGTGACGCTAAAAGTGTTTCAAGATTTTTGATGAAAAATATTTTTACTAGATACGAAATGCCTAGAATGATTATCACTGATGAAGGATCTCATTTTAGGAATAAATATATTTAGAGATTGGCAGAAAAATTTAATATTATTCATAGAATCTCTACTGCCTATCATCCTCAAACCAGTGGGTTAGCTGAAGTTTCTAATAGAGAGATTAAACAAATACTTGAAAAGACTGTAAACCCTAGTAGAATAGATTGGTCCATTAGATTGGATACTACATTATGGGCTTACAGAACTGCTTATAAAACTTCTATTGGAATGACTCCTTACAGACTGATTTTTGGAATGACTTGTGACTTACCAGTAGAATTGGAGCATAAGGCATATTGAGCGATTAAAAAATTCAATTATAATTTGACAGATGCTGGTAAGAAGAGATTGTTACAATTAAATGAATTGGAAGAATTAAGAAAAGAGTCTTATCATAACGATAGAATTTATAAAGAAAAATTAAAGTTATGGCATGATCGGAAGATTAACCAAAAGCACTTGGAACCAGGACAAAAAGTTTTACTTTACAACACTAGGTTGAAATTATTTCCTGGGAAATTGAAGTCTCGTTGGTTAGGGCCATTTACTGTGACTCAAGTTTATACTTACGAAGCTGTTGAAATTGAAGATCAAAAAACTGGAAATATATTTAAAGTCAATGGACATAGATTAAAACCATATTATGAGAGTAAAAGACCAAATTTTAAAAGAGGTTTTAATGATCAGTCAACCTGAATAACACCTGAATAGGTCGGGTTGACGACGTTAAACCAAGCGCTTTATGGGAGGCAACCCATATTTATCTTTACTTTATTCGCGATAGTAGTAGTTTTTATTTGAAATTATCACTGGTTTATGGTAGTATTAAGCTCTACTATTCTTATTTACCCTTGAAACATCTTAAAAATTAGATTAATGAAGAAAAATTGGAACGCATTCGGACTAGAGCGAAGCTGTGAAAATTTTGCTGCTATTTTTTCCCGAGAGTCCAGACAAAATTAATATGGAAGCGCGCCAACTGTGCCCTCGAGGCCGCCGACGGCGAGACCGGTAAGATGACAGTTTCTTGTGTTCGAGTGGCGGTTTTTGACAATTTTTGGGCGGGAATAGTCTTTTTAAACTAAAAAATCAAAATTCTAATCATATTTTCCCTCCAAAAATGAAGTGAAAATCTACCAATTTCATTCCTATGGCATCCAATTCCCCTGATAATCACAGAATGCGAGTTTTCAATTGGCGGAAGTTCATTAGTGCGGAAGCATAGTGAATCTTCAACAAGTTGCTGACAAAGAAAAGATTAATCAAGGAACGATGATTCGTGAATCGTGGATTGAATAATGTCACGACGGATATTGAAGAAACGATAATGCGACGAAGATGGGAAGTGTTGTGCTACACTACTGTCGCTGTGGTGGTTCCTGTGGTAAAAGAATTTTATGCAAATTTGCATGGAATCAACTAAGGAGTTGTTTATGTGCAAGGAAGATGGATCACTTTCACTCCTGCACAGATCAACGAATTATAAATGATAGAAAAGGTTCTTGTCTACCACTATTCCAATTTCATCCCAACGAGAAACCAGATGAATGAGATTTACCAGTATTTAATGGATGAAACTGACTATTGAGAAACAAGAGAAAACACTATGTTATTTTTTCTGCAACACTCCTGAATCCCGTTTCTAAACATTGACACTTTTTCATTTATGCAAAACTGTTACTGACAATGAAGATCGGTAAGGTTTCTAAAGAAAGTGTCATTTTGAATTACTGCATCCAAAGGGGACTGCCAATCGACATTGGATCTGTAATTGTGAAGTCGGTTTTGGGCCTGATTGTTCACAGATCAACTTATAGGCTTGGAAACCACTCCACAATTTTCTCACTTTGCAGTCAGTTCCAAGTGTCCTATGAGAATTGGGAAAAGGTACTGGTGCCTTAAAAGCCTTTCGATCCAACTGAAAGATTCTCATCATTCGAAGATGAAAATGACACGACCATGATAGTTGATCAATCATCTCAGAATTCACTACCAGTTCAACCCTTAGTCCTTAATAAGTCTTTGGTGATCCTGCGCCGAATCAAGAAGTTGGAAAAGAAGGTACAAAATGTCATGAATGAATTAATAATATATACGATTTCTTCGATCATCTGAACTGGAGGATGAAGGAACATTTCCAACATTCTGGACATTTAGAAGACAGTTTGATACGACTAATGAGGAGGATGAAACTGATAAAGGAGGATTCTACTGAAGAATTTTCATTCCAACCCTTCTACAACCTCTTCGTTCATGTGCAATAAATGGGCAAACTCAGAGGAGAATCGAGTACCGAGTCGGAGGATTAGTAGATTTATATTACTACCTATATGTCTATCTATGTATTTTGATTTGAACTTTGTATTTGCCTTTGCTTTAGAATTATGCTTATAGATCTCTGTATAGTTGAGACTAAGCATATGATGTTTTGTTTTCAGTGTTTTGAGTGTTGTGGCTTGGATTGCGACGCTGAATTAATGTGTTAAGGTTGAGAAAGTACCCAACTTAGGTGTGTTATATAACGTATATTGTACCCCTTAGAATTTATATATAAATGTGATGTTTTGTGTTGTGAAAGTTTATATGTGCTAAGTACATCATTTAGTGACTTAAACCTATGTCTATAATGATTAAATGGATATCATTTAGGCTTAGAATTGATCAAAATCGTAAAAATCTAGAATTTGGACAAAATCAATAGAGCCCGCCGACGGCGCCCTTGACGCCGCCAACGACAGGATTTTCCCGAGACTTAGGATTTAAATTCCAATTAAGTGCGCCGTTGCTGACGGTGCCATCGACCCCGCCGACGGTGAGCTCACAAAAAAAACACCTTTAACCGCGATTATGACCAGTCAACCGCCACTATTCATCATCCCCTTCCTCCTAAAAACGCCATTTTCGACATAGGGCTTGAAAGATCTTGGATTGGGAGGCAATTTCAAGGCTTTTTTACTCCAGATTTGATCATCTTTAGGTAAGAGCTTCACTCTAAGCTAAAAATATTTGATTTCCACCATGAATTTCTTCCACATTGAGGAGATCTAAAAATTTTGGGATGCAAAGAAAATTTGGGAAGAGATTCATGGATTCTATTGTTGAACTCTTAGAATTACTATTGGAAGCCATGATTTACATATTTGAAGTAATTTTTGGAATTTTTCTATAATTAGATTAGATTGAAATGGCTCCACGATAAAAGAGAAGAGTTGAGTTCGACGAGTCTCGCTTCATCAATGCGATGGCTCAAACAAAATTTACTTCCATATTTAAAGGAAAGAAGTGCATACAAGATCGAGTTTTTGAAAGTCCAGGAGGAGAAATCAAACGAGTTATTGCCGAGCGGAGGTAGGAAAACTTTTGTTACACTACCAATAAAGCTGATAAAAATGTTGTGAAAGAGTTCTACGCCAATGTGATTTATTCTGATGACTGAATCGTTCAAGTGCGTAGATTCCCTGTTGAGTTTACTGCCGCCAGCATAAACACTTTTTATAAAGTCCCAGAATCTTATATCTGCCACTATGAATCCTTTAGTATGATGCAAGACCCCTTTAATGATGTGATCAACTTTCTCACTGATGGGAAAGGACATTGGAAGATAAAACAATGAAAATTGGTAAATATTTCCGCTTCCATGCTGAATGCCACCTTTAAGGCGTGACACTATTTCATTTCTTCTACTCTGTTACCGACCTATCAACATAGTGAGGTAACTAGAGATAGAGCTATTCTAAATTTTTGTATTCAGAATAGTAGAACTATAAATGTGGTGAGAATAATTCTTAAGAATATATTGACTACAGCGAGGAGCGAGACTAGTAGAGGTCTAGGACATCCTGGACTTATTTATGCAATTTGCAAACTTTCTGGAGTAGAATTTGGAGATGAAGAATGAGTTTATCCTATGAAACCCAATAGTAAGACTAATCTAAAGACTTATGAATCCCATGAGAAATGAAGAGCTGAGGTAGAAGTCAAGAACCTTCTATTAGTAGAGATGTCCCCTCTACAAGTTATGACCTTCCACCTTCTAGTTCCCTTACTCTCTCTGATTTGATGAGTGAGTTAACCTTGCAGCAGAAGAGTATAGAATTGATAAGTGAAAGGATTGGAGGTTTAGAACGCCGACATGATTATGATAGTGAGTACCTGCAGAGGCATTCAAATTTTGAGGTAGCTTACTATGAAGCTCATGCCTGACACTACAGAGGTGAGCCTGATGTTACATTTCCTGAGTGCCCCCCGATATACTCAGTATCAACCCTAAAGTATCAACCTTAAAATAAATATTCAATGATTGTAAAGTCACACTTATCAACGCAAGTATATGTATCGCTCAAGTAATATAGGGCTCTAATGGAGTCCTAGATATCGATCCCGTAGGGAGTATGTTTAGAACTACAAACTAAGATTTTAGAAAATCAATACTTTAATCACAACAACAAAGTTCAATTTTCTTATCTATCACTAATAGACAATTGAAATAAATATGTAATTTTAATAACTATTAAATAACTAATGAGACTAATAAAGGTTCAAATGTGATATTCAATATATAAGAAAACATCCTTCTCCTTGTCAAGAAATTATAGTGAATGAATAAAGTGAATTAGTTCAAATTATATTGTGTCAAATATGAGCATACCTATTCTTTATCCTTTGGTCTAGGCATAAAATACATTGACTAATCCTACGCTTGTTTACTGAATCTGCGGCTAGGCTGGGAGGATACCGGCTCTCACAAATCCTACGCTTGTTTACTGAATCTGTGCCCTAGTTCAATTTTTCACATTTTGGTCTTTTTTGCTCCAAATTAGCTCCTTTTCACATCTTTTTGCTCCAATAACCCTATTTCATCATTCCTGTAACAAAACATCAAAAATATCTTTCTTTAAAGTGCAATATCATAAAAAATAGTATAAAATAGGTATGAAAATCTCAACATATTTTCCTTTGGTCAACAGGTGCCAGATCCTGGTGCCATGGTGCGATGTCTTTCCCATAGATATTGCTCACATCTTATTAGGTAGACCTTGGTTGTATGACTTGAATCTAATACATTATGGTAAAGAAAATGCTTATATTTTTAAACATAATAATAATAATATTAAGCTCATTTCTATCAAACCTTAGAAAAGGTACCCGCCATAGCACCTCATAAAACAAATTCTAATCTACAACCTAAACCCACTCTTAAGAAAGGTGCTAAGCTTCAATTAAAGATTGTAGAAAATTCTATTGTTATTGATAACATTACCATCTCTGATCTTGATTCCAACACCTTGCTTGCTCCATCAACATTAAAATAAAATTGTTGGATTTGGAACAATAAAAAAGGAGTATTCTGATTTGCCTCTCTTACATTTATTGCATGTGAAAGAAGTAACCTCTGAATCTAATGAGACATATATGTCATGGTCTTAACTCTCCTTTCTGAATTTAGTGATGTTGCACCTAATGAATTACCTGATAGGTTGCCCCCTCTTAGGTCCATTCAGCATGTCAATGACTTACTCCCTAGTTCACAACTCCCTCACCATCCCCACTATTGTATGAATCCCGTTGAAAATACATAACTAAATAGGCAAGTTGAGGAATTATTTAAAAAACGATTTAATTAAGAAAGTTTTAATCCTTGTGCAGTTCCAACATTACTAACCCCAAAGAAAGATGACATATTGAGGATGTGTAATGATAGACTAGTCATTAATAGGATCACTATTACATATAGATTTTTCATTCCTCAACTGGATGACATGTTTTATTTAATCTCAAGGGCAAATTTATTTTCTAAAATTTATTTAATAAGTGCTTATCACCAAATTAGGAGTCAATCAGGCGATGAGTGGAAAACTGTATTTAAGACCCCCAATAGACTTTATGAATGGTTGATGATGCCCTTTAGACTTTTAAATGCTCTGAACACATTTATGAGGTTAATGAGTAATGTCCTAAAACCTTTTATAAAAAGATATTTGGTTGACAATTTTGATGATATCTTGATTTTTAGCCCAAGTGAGACAGACCATTTAGAACACCTTAGAAAATAATTGTACATTGATACACCTAAAATATATAGTATTTTTAGACACATTTTTATACTTTTTTTTAGATATTGGGCTTTAATGGAAGGTATTTGTGCGTTTTTCTTTCAGGTGCAAGTAAAAAGGTGAAAAATGTCTAAATGAGTGAAAAAGGATCAAATTTGGAGCAAAAATGTGAAAATGATGCAAAAGAGTTTTGGCGCCTAAGCGCCAGATCTGACGCTTAAGCGCCAGTGAAACATATAAGGTCGTGCCTAAGCGCCAAATGCCCCATGTATAAGTACCAGACTTATGTGATAATTTACTTCATTTTGCTAAATTTGAAGGGACATTTGAGGCACCTATTGGCTAAAGAGGGTGGTTATGTCCACTAGAAACAAAAATATGGTTAGAAAACTTGTGAAAGGAGGCATCATTTGAAGAATACATCGAATTGGGACACATTTTGAAGAGTTATCAAGGCACCACTTGGAGATTTATAAAAAAAGGAAGTTGATACTTTTTGAAGTGTGCTTGAAGTTCTGAAAAGTGTTGGAAAGGGGGAGCATACACTACAAATTTACTTTATTCTTTTTTATTTTTAGTTTAATTGTGAGAGTTAAGAGTTTTGTAAAAGAGAAGAGATTTAAAGGAACTTCAAGAGTCTGGTGGAGGATTTGAGATAAGTTTTTATCTTTTGTCTTTAAACTACTTTTGATTTTAATCAAGACTTCTTTTTGGTTTGACAATGATTTCTACTTTTAAACTAAAGTGTGGTTTTGTTTTCTCCATAGATTTTGAGTAGTTTTCTTTACCTTTTACCTTAAAATGATAATTAATTAAAGTTTTGGATGGAAGTTGTGGAGAGTATTAATCTTTAATGTTGGGAAAAGTTGTGATGATTTAAATCCATATACTTCATTTACTTCTTGATCCGACCTATCTTGATGTTAAAATTTGTTGTGAGAATATGTAAGAACTAGGATGGTATTGTCTCAGTCAACAATTGGAAAGAATCACATGTGTTTGTATGAATAAGAATGTAATTAATATGATTTAGTACAAATAAATAGAAAAATAATCTTTAAAGGGTGTAGAGTTAGAGGACTTTAAAGTGACAAGTTAAAGCCCCCAACTTGGTTCATTGTTTTAGGTTCTGATACGAGATGTTAGCCCCTAGGTGGAGGGAATTGAGTGAACTCTAGAGTGAGGGCTAGTATTTTCCTTGCATAGTCGGTCTTCAGAACTATTCAAACTTTAAATTAGCCAATGTTCTTTATTGCATCTCTAGTAAGGGTAAATAATATTATTACTTCTATTTTGCACAACACAATTTGCATACTTATACAACATAATTCCTATACTTATTACTGATTCATGATTAGGAGAAATATATTTTCATATCAAGTACTTTTCTTTTACAAAAACTCAAGTTATATTTAGAAGTTTTATTGTTTTGTCAAAATATCAAAAATACCAAAAAGAATTGAATTTTACGTACTGTGAAAATATCTATAGTTTAACTAATTATCTTTTTAAAATAGAAGGGTTGTTGTTCAATAGTGCATATTGCTAATTTTCCATGTGGGTTTGATATTCAGGTCTTAATCAAAAAGTCCTATATTACTTGATAACGATAC
>NEWO01000326.1:945801-972324 GCA_003013225.1 Phalaenopsis aphrodite | reverse complement strand
CTTCGTCAAAACTTGTTGAAGATTCGCTGCACTTCCGCACTAATAAACTTTCGCCGATTGAAAACTCGCATTCTGGGATTATCAGGGGAATTGGACGCCATATGAATGAGATTGGTCGA
Source organism: Phalaenopsis aphrodite (assembly GCA_003013225.1). NCBI lineage: Eukaryota > Viridiplantae > Streptophyta > Magnoliopsida > Asparagales > Orchidaceae > Phalaenopsis > Phalaenopsis aphrodite. Next base: position 972,205 of record NEWO01000326.1, on the reverse strand, counting down.
GTTTCACTTCGTTTTTGGAGGGAAAATATGAACTAGGAATTGAATTTTTGAGTTAAAAAAAACAATTCATGCCCAAAAACACCAAAAACTGCCATTTGAACCCAAGTAACCCCTAATTCGTCGGACTCGCCATCTGCGGGTTTGAAGGCGTCATCGGCGAGCCTCTGTATTAATTTTGTCTGGACTCTCGGAAAAAACCCGCCGTCGGCTGCATCAAGGGCGCCGTCGGCGCCCAAGGCAAAATTTTCATAGTTTTCGCTCTGATCTAAATGCGTTAAAATTTTTCTCTATGGATCTAATTTTTAAGATATTTCAAGGGTAAATAAGAGTAGTAGAGCTTAATACTACCACATAATAACAATAATTTCAAATAAAAACTATGATAATCGCAATAAAAGTAAAGATAAATATAGGTTGTCTCCCATAAAGCGCTTGGTTTTACGTCGTCAGCCCGACCTATTCAAGTGTCATTCAGGTTGACTGATCATTAAAACCTCTTTAAAATTTGGTCTTTTACCCTCATAATATGATTTAATTTGTGTTGATTTACTTTAAATCTATTCTTCGTCTTCTGATCTTCAATTTCAACAGCTCCATAAGTATAAACTTGAGTCACAGTAAAGGGTCCTAACCAATGAGACTTCAATTTCCCAGAAAATAACTTCAGCCTAATGTTGTAAAGTAAAACTTCTTGTCCTAGTTCAAATTTCTTCTGGTTAATTTTTCCTTCATGCCATAACTTTAATTTTTTCTTATAAATTATGTCGTTATCATAAGTCTCACTTAAATCTTCTTATTCATTTAATTGTAACAATCTCTTCTTACCAGCATCTTTCAAATTATAATTGAATTCTTTAATCGCCCAATATGTTTTATGCTCCAATTCTACTAGTAAGTGACAAGTCTTTCAAAAAATTAGTCTATAAGGAGTCATTCCAATAAGAGTTTTATAAGCAGTCATGTAAGTCTATAATGCAGTATCCAATCTAGTGGACCAATCTATTTTACTAGGGTTTACATTTTATAGTAGGCAAATAAAATCCAGCTTGTAAAATTTTATAAGCAGTTTTATCAATCTCAAAATGTCTTCCAAATTCATAATCATGACATTTCTAAATGATCAGCTCAGTTTCTTCATAAGGTACACATCTCCTCATAATCAGATATTTACATTGTTTATATAAATAGGCTCATCCCAAAAATATGCTTTTGTATCATGAATGAATTTCTTTCGTTGTTGCAATGTCAACATAGGTGGAAAAATATCACTTACAATATAGTTAACAATATTAGCATACCATGGTATTTTCCACTCATTAATATTATAAAATTGTTCATCAAGGAAATTGTCTATAATTTCATTGTCAGTGTCAAATGATTCATGATTTTATAATCTTGACAAATGATCAGCAATCTGATTATCAGTTCTCTTTCTATCAAAAACCAAAAGATCAAATTCTTGCATCAAAAGTATCCATCTAATTAACCTTAGTTTGACATCCTTATTTTGCATCAGATATTTAATAGCAGAGTGATCGGTATGCACAACACATTTAGCTCCAATTAAATAAGATCTGAATTTATCTAAAGCAAAAGTTCTAAAAAGACTAGTAAATGTTGTCTTTTCTTGATCCTCAGGAGCAATAGGAATTTGATGGTAATTAGTATATCTATCTAAAAAACAAAAATATTTGTGCTCAGTAAGTCTATCTACTATTTGATCTAAAGAGGGTAAAGGGAAGTGATCTTTCCTGGTGATAGTGTTTAATTTTCTATAATCAATGCAAATACGCCACCCAGTAATTTGTCTGATATGTATTAATTCATTATTTTCTTTTATTTCAACAGCCACTCCTCCTTTCTTAGGAACACAATGAATTGAACTTATTCACACACTATCTGAAATATGATATATAATTTCAGAGTATCATGAATTAATATTTATGAAACCCTGACTTGTTCCCTGTATTGTATAATTTCAGGGTATCATGAATTAATATTTATAATTTCAGGGCATTTTTTATTCATAAGTATTGTGTAAAAATGAAACAATGGATGTGAGAGATAAATCCATAGGAATTGAGTGCTGTGTATGTAATTTTCCCTTCAATCTAACCACTTATCGATTGCTATAACATAATACTCGGCTGTATGGAGAAAAAGAATAAAAAATAGAAGCCCGAAAACATTATTTTGAACACTGGAATCAAAGCGCAAACCATCTCCCATAAAGGCCATCATAATTCATAATAATAAGAAAACACTTACAAATTGAACAAAGTGGGGAGAAAAAAATTAGATAATACAACAAAAGAATATGTACAAGCTATTACTACCTAAGTATCTTTATTTTTTTGAGCGCCTCCGATGGTAACGCAGGATGCCATAAAAGCTTCAACGACATGCTACTTCTGCGGCGGAGGCTAATGAATATTGTTAAGATTCACATTCCAAAATCCACGACTGATGGATCCAAAAAAACAACATCCGCCAAATCAACAGATGTTTCAATTACTGTGAAATCTGCATGCAGCCGCGCCCGTAAGATCGAGATATCGACATCGGCCGAGTCGAGCGGATAAACAGAAACACTGATTGAAATTTTATCTCGCTTGATAGTTGTCATCGGCATGGATGGATACACAGGCATCAGCCGCTCCGGCGGCTAAGAGGACCTTGTAAGGGTGGAAGGCGAGGCAACTGACAGAACCAATTCTTTGAGCCATGAGAGTGGGGTAATATCTGATGATACTGAGTTGCTCTCCCTCTAGGCTAAATACCTTGACAATCTGCTTCGCGGATCCACTGGCGATAACAGGGGCATGGCGGTGAATAGCCAAGGCAGTCAAAGAACCTCTATGGGCGTCTATTGTGAGGTATGCTTCGGAGTGGTTTCGAATGTCCAAAAACTGAATATCGCCCGCTTGAGATGCACTGACAATCTGCAGTGATGACATATAGCAAGGGTTACAAAAAAAAAATAAAAAATAAAAGCATGGTTTACATACCTAGTACCACTCAAGTTCTATGTATTTACGTATCTAACACCTAAACTTTAATTTTTGGGCACAAGCCACCTTAACTGTGGATGAAAAGGAGTATTTCACTTTTACAAACGAAAATGGTGGTATTCTTCATGTGATATGAAAGATTTGGGTGGCATAAAGATAAAAGAGTAAAGTTTCGGTGTTAAATATGTAAAAACATAGGTATTGGATGGTATGTACGTAAATGCCTCAAAATAAAAAACTCAAGAATTTCCACAACTAGAACAATATATAAAATATTCCAATACATGTTGGTCAGAGAACAAATGAATAGTTAAAAAAGAAAACGTCAGTGTTTGAATAGATAAATAAGTAAAAGTAAAACTTTAAGAAGCATGATTAAGTTATGCCAGAAGCTAAATTCTGGCAATATATTTCAAATGATGAAGAAGATATGAAAACACAATATAATGGCAGAAAAAAATCACATAATCAAGAATGAGACTAGTTTGTGAGCAAACTAAGCTCATTGAATTCGCCGTGTAGTTTAATGATTGTTCCAACTCATTCATTTCTTCTTTAACTGCCTCTATATTCCTTAAGCATCATACAACAGAGTTTCATTAGTCTTTTTCCAGGAACGACTTCGCCAAAGTCTACTTTAATTCAAATAATTGATGATCTTTATGACAGTCTTTCTTAATTATCTTTTTCATCTTTGCAGTTGTATTTTGAGACAAATAGTAGAGAAGCCCATATGAAAGAGTTCCAGGAAGTGTGAAACTTGCAATTGGACTGGATCATGAGGAGAGGATTGAGATTTTAATTTTCCAGAGAAAAAAAAAATTTCCGGAGAGTAAATCGGCATTACAGAACGCTGGGATCAGAGAGAGGGATATAAAAGAGGAAAGAAAACAATGGAGATGAAATATTTTTAAATTTCATTCCTAATGCAATCATAATTCCAATAACACATTCAACACTTTATTAAAAAAAAAGACAGTACGTTAAATAGAAGGAGGATTTACAAAGACACCACTTAATTCCCCTATGTATTACATCTATAAAACCTATAATTCAATTTTTACATATATATGACAGTTTGCCCATGTATGAAAAGGTGTATTTCACATTTTAAAAGTTAAACTAGTGATGTTTTTTTGTGATATGAAAGATTTGGGTGGTATAAATGTCTAAAATAAAATTTTGGAGACTGACATGTAAATACATAGGAATTGGGTGTAATGTATGTAAATGCCCCTAAATAAAAACTGTTATCATAAAATAATCCAAAATACTAGAATATCCAAACCTTAATATAGAAGTATTTCTCAAAGTATTGCATTAGGAAGTGTTCCCACTTCCTGGCTCAAAATATGAAGTCAAAACATTATCAACCGCAAAAGAAAAAACGGCAAATGAAGCTTTATACAGGACAAAAAGCAGAAGATTTAGTTGAAAGAAGGATAAAGCAGTAAATAAAATTTCTTGTAAATATTTTGGCCTGCCACCAAAAAATATCCAGTTCAAACAGCAATCATAAAGGGATTATAGGGTTGTGCAACAGAAGCCAAGACAAAATACGAAGTTGAAAAGAATAAATAAAAAAGATTAAAAAAAAAAAGCAAATTGGATAAATAGTACCTTAGTTGGATCAAGCCCGGGTTGAAATCCAATCCCAACAACTTTCTCCACTTTTTGACTATGCAGTTTTGTTGCACAAACAGGCCTAAAGAAGACATTCGAATAACGCATTAATGGTACAGAAAAACAATTAATTATAGAAATATTTAAATACATATAACGCAATTTCTAAAAAAAATTAACACATTTTCTATGCATTTACACATATAGCACCTAAACTTTAATTTTTATATTTATATCAATTTACCTTTATTTTAAAATATGAATATCACTTTTACTAGTAAGTGTTATTTTTTACTAAATATGAATAATTTGAGTGTAATAAACATAAAAATTTAAATTTTGATGTTGGATATATAAATACAGAGAATTTATGTGGAATGCACGTAAATGTCCCTAAATTATCATGTATGTCATAATTTTAAAAAATAACTAAAACAGTAATAGGTTTCAAAAACATCCTTCAGTTATGATACATTAATCTTACATGTCAGGGTTTCTAACATCAAATATCCTAACTGAACCGTCGACAAAACCTGCCACAACTTGACGTCCATGAACCTGGGAAGCAGCCTGTCAAAGCACAAAACTATATAAAATGAGAATCCTAGGCAACAATATCACAAGAAAAAAAGTAAACCATCCAAGAAATATCCTATAAAAATTTTTAAAAAATAAAATAAAATAAAATAAACACAGCTCAAACTAAAAGATATATCAAATTATTTAATAGTTTATCCTTAAAAAAGAAAAAATATATATATATATGTTACAAATCAACCAAGCTATCTTGTTTCTAATATGTAGTTCATTCTTACTGCTATTTTCTGCAGTATATCAGAAGCTTCCCGTGCAATGATATAAAGAAGGGGCGTTTACATAGATAGCACCCAATATTCATTTACATATCTGACACCTAAAGTTTACTTACAATTATACCACCCAAATCTTTCATATCACATAAAAAATACCACCACCATTTGAACTTGTAAAAAGTGAAATGCACCTTTCATACAAAGGGACATTCACATACATACCACCCAATTCCTATGCATTTACATATCTAACGCCTAAACTTTACTTCTTACAATTATACCACCCAAATCTTTCATATCACATAAAAAATACCACAATTTGAACTTTTAAAAAGTGAAAGGCACCTTTTCATACAAAGGAAGCTGGCATGTATGTAAAAATTGAAGTTTAGGAGTTAGATATGTAAATACATAAGAATTGAGTGGTATGTATATGTAAATCTCCCAATTAGAAATAGAACTCGAAAGAAAAAAAAACGCATATGAGCATAGATTTTATTTGTCATTCAAGAGGACTTATGTAGAAACAAATGAAGCACATTGCAGAATGTTTAAATCTACCTCATCAAGACAGAAGTGCATTGTCTAGACAGCTATAAATTATTTGCATGCACCAACATGAATGAATGACGGGATTTGTGAAAAATAAACTATAAATTAAGTGGATAGGTGGGAGATTGAAAGGTAAAAAGATGCAGGGAAAGATCCAGTTACCAACTATTGAAAACAATTCCAAATTGAAAAAAATGCACGGTAAGCTCAAGGTAGTATTAAGGGAAACATGAAAATGGCAATCCAGCTAACTATGTTATCATTACTATGATGGGGTTAATTTATAAAGTTCTATGAGGTGTGAATTTACATCGAATGCTAATTAACTCTAGACTACAGATATTACAGAAGGCTGCATGGGTTCATGGTTGAGAAAGAGAGAGCTGGGTTGCTATAAATGAGAAGCAGCAAGGTAGATAAAAGATGTGATGATGATCATAGAGGAAAAAGGAGGGTTCTTATGCTCTCAGTTATCAAGATGACTTTGATGAAGAAAAGGTTATCTTGTAAACCCATAAATCCTGGAGATCTGGCTGAAACTTGCTCAGGCATCAAACTAAATACATTCAATCATTTATGTTCTAAAATCACAAAAATAAATAAATAAATTGAAGAGAAATATAGGTCATCCATACTAAGGTTCTCATGCTGTAATTAACTTGTATAAATTTGGTAAAAGTCTTACTAGTGCAGATATACTGCTGTCTGATGAAGATGAAATGGAACTAATATTTTGCTCCTTGTCAAGGTCCCAAAGCAAGATGGAAGATATATCACTAGCAGCATACTGAGAAGAGAGAAAATGATTACAGATTAGAAATTTAAGTGCATTAAGGAAGCAAGAAAATAAATGAGAATAATGAAGGGCACAAAAAATTCAATAAAATCAAAAGATGGAAGAAGTGCTACCAAATAACCAGATTGTTGCTGCCAGTCAACAACAGCATTTGAAGCCCGAATGCCTGGTCTAAGACTTTGAATAGAAGAGAATGCTGTCACAAGCTTTTGTTTGCCCTTCAGAGAGTAATCTCTCCATATTCGAATATTCCCTTCACCTACATAATACAAGGTAAAACATCAACTTAGAGCCAAATATACAACACAAGTGTTGACCATCATATCTAATCCACAAAATAAGTTGATTGGGCGTGACAAAACTGATGAATGATGAATGCAAGGTTGGGCGATAAAACATAAAATGCATCGATAATGCTCGAAAACACTTGAAACATCATCGAATTGTGAAAATGATTGTACGAGTATGTTCAAGGCATCAAAATTGCTTTAGGAAGTGTCTATTACAAGGGAAAAAAGTGAGCATGATGAAAACGATATGTTGACGGCGCGACGCACGTAACTCAAAACAAAATCATCTTGATATCACCACAATTACTCAAACGAGCTCCAATCGCAAAACAGACTGAGTGAATGCGTTTGAATCATTGACTTTGCTTAGAAATGACACCCATACTGTCAACCTTTTGTAAATTAGTTGGGGGCATACAAAACGGAATACTTAAAATTAAAAATGAATAATTTAATGTAAACCTTTCCACAGAAAGCCACCAAATCACACTTCATCTTCCCAAGACATTCCCTGCTACCCATATCGTGCTTCATCTCATAGCACAGTACAAAACAAAATATTTTATTAAAAAAAGTAAAGAAGCCTCATCTCCATTTCTAGCACGCTAGCTGAACGATAGCTACTCCAACAACCTATTCCCTCTTCGACTCTCCCCCAACCATACACATCTCCTTTCTGTTCATGCAAAAAACCCCTCTCCAACCACCTCCCGACAAACCACCATCAACTCCTCTTGCCGAAGCCACACTACAGCCTCTGCCGTTCTCTCTCTCTGCGCGAAATCACTCCAGTTCGAAAGCTCCACAGTGAGCTTCTGACCTCCCTCTATCACGAGTCCTGAGACACTTCTCCACTCAACGACCTCTCTTCATGCAAACAGTCCACTTACTTCACCAACAGTCCTGAACGCCCAGCCAACTACCCTTCTACTTTGCTTTTCCTCCTACCCGAATGCAGCAGCAAGCAAAACCCAGCTCACCTCACCTCACCTCCTTTCCTCTCCTAAACTTCTCTCTCTTACTAATTGTTTCCTTTCTTTTTTATTTTGGACTCAAACAACCTCTCCCCTTGTCACTCCACTTCTTTGAACTGCATATCCAGCGCCTACTTTCTTCTGTTATCTCAATTCCAGGCCTATGCTCAAGCCACCGAAGTTGCCCTTTCTTCTGCTGACAGAAACTCCACCCATCACCTCCCCTTGAAGCTAGAGGTTGAAGTTCCCCAACTTCCATCCAAAAGGGCTCATGTTGCTCTCAGGAAGCCTACAGTCTGCTCGTTGCGAGTCCAGGTCTCACAAAACTGAAATCTGTAAGCGGACCTAATGGCTACCCCCTCTCCGAAGACCCTCCTGACAAACCACCTTCAACTCCTCTTGCCGAACCCATGCTGCAGCCTCTGCTGTTCTCCCTCTCTGACTGAAATCACTCCTGCTCAAAAGCTCCACAGTTAGCTCCCTACCTCTTCTGAGTCGTGCGGCGTTTTTTCACCTGCTGATGTCTTTTTTTGCTGGCAGTCGTCTTCTTTCCCCCCCGTTCTTGACCCCCCGGCCACTTCCCTTTTTCTTTTGTTTTTCTTCTTCCCGGATTGCGGCGGCAGGCGAACCCCGCTTCCCCTCCCTTCTTTTCTTTTCCGGACTTTCTTTTTTTTTCTTATTTTTTTTTTTTTTTTTTTTTGGACTCAAACAACCTCTCCCCTTGTCACTCCACTTCTTTGAACTGCATATACAGCGCCTTCTTTCTTCTGTTATCTCAATTCCAGGCCTAAGCTCAAGCCACCGAAGCTGCCCTCTCTTCTGCTGACAGAAACTACACCTATCACCTCCCCTTGATGCTAGAGGTTGAAGTTCCCCAACTTCCATCCAAAAGGGCTCACGTAGCTCTCAGGAAGCCTACAGTCTGCTCGCTGCGAGTCCAGGTCTCACATAACTGAAATCTGTAAGCGGACTTAACGGCTACCCCCTCCCCTCAGGAAGCAGCCAACACCAGTCGCTCCTGCTCAAAATCTGCAGGCAAAACAGTAACTTTGCTTTGGTTCTCAAGGTAAAAGAATGAATTTAAGCATTTATATGGATTCAAACTGTTACGGTCTTTAGTTGGCCAAATTTCAGTTAAAATTTTGCTTAGAAATGTATATGTGTGTGCATGTATGCAAATGCTTGTAGAGTGAGAGAAGGGAAGGGAATATATATGTCTGTCTACATATGTAAATGATTGAAAGACGGAGAAAGGGAGAGCAAATTTTATTGAGGGATTCGTGGAGGTTTACTATCCCACCATCGTCGATCAACACAAGAGTACACAAGAGTATGAAGTGATTGTAATGTGTTTGGTGTGACAAATAGAACTCGTACACACTTTTCTTAATGTGATAAAAGAAACTCATAGATGACATACGAGGTGCGATCCACTTTTGTTACATGTACGACGTAATGATTGGAGCTCGTGCACGCTTTTCTTAGTATAGTGAGAGAGCTCCTATGTAACGCTCGTGATGCAAACCCTTTTCACGACGTATTTAGTGTGACGACCGAAACTCGTGCATGCTTTACTCAGCAAGGCAAGAGATACTCTGCCCCTTTTTGTAACGTGTTTGACATCATGATTTAAACTCATACACGTTATTCTTAGGACGACTAGAAAAAACTCGTATGTGACGCTCATGATGCAACGGGAAAATACTTGTGTTGTAAAGTTTGACTACAAGCACTCCAAGCATGGCTTTCTTGGCGTGGTGGGTTTCAAATATTTCGGTTGCAATGTCTCACAAAACCAACCATGCACGACTATCTTGGCATGGTGGGCAGGCTTAATCTCCTGATGCTACCACAGTAGAAGACATCGAAAGGCTGTCAAAATCTTAACTGACGGGGACTTTAAATAAAACTTAAGTTAAACTTAAATAATGATTTAAATGTGTCTAAACATAACCTAAATTAAGTCTGATCAAACTTTTAGAAAATTGAACAAATAAAAGAACTAAACAAAAAAAAGAACATAAAAATTCAAATGTTATAAAAGCTTTACTTGCAAGACTCAAAACTCTAACCACGCAAAGTAGGCAAAATCTACTTACTCTTCAAAAAAACCACAGGGCATGAACGAAAGTCATATAGCCCCTCCTTTTATATAAGAAAAAAAAGGACATGTGAACTCCTTTGATTAAGAAAACCACATGCAAATAAATTTTGTCACCCAAATTAAATGCAAATTAAGCCAAAATTTGATTCCCAACTAAATATAAAACTTTAATATATATAATTTCAAACATCACCACCAGATTTGCAGCCTCAACGAAGAAAAGGCGCGTTGAAAGTTTTAAGGTGAAAATATCTACATAAATCTTAATGACAACACAAACTTAATAATAATGTCTCCTAAAAGTCAATCTGAGCTAACAAACAGAATAGTCTCGCATATGCTCCAACCAGTATGTTAAATGTGTATACATGTTATTTAATAATGTTGTGCGGGCAATGGCCCACCTTATCTATAGGTTAAAGTTGTAAGTCCGACTTGGACGAATTTGATCCTTCTTCTTACAAGGACTATAGTTAACAAGATTGAGCCTCCACTGAGCTAGTTTGATCCTACTCTTAATTAGGGCAGTTGTTGACCTAATATGTTAGTCTGATCCTCATCACAAGAACTGGAGTCGAGACATTACTAATATTTTTAATGATATTTAAATAATAGTTTTACATCAATGATGGACATATTCATTGCCCATCTTAACTAGAGGGGGTCTATTTATAAAAATCAAAATTTTAAATCATAAAATTTATGAAATAATAAAATAAAATTCTATCACTTAACGCTTAAAATAAAATCCATCCACACTCCACAATTGTTTGTTAGGGTGGAAAAATTTAACATCGAGTCGAGCTCACAAAGAGTCGATGACATATCAATTATACGACTAAATTGATACTCAAAATAATTTCATGTCATTAAGAACGAGACCTAAATTTTTTGTCCTCATAGTTTGGGCAGTAGCCTCCACTGTAAAATAGTCACGACTACAACTTGTATGTTCTTAGTATACTTGATATGGCATAAAACTCCGTGTAAGCTAAGATCGACTTAGATTAATCCCCATAGATGAACATTCACCCAAGATCTACAATATTCCCTTGGACGAAACAATTCATGGCTACTAACAAGAATCTTTTTGTTAGGTTGGTTCAACTAACTCCTCTGACTAATTAGAACAGAGACCATGACAATCCAGGATTGTGGAACCATAGAATCTTGATCGGGTTCGTGATCATTTCCCACACCATCTGCTTTTAAGCTAACAAAGATAATTTTATAATTCAAAATTTTAAATTTATTACTAATATATGCTAAGCTCGAGTACTTAGCACCTAATGCATTGTCGTAATCGAAAGAAATCACCCGTTATCAGTAGGGTAACATAGGGGCTTGCACTTATGGAAAACCTCCCAACTCTTAAAGTCCTCGCAAGATGAAGATGAAATCTCTAGGTAGTATATTATTTAACTATCTCATTTGCCTTCTAAAAACTTGACCCGAAACTTAACACTTAAGCTCTGGTCAAAAGTCCGAAGCTATTCAAAATTTCAGAGCCCACATGAAGATTCAAAAGGTTAACAATCCACAATTATTAAAAATTGCATGAAAAAAAAAATACTTACTCGAAGCAACTAGAAGCAGGCTATCATCAAGTTCATTCACAAGGCAAAGTTTTGAAACCCCAATATCGGATGAATCATGGTTGTCAAAGCTGTTTAATGGTGTCGCTTCTTCATAGTTCCACACCCTAAAATATCATACTAATGGTTAGCAGAAAATGTAAACATTTATAACAAAATTTGATAAGAAAAAAAAGCTCATGACATATGGTTTTTACAAATGCATAAATCACTGGGGTTATGTAGATTTTCTCAAGCCTAGCTCCTGAGCTGATTGTAAATTGGCTATAAGCAATATAAAAAGAATACTCTAAAATTAAAAGAGATTGCGAGGAAATCACATGACATATCACAACAGTCTTACATTCAGCATATCAAAAAAACACAAAATAACAAGAAAAAGTTTGCCGATTATAAGATATAGCTATTTTCAGAATTCATCTAAGAAAATAATAAGGAATTGTCCTTCATAGTCTGAGAAAACTAGTTCATCAATACATTTAAAAAATAACAAAAAGGGAAACACATTTGCTTTGGCTGCCCTACTTTCACGGCAAGCTAAACTTGCAATTGCTTGCTTGCTTATAAGTAATTAATCAAATTTACTCGATCAATCCTAAAATTGGGCACCCTTCCATTGTCCAGAACAAAATACTATACAACATATAGCAAAAGGACTTTGGATTTACAGGTCAACCAACAAAACCACAAATTATCATATCATTTCATCTATGTGATTATGTCACGAATCCATTCATCCCTTCATCCACAACAGGATTTCAATTATAAAAAATGTGCATTAATTCATCATCAAAGTCACTATTGCCATGGAATCCTATCCATATAACCTCTTATTCAAACAATTGACATCTTCATTAAATGGCAGGGGAACTTTTTCACAACAGAAGAGTAATGAATATTACAAGTCCACAGCATCACTGGCATGAACCTTGTGTGGGTAATTATTGAAAAATCCTCAACAAATAAAGGCGCATCACACAAAAGATTCATCATTTCAACCCTTCTGTTAATATAACCATTACTAGGATATAAAATGTCCTATTTTATCAAATTTCATGCCGAAAAAACTGTCTCATAGCCCTCATTTGCTTCACCTCTCTCTCACCCCCACCTCCCACCCTTGCCCTGCTTAGTGTGCGTGTGAACGTGTTTGGAAATCAATATTTTGCACATGGAAGAAAAAAAACAATGGACAAAAATGCTGCTGGGCTAGCAGGTACCAATGAACGGGAAAACTGCTGAAAAATAGCCCAAGACAAAGAAACATTTGACAAACTGAGGGGTGCTGTCAGAGGCTACAAGACTAAAAGCAGCATGCACGGCCTGGTTACAAAATACAAGCAATTTATTGTTTCAAACAAGCACTTAGCTGAACATTGCTTGAAAATCGCTGGAAATCATAATACTATTTTATAAAATTCAATCTTACCTTCTTTGGCGTAGGATGCTTCTGTTAAAATAGATGAAAAATTTGCAACTAAAACAAAACAAACTTATTGAACACTTGAAGGCCAATTGGGATTGGGATCACTTTTAATTTTTGTTTTTAGTTAGTTTTTTTATGTTTTGATTTAAAAAAACATGTTGATATAACATGTTGAAATATTTTCAAAAACACGAAAAATAACATTTTCAATGTTTTTAAAAATAAGTTAATTTTTTATAAAAAAATAAAACATTCAAAAAAAAAAGAATTAAACAAATATTTTTTTAAAAATAAAAGCAAAAACAAACACAAAAATTAAAAACCAAAATGATCCCAAACAAGCCCTTAATAAACAAAAAATAAACTCCAACAAGACCAATAATTTTTAATTCAGAGCGAACCAGCAAATTAGCAAGGCACTAAAACCTAAATGAAGAGATTTTTAAACTATGAACCACAAAGAAGTAATCCTATATCTTAGAGAACTGTGTATAATTTGTTTTTGTTTCATTAATTCATTTAAAGGGCTTCAAGGTGTAAACATAAATTCCATCACCCATCCGATATTAAACCATATACTTCACATACGAAACCTTATGCTCACTAATCCTAACGTTAATGCAGAAACCAATGCCACATACAAGACACATTGTATCGTATAGGCTTGCCAGGTCTTATGAAATTATTTATGGCATTTGATATACAGAGATAACCAAAAAGAGTTTTTTAAATCTTATTTTTTCCTAATAAAAACATCATCTTTGAGTATATAATTCAAGAAATACAACTCCCGCATCGATTAGGAAAACAGAGCCTCTAAAGTAAACTTATTCTCAAATAAAATCATAAGAGACTGAGAAAGCTAAATATTGACATGACAGATAATTTGTGAATGTACCGGAGCAAACCATAAACACTATCAGTAGTAGGATAATACCTCTTCCTAACAGCAAAAAAAACTCAAATAAAATGTTCAGGAAAAGTGTAAAAAAACACAAGAAAAATGAATAAACATAGAAATCAGCATCTCATTCTACAAGAAATTAAGGTTCCAATGCTTCAATACCTAATCCTCTCATTCTCATCTGCAGCAACAACTATAGGAGAAAATGGCAGCAGTAAGGTGGCCTTTGTGCCAGTCTCAAACCTGGTGTCCCAGCTGGCAATTTGATTGTTAAGCTTAGTAACAGCTGAAATAATATAATAAACAAAAAGAAACCTGGTCAGATGAAAAGGATAAACAAATAAATTAAACATTAAATCAACTAACAAAAAATCATACACAAATGCTGGCATTTAGCTATGCCATCCAGTGCAATTTTCTCCCTTTGCTCTCTTCTAGCAATGACATCCGCATTGTCATCAGAAGCGCTAAGAAGAGGCCGTGAAAAATGTCCACAACTCCAGTTATAAATAGAAGATTGAGGAGGTAAACTACGCTCAGAATTCCCAGATCCTGTAGAACCTAACAGAGGATCAGCCAGCCCTGTGTCTTGGGAACCCAGTTGGTGTGGCCTAAATTCTAAAGAGTATACTCGCCTCAATCCAGTGAGGTAACTTGGCCTAGGAGGACTAACAGGAGGTGTTCTAAACGTCATTGGCAAATGACCTACATGGATAGCATATAACATTCTTAAATAACATTCTTAGATATATTCTCAAAAGTTATGCACATTGACGATGAATATTTATAAGGCATCAAAATGAATTACCAGCATGCATATCAAACCAGGAAGATGAACGAGCCAAACCAAAGGTAGAAGATGTAGATTGACCGGGTAAATCGCCTTGAACATTTCCAGTACTATGTTTTCCTCCTTTTGAAACCACATGCTCAATGCCAATAATCGCAAGTGCTCTTCTTCCCAGAGTAGCAATTCGGGGGGATGGATCTTTTGCCAAAGCAGACATGGCCACAACACATTGGGAGTAAATGGCACCATCTAGAGGTCTTGGTCTGAAATGATTAACGACTCCATTAGTGGATGTTTCCTTTAGTAATATGCCAGAATCAGAATGCTGAGACGATTCATCTGAGACAGGAGAACCATGCATAATCCCTGTCGAAGCGATAGGACTGCTCGTTGAGATCCTTCTGTCTCGAGTACTAGCCATGCTGTCACTTCCAACTCTTAGCACAGGGACATTTTGTGAGGAAAGCGAACCTGCTTGCGGCATATATTGGTTTGGGTTTGTACAGACACCACTGGAACTGTTAATGTTTGCAAGGGATGGCAATGAACTCAGGACTGAGTTTTGTGGCTTCCAATATGCAGCGGCAATCGACTTCAGGTGCTTGTTGTGGCCAAAGCCAAAACGAGCAAGTGCTGACAGATGAAAAATACCAGACTATCATTGAACATGAGAGAAAAATAAAAATGCAAGATGTCATAAAACTAGAGAAAATTATATAATGATACAAGCATATCAAAAATATAACAAATCTGAGTAATGAAGACATCACGACACCTAAGGGTCCATTTGGGATCAATTTTGTTTTTTATTTTCTAATTTTTGTTTCTATTTTGTTTTGTTCATGTTTTGATTTGAAACAAAACATGTTTTGTATGTTTGATTAAAATATGATTGTTTTTTAAAACACTCAAAACATCTAAAAGTAGTTTTGTGTGTTTCCAAAAACATATTTATTTATTTTTAAAAAATGAAAATAAAAAGATACTAAAAAAACACGTCAAACAAACATGTTTTTAAAAACAAAAGAATAAAACCAAAAAAACAAAATTGATCCAAAACAAGTCCCGTTTGGCATCCCTTTCATTTTTATTTGGTTTTCATTCGTGCTTTTATTTTTGAAAAAAAGTCTGGTTAGTATAATTTTTTTATGTGTTTTAGTATTTTGTTTAAAAAAAATCCCTTTGGTCTTAAAAATACTCAAAACACCTAAAAAGCATTTTAAGGATTTTTAAAAATAATTACCACAACTAATCGTGTTTTAACTCAAATCAAAACATAAACAAAACAAAATAAAAAGAAAAAATAGAAAACAAGGGCCTTAAGTAAATCATTTCAACACAAACTCAGCTCAACGTGTTATGTGAAACTAGAACAAAGCAAGGAAATTAACTTGATTGTCCCATCTCCTTCGCTCTCAAAATTAAACACTAAGAATGGATATAATATTTAATGCCCTCCAACCCTCAATCCTGTGTTCCACTCATGATTCTGATCAATGATCACAAAATAACGCTACAAAGAAACTATGCGAAAGCTAAATTAAATTAGTGGCAAGACACAAGGAATGAGTATTGAGTAGGTTGCACCCGCTGTGACCAAGGTTACAGTTTCAAATCATGAAAACTCTCCACAATGCAGAATGCATGACGCAATAAGATCACTCTGAAACCAAAACTAAAGGAATATGATAAGTTCAATACCATATGATTGCCAAAATGCTGAATTTATGTTGGCCCTTTGTACCGAACTCTATGGCTTGAAACAATTATTTTTTTTCGCAAATTTGCGCCTGAATAATTTCATGGCTTTTTAAATTCACCGTTAAGGGAGAGTTGAGCGGATTAGGCTTGCCAAAGGAGAATCTTAGAGAGATAATATGGGTAGGAATTTATGTTTCGAGAAGAAAGCAAAAAAGAAATTCAATCAATCCAGTATCTTGCGAAAGAGAAAATTTGAGATTCATTGGGACTTAAATCCAAATAGAGGAAGCGAGTTTACTGTGGGGAAGACGGATTTCCACTTTTGCAAATCAAGTAGTAAAAGAAAGGGAATCAAAAAAAGAAAAAAAAAATTTAATACCAAATTACAATTCATAATAGATGAATATTCACAATGAATTCATTCCCTTGTAATAAAAACTTAGTTATGGACAATTCAAACATATTCAAAGTTAAGTAAATGTAAATCATAACAAACAAACATATCAAATCATCTAAACAAAATATAAGATAATCCTAATAATAAAGATAATTTATAAAATAATAGAAATATATAAAATACTAAAGGAAACTAAAAGTAGTTCTATCCATGCCTTTAGAAACATCAATTCCCGGAAGGCCAAGAAAATTTTTCTGTACAAGCCATGGGAACATATAATTTCTTGTTTAGCGTCTACAGAGCTAGAAGTGAAATTAGTTCATATGTCTTAAATAATCAACATATGCAATCTAAAGATATTAAATGGGCTTGAGAGGCATTGAATGTTGCTAACCATCATACGAGTTTGTTTTATCAATGCCATGGAAGAGGTTCACAAATTCATTGTTGTATAAGTAAATGCAGCACAAACTCAAGCTATGTTAACCAAAAAGTAAAATTGGAATTTTGGAGCATCTTAAATATCTAGTGATGAATCATAATAATAAAAAAAATATGGATCAACATGGAGCAACGTTAAAGTATTTTTAATAAAATTTTTAAAAGAAGGCAGGTCTAGCTAATGCCCAATAATTGAAGTGTTACCTCTTATTTAAGTAGTAAAAAATTTTCTCTTTGCTGATAAAACTTGGACTAGCTTCCACATTAAATTAATATTAATAATTTTTTTTTTCTTATTGAAGATAGCAGAGAGTATATATTGCGTATTTTTTATATACTCCATGTTACTGATACCTAAAGTTTTCAACGCCTAATATCATCATCATCAACTAATAACTTTACATGGTGCTGCTTAAAATTTGTAAAGATCATTAAAAAATATATCTATTTGATGTTATGTCCTTCTAATATCTGTGAAAATCACAATTATTCTATTTGATGCCAAATCTCATGTTTAGTTTGGTGCTTTGAGGTTGCTAATAAGCTAAGAACCTCCTCAATTATCATAGAGACGAGCAAGTTGTTATGGACATACCATGTCTGATACCGAAGTTAGCCCAAACCATAATGAAAATGTGAATGTTATTGCAAAAGTTCAAAACGGTTACAAAAAAAGACTCTTGACATTAGGAAAATAATGAAACAAACATAAAAGACACCTGAGAGTGATGGCGAAGGTGATGGATGGAAGCTGGGCAGCAGGTAGAGGGGTTGGTTGGGGGTAGCGGGGGGCAGCTGGATACTTGGAATGGCGTGGTTGCAACAGTGGAAGGCAAGGAGGAGGGGCAGCAGTGACAGGACAACAGAGAAGAGGGAAGCTGCAGCTAGCTGGGAGACTGGCGATAGCAGGATGGGAGGGAGGGAAGGTCTTGTCGCAGCAACTAGGAGTAGCGGCAAAAGCAAGGAGTGGGGAATAGGATTGGCGGCGGGGAAAATAGAAGATGGTGTAATTTGCAAGTGATTTGGGGATGATGGGTATCCCCACGGGGTTGAGTTACAGTCAGAGCACCCCTCGAACTTTTGAAGAAGAACACCACCTCAGGAGAGTTACAATTGAAGCACCTCATTGCCTTTAGATACAGCCCTAGAAGAAAAAACAGCCTCGAAAGCAGGCTTGGAAAAAATTTGAAATCTGAAATCTAAAAGAAGGCGGCAAAAAACATTATTATAAAAGGTACTAGTAGTTAGAATATGAATGAATTAGAATAGGAAGAAAAATAATTAGAAAGGGAATAGAAAAAAGGCAAGGACTAGAAAAAAGACAAGAAATAGAAATAGACAAGAAATAGGAAATGAAGAGAAATAGGCAAGGACTAGAAATAGAAAATGAAGAGATATAGGATAGGACTAGAAATAGGAAAGGGATAGAAGAGGATGAAGTTCCCTCCGTGGAACAGAGTAAAATAGGAAATTAAGAGAGGGAAGTGGCGTCAATTCGAACCCCCATAAAGGCCAGTCGATTCAGTCGGCCACCCAGAAAGCCTTGCATCAATCTTCCAGGTTTAGGGGAGCTTCGACTTTATTCGTTGAAGCTTTTGGCTTCTCTTAGCACGGAGTCAAGTCTGTCAAATAAAAAGTAGCAAAGATAGTGTAGTTTCCTGTTAGGTCGATCATGTCGGTGTTGTCATTCCACTGTACGTTTTGATAGAACAAATATACATTATATGTTAGCACATCGGGAGCCAGGTTTGTATATAGATGTAAGTTCCTGCAATGTAATTCTTGATCCCTTATGTGTGGAACACTCTTTTTCCAATTCTTGTACTCAACGGAACGTAACTGATAAACCAATATGTGAGGAGATCAATTTGGCACGTTCTGAGCTAGGGTTGTATATAGATGTAAGTTTCAGCAATATAACTCTTAAGCCCTTAAGTCTAGAACATTCTTCTTCCACTTCTCCTACTCGGCAGAATGTAGGTGATAAACCAATATGTGAGGAGAGATTAACTCTGGCATGGACACTGTGTCAGGTTGCACCATTTTCACTAGCAAACACTCAAGAAAGACCTCTTCGTCACTAAGAGAACATGAGAATTCCCTTGTCTATCAAGCTACTAAAATGAATTTCAAGGTCGGGGTTCATACCTCCTGCCCATACATCACTGCAGAACTTAATCAAACGACTGAATAACTCAATTTAATCTTCTTGAGATGACACAAAAAGACCTCATTTCAGACGAGTTGGACCTCCCCCTTAGTAGGGACAACTCAAGAATGAGTCAATCGATCTGAATGGTCTGAATTTCTCTTATCTGGGACTGTCATGCCTCTGGTGCAGTTCCTTGAACTTAAGCCAACCTTGGACAGTCACTGTAAAGTTGTTTTGAGTTTCCTCCACGGGGTCAATTGGAACTATGCGAATCTTTTTCTTCTCAGTTAGAAGTTGATTCTCCTCCTTTGTATCATCATCGTATTCAGTGTATATTGTGTCATGACCCAATTTTTTAAGAATGCCCTGTCCAGTGAAATAGATCACCCTTTGGTTGTGCAGTCGAATTCGACATGCCCAAATCTGTAGCGTTTGCAACACTTTCGGACTAGGATAGATTTAGGGATGGGGATTGGTTCTACTTATGCTTCACTCCAAATCAGCTTTCCCTCTAACAAGGTTAGCTTGGATGTTCTCGTGCATCTGGTTGTAAGACTGAGGTTTAGCATTGTCTGTAAGAAGTAATGGTCGTCCAAGCTAAAATTTGAACCTTTTGTCTATAGTAAACTGGTAGGAACTAGCACTGGATCTCCCTCTTCATATTTATATTCTCCCGTTCTCCATATACTTGCTCATCTCTCAGGGTCTTTTCATACTGAATTCAAAGCGTCGTTGACTATCTTCTGCATCACTAAAGTCCTCCTTATGGAAGGGATTCAGGTCCTCGTCTTTGGCTCCCCATCGGTTCTCCATATACCAATTGAGATTAATCGCCCCCTGGGTTTCATCCTCAATATTTGTGAGTCTCTGTTGAAGTTGACAGATCACCCGTTGTATCCCTTACCGGGTAGACTCCGACATGTATCTCCTAGGTGGCATGGCTAGGTTTTTGAATTGGAGATGAAAGAGAGTGTATGAGACTAATTGAAGGCGTAAAAAATTTAATTTGGGTTGCTAATTTTGAAAATCAACAAAGGGAATCTAGGATTATGTCAAATTTGGTTATGGTTTGGTGGTTGGTAGAGCTTTTTTTTGGTAGATGTGGCTTGGGTAGGGGCAAATGCTAGAAAACCGTAAGATGTGATAAGAGTTTGGCTAACTCTAATACCAAATGATAATGGAGCTAACCCAAATCATAATGAAAAACGAATGTTATTTGCTAAAATTTGAAAGGAATACAAACAAATACTCTTGACATTAAGAATATAACAGCACAAACACAAAAGACACCAAAGGGCGATGGCGAAGGAAATGGATGGCGGCTGGACAATAGCTAGAGGGGTGAAATTGGAGGCTTGGAATGGCGTGGTTGCAATACTGGAAGGCAGAGAAGAGGGGAAACAATAGTAGGACAGCAAGGAAATGGGAAGTGACAGCTGGCTGGAAGGCTGGAGGGTTGGCCGCAGCAGGCTGGGGTGGGGGGAGGAAAGATCTTGCTGCAGCATGTGTGGTGGGGAGGAGGAAATATCTTGCCGCAGAGCAGATAGAGGGAAATAGGGCTGACAACAAAGAAAACAAAAAGAAAATGGACTGCGGAAGAAATTTTGAGAAGATAGGTATCCCCACGGAATCGAGTTACAGTCAAAACACCCCTCAAACCTTTGGAGAATGTCATCATCTCAAATAGAGTTATAGCTGAAGCATCTCCTCACCTTCAAATAGAACCCTATAAAGGAAAAAAACCCCGAAGGTGGGCTTGGACAGAATTCTGAAATCTTAAAGATAAAACCTGAACCCTAAGAGCAAAAAACATATTTATAATAGGTACTAATAGTTAGAATAGAAAGAAAATAGAATTATGTAGGGAATAGAAAAATGCAAGGAATAGAAGATGGAGGAATAGAAATATGAAATGAAAAAAAATTGCAAGGACTAGAAATAGGAAAGAACTAAAAATAGGAAAGGAATATAAGAGGAAGAAATTCCCAATATGGAAGGGAGTAGAATAGAAAATTTGGAGAGGGAGAGGTGACAATTCCAACCCCCACGAAGGCCGGTCAATTCAGTCACCCACCCCCTCTAGACATTAAGAAAATAACATAACAAACATAAAAGACATCATGGGGTGATGGCGAATGTAATGGATGGCGGCTGGACAACAAGTAGAGCGGTTGTTTGGGGGTTTTGGGTGCAATTGGAGGCTTGGAATTGTGAATTGCGTGGTTACAATACTGGAAGGCAGGGAGGAAAAGCGACAGTTGGAGGACAGCAGTGAAAAGAGAAGCGTCAGCTAGTATAGGAGGCTGGTGGCAGCAGACTATGAGGGAAGAAAAATTTTGCCACAACATGTTTGGGGGGGGTGTTGCTGGAGTAGCGGCGACAACAGGGAGTGGGGAAAAGGAATGGCGGCAAGGAAAATAGAAGAACGTGTGTTGCAGAAGGGATGCTGGGAAGATAAGTATCCCCGCATGATCGAGTTACAGTTGGGGCACCCCTCGAACCTTTGGAGAAGATCGTCATCTCGAGAGAGTTATAGCTAAAGCACCTCACCTTCGAATACAGCCCTAGAAAGAAAAAAATCTTCGACGATGGGCTTGGACAGAAATTTGAAATCTGGAAGATAAAAACTGAATCCTTAGAGCAAAAAAACATATTTATAATAAATATTAATAGTTAGAATGTGAAGGAGCTAGAATAGGAAGAAAATAAAATTATGAAGGGAATAGAAAAAATGCAGGAAATAGAAGATGAAGGAATAGAAATAGGAAAGAAAGAAAAATAGCGAGGACTAGAAATAAGAAAGGAAGAGAAATAGGCAAGGAGTATAAATAAAAAAGGAATATAAAAGGAAGAAGTTTCCTCTATGGAAGGGAGTAGAATAGGAAATTAGGAGAGGAACAAATTTCCTAATTTCTTCCTTTTATACACAAACCCCGTGTCACCGTTTATACACAGATGCTGGATAAGATATACATATATCCTCCATATTATATATTTTATGATATACATAAACCAAATAAATTCTTAGATAACATCAATGGTAAAATAATTTGACCTAAATGAGAGCTTAAGATGGATTTCTTGTAAACAAAAAATAAAGAGTGAAATAATTGTTAAAAAAGTAATATGGTGACACATCCGAAATATGCAAGGAGCATAAGTAGTAGGATTGTCCAATTGTATTCATCTCATAAGAGAAGAACAAAAATGTAAGAAGACAGACTAAGATGGATTGAAATCTAAAGTTGGGAAAAGAAGAAATAATTAAAGAGTGAAAGGGGTAAAGAAAGAAAAGAAGGCAGCCAAAATAATTAGAAATTATACAAAAAAAAAGTTAAAAAAACTGCTAACAGGAAAAACTATGCTAAAAATGAATGGATTACAAAAAATCCAAAAAGCCACACCAAAATAATAGGCACAACAATGGTGCTTGTCAACGCTTTCACAATGATAACTATAATGTTGATTATGAAAGTTTTGCAATCCTAAATTTTTATATAAGACAACAATAGCGTGGTGTATTTAGCTACTACATGGCATCAAGTCCCATTATTTGTTAAGTATCCAAGCTTGTTGAGAGGCCATGTTGAAAAATGGTTAGCTTAGTTCCACAAATCAAAAAAGCTATTTACATACCAACAGCAACCTCAGCACGAACTAAAGGGCTTCCATCTCCAAGAAGTTGCATAAGGTCCTTGACAATACTCAGCTCAGCTTTAGACTTGTCATCATCACAATCCTCATCACCTCCATTTCCATCTCTAAATGAGTCAGATCCAACTCCTATAAGGGTACCAAGAGCAAAACTGGCAGCAGCTCTAACCTGAAATATAACAATTACTACATTATTCAAATAAATTACAATGGTAAAAAAATCAACTTTACATGTGCGGGGAATGGGAGAAAATAGAGGCAAACCTCTGGTTGGGGCTCTGACAACAAATGAAACAAAATAGCTGGTGCATCTGCTTGTAAACCAATAATTTGTGCTTCATGAAAATCCTCCCAAAATTTTCCCAGACAAAGGCACAACCATTGAAGTAGAAGAGGCTCAGTCTGTGCTTCATTGGGATTTGCAAGTTGCAGATGCTTCAAGCATACATGCAAAAGATTGGCTTGGATGCATGCCTCTTGTCCCCGTCTGTGTCCATCAACAATAACTGCTAAAACAAAAGCGGCCATTGCCCGCTGTTCTGGGTAAGCATCCATGCTATCGAGAAACTTAATAAAGTAGGTATGGCCTCCATCTTTCACAAGATCAGCCTGACAAGACTTTTTCCCACAAAAAAAATAGAGGATTCAGTTTCACAATCTCAAAATTAGCATGCTACAGCATATAAAAAAACATCAAAATTACAACTTCTTCCTCCCATCAACAAATCCTTAGTTCACCAAATAGAAAATAGGAAAAAAACCACCTAATGGCTCCAAACAATAATAAACAAGTATGCAAAGCAGTCAGGATGTGTCTGAGAAATACCTTGTCGAGAGCGAGAATTTTTGTCCAAATGAAAACAAGAATCTGCCGCAGCTCCATTGCCGTTGTTTGAAGCAGCTTGAGTACATAAGGAAATATTCCAACAGACAAGGCCTATAAGGGGAATTTGAACATTATTCAGATCAGTATATATAAAAAAAAACATTTACCTTATTTGTAGGACATAGGAAGCCAGCAAAAAGATACAATACCTGATCTACAGCCCAATGTCCCATGTCAAGAAATCTTCCTAAAAGCACCAATGCTCGAAATCGATGAGACTGGCTTAGTAAAACCTATAAATTTTAAAATGACAGAAAAAGATGAAGAATAAAAAAAAATGGTAAAATAGGCGAAATTTTCTAATACCTTTACATGTATTCCTATCTATTAATATTTTTTTTTCTCCTTTATTTGAACTTGTGTGTGAGCACTCATTAGAAATTTTCATTCCTCGTTTTGATCATTTTCGTGCCATCATTCCAGTGATACAAGGAAGCTCCATCATATCTTGAATTATTATAATAATTAATAAAACTCATTATTTAAAAAATCAAATGATAGATACAACCAATATAAATAAGTCATAAATAGCCAAATAAGCTCTTGCTAATCGAAAAACTTCATGTTTGATCTTGAGTACCTAAATACAGTAATTTTGAAGGGGTTTAGATTAGGACAGATAACTGCATATCTAAATGATGATGTGCTCCTATCAAGATGAACAAGCCATTAATTACACTCCATGCAACCCCATGCTTTTTTGGAAGCCCGCACATTTTCTTCCTTCTACAACACAAATGTTACATTGACATATTTGATGAAAATTTCCTTAGCACCCATGCATGATATTTCTGCTGTTTCTAGTTTCATGAGAAAACTAAATGTAGCCCCTCATTAAGTGTTGGAAAAGAAATCTTAAGGCGTTCCCAAAATAAGCAAAGCTAAGGAGTGCAATAACACCGACTTATACCACACACAAAATGAAAAAAATTCTGGTAATCCTTGTATAAGGGCTAGTTAATACACTTCTTATTTAAAAAAATTTGAAGCAATGATGTTTCTCCTAAGAAATTTTAGCACATCAAGACATTCAGATTCTAGAAAATAATAAATCCACGAATAACTAAAAACTAAATTTGATGATTACTCGGATGAGAGAAATTTGATGCAAATGATTGGATATCAGGGCTAAACCAAATTTTAAACTTTGATGCACACAAGCTAAAAAATCTAACTAGTGCTACAGCATAAACATACAGTGAGCATAAATAACTTTAAAAATGGAATAACAGAGCAAAACAAAGCTTAAAATTCTAAACTAGCTCATGCTTGACTGGACAATTAAATAAATGAGGTTTTTCAATCCACCATCTTCAAAATACAACACTATACCAATGTGGACAAATATGCGCACAACTGTGCACCTTCCGAGTAATACCACAGCTGAAAAATCAGCTTTAGGATAGTCAGCTAAAATACCATGACATAATAAGCTTGAGATAGAAATATGAAAAAGAGAACAAATAAAAACAAACATTCATAGCGGTTAAGATATACAAGGGAATAGTAAAATTTCATTCCTCGATTTGATCATTTTTGTGCCATCATTCCAGTGATACAAGGAAGCTCCATCATATATTGTATTACTATAATAATTAATAAAAACTCATTATTTAAAAAAAAGGAAAATAACAAATGATAGATACAACTAATATAAATAAGTCATAAATAGCCAAATAAGCTCTTGCTAATCGAAAAACTTCATGTTTGATCTTGAGTGGCTAAATACAGTCATTTTGAAGGGGTTTAGATTAGGACAGATAACTGTATATCTAAATGATGATGTGCTCCTATCAAGATGAACAAGCAAATAATTACACTCCATGCAACCCCATGCATTTTTGGAAGCCCGCACATTTTCTTCCTCCTACAAAACAAATGTTTTGATGAAAAGTTCCTTAGCACCCATGCATGATATGTTTGCTGTTTCTAGTTTCATGAGAAAACAAAACGTGGCCCCTCATTAAGTGTTGGAAAAGAAATCTTAAGGCGTTCCCAAAATAAGCAAGGCTAAGGAGTGCAATAACACCGACTTATAATACCGCACACTAAATCAACAAAATTCTGGTAATCCCTGTATAAGGGCTAGCGAATACACTTCTTATTTAAAAAAAAAAATACATTTGAAGCCATGATGTTTCTCCTAATAAATTTTAGCACATCAAGACATTCACATTCTAGAAAACAATAAATCCACGAATAATTAAAAGCTAAATGATAATTATTCGGATGAAAGAAATTTGATGCAAATGATTGGATATCAGGGCTACACCAAATTTTAAACTTTGATGCACAC
>NEWO01000326.1:908535-944656 GCA_003013225.1 Phalaenopsis aphrodite | reverse complement strand
AAATACCATGACAAAAGAAGCTTGAGATAGAAATAAGAAAAAGAGAACAATTCAAAACAAACATTCATAGGTGTTAAGATATACAAGAGAATAGTGAAAAAAAAAATGATTTTCCAAAGGATGGAATACTGAAAAATGATATAATAGCCATAGTAAATGTACTCTTCCCTTTTATGCAAAGGGACTCATCATGAACATCGTTTGAAAAAAAAGGTAGTATTACTCAGTAGGACAAAGAAGTCTTTGCAATGAAAAAAAAAAAATTGCAAAATTTTCAAAGAAACTGGCAAGCCTTCCACAGAGCTTGATTATCAAATTAAATCATGAACATTAAAATCATTGCAATTTTCCTTCATAAACTCATAAGAATAAGTATCTCTGTACAAGCAAGATTCACAAAGAATGACAAAGAAGTCAATTTCCAAAGCATTCAAACAAATCAACACATATAACAAGAAAATTAACAATAATAACTCTATGCCAATTTCAATCATAATTAACGAAGTGATTTAAAAATGAGAAATGCGTTTATTGTTGATAAAATTGTGAAAATTTTGAATCGACTCATCTGTGATGGTTAAATAAGACAAAATCACGTAAAACTATTAATATAAGAAAATTGTGTAGGAAAGACGATACATGAAAACTGCATTCCTTCACAAACGCCTCACCTGCAAAACAATCGGCAACTGTTCTGGTGGCTTTTTATGTTCAGAACCGTGATCAAGCCACACTTCAAAAGCTGTTAACTGTTCTGTAAAAAATGGACTTGGCTGAACAGAAAAAGGAAATCAATTAATTGCATGAGGACTGCCTGTGTATTGTTCATCTGAAGCTATATAATTCCAGCAATATAAAATGTCAACAAAATGATAAAGTAAATCTTTAATCATAAATGAAAATATAACTGAAACCTGAAATTCAGCATTCGGATCAGCAACCAGCTGTGGCAATTTAGAAAGACAAATCTCCGCTGCCATGTCCCATGCATCCCTGGAATAAGGAATATGTTCTATAAAAACATAGCGATCCATCGATTTGGAAATTTTAACAGCAATATTTTGAAACCTACCACATATGATGCTGATGAGTTGATGGTAAAAAAGGATATGATATCGGAGTACAATTTGCCGTTCTCATAATTCTTTCAGCAAGCAGGAAGTTTCGGAACAAACTCGCAACCAGTAAATCTTGTCTGAATAACCTTTGAAAAAGATCTGTAAAATGTCATCCCAAGAACATTAACAGAACTATTCAAAAGAGAGAAGAAACTAGAAGCAAAACAAGTAATTAATCATCATATTAAATACCGTGAGGCAAAACATTCCATGCAATGGTGTCTGTGACTGCTGTAAAAATCCAGTTTAACTCCCCTAGAAGAGTTTTCCGATCATTTTGACGCCCAGGAATTTTGTCAATAAGAGAATGGTCAATAGAATCATGAAGCAATGACCGAGAACAAAACCTATGCAAATAAATATAGTCATTTGTTAATTGCAAAGAAATGGGAGCTCGGAAAATAAACCTTCAAAGAAGCGCCAACTACCCTCCAGACGAGACATCAAGGTTAAGCTCTTAAACTAAAGTCAAGTGAACAAATGACAAGATGATTTATGCCAACACAATAAAACTAAGACAATAAAAGAATATGCCAAATTAGCAATATCCACAAAGCCAAGCCTCTAGATTTAAAAAGTTATATAAAGAACAAAAAATATCAAGTGCTGAGAGAATCACACTGATACATCAGAGTTCCTTTAAGAACAATAACATAAGAATAAAAATAGAATGTTCCTATTTTAAGTTGGCAATGTAATTAAACATAAGAATTTTTTTTTCCATTTACAGGAAAAAACTTGAAAACATAGATAACATGCCAGTTTGTAAAAGCAGCTGTTTGAAGATGACACATTGAAAAAATTAAATCATCAGCAAGTATAAAAAAAAACCTGGATATTAAAAACTATTAAAACATAAAAAGGAGATTTTCTTAACCACAAAATCAAAAGTCCAATCATATCCAATTATAGAAAAACAAAATGAAGCAATAGCAAGTTACAAGCAACAATTCTTTAGATGCTACCTCCTGAGACCAAAAGTATTGGATACACTTTCAGAATTTGCATCTTGAGATGCTCCAACTAACGGTTTCAGCTTGAAATATAGAAAATTCATTAAACGAGATATTTTTAAAAAGTATTACAATTCTAAGCATTTCTATGCTGCAACTTAAAATTTGTATTAGCAACTACAAGGAGCCTAGTGGCATAGGAAGATACTCCCTTAAGCCAAAGCAATATTTGGAAAAAAAACAAACCTTGGTAAGTCAACAATGACCCTCTTCAATGCAAGTTAAAAAATCAACTTTGTTCCTGTGGCTTCTCTCCAGTAAATTTACAGCACGCATAGACCTTAACTTACTAATAAATCAACATATTGTCAATCATAAAGGAGTTGAACATTTTATGATTAAGGAACAAGAAAATAACTCCAGGCAGCAAGTCAAACTTGTAGCAGGTTTGGCAATCCCAGCACATAATTTGACAACTTACACAGGTTTCCACTCCGTCTACAGAATAGCTGCACATTCAGGTAGTTAATATGTGTTTTTCTCTGCCATATAATATTCTAGATAATTTTAATCCATGGTGGGACTCATTCTATCAGGCTTTCGAATTTTGTGAAGATTTGTTCAGAGAGATCACAACAAACAGAAGTCCAAAATCATTTGGAATGCTGACAACAGCTTGAAATTATAAGAAGGTAATTCAAATGGTTTGGGCTGTTAGTAAGACCGGACTGGCAGAGCCCAATTCCCATCATCAAATACCTTTTGCAATAAGGGCAACAATATTTGTAGAAATGGCATACATTCATGGATGGAGAAACTAAGAAGCTGTTTTGAAACTGGCCTGAGGCATTAAATTATAATAACAAGATGAAAAAGCACTAAAACATCAGGTCAACAGACCGCATGATTCTCCAAAATGAGCAACGTTGCTAACAATTAAAAAAAAAAAAGGATCTGTGTTGTGCAATGATTTCAAAAAGATAGCATTTATTAAATAATATCTAAAAGCATTAACTAGGGCATTAATGATTTGATAAAATATGAAGGAACTTTCAATCTCTTCCATTAGGCCATCTACTATGAGAATTTAAATGCATTTAATTAATTACAACTCATATTATATAGTGAAATTTTAGCCATCTCCCAAGCAAAATGGAACTGAAAGGAGTTCACCAGACATTTCAAAGAGCCACAAAGAATAAAGTGATTTTGAAGTATAAAATATATAGATTGATATTGACTCAGTCAACATAAATGTGAATTCAAATCTTACTGCTTCATAAAAGGCAGGAGTGGACCAATACAAAAAGCGTTCCCATATTTTTCCTTTATCAGCATCCTAAAAATCAAACAAAATTTGTACTACGAAATGATTATTGTTTCTTTTCATCATTGTCACTAAGCTTTCCAGATAGTGAACCCTCCTGAGACAATCTGATTGGCCAGAATTAAGAGTATAGGAGTCTAAACAGAAAACGTATCATTCTCTTTCATTAACCTTAATATGATTCTAAGCATATGGGAACCTGATAAGGTTAACGCCACATTAATATTTTTCATTCAACTTAATATGATCTATGCAAGTTTTTCTTTCTTCACATATTCTGCAGCAGTATTTACGACTTTGTTAATTACATTCTTTAGTTCATATTTACTAGTTGTTTAATTCAATTGCATTCATTAATTGTTCTGGTAATTTCTACCATACTTGCAAAAACACCATGAGAGCAGGCAACTGGGGCGTGCAATACTAGAAAAATAGTTGATTTACACATCGTCCAAGTTTCTATTTACAGCACACATTTTAAGAGTAATCAAATTTTCAATTTGCCATGCTAATTTCTCATTCGTATGATAGGTGTAAAATGACATGCATTTGCACAGCATTTTCGCATGTACTTTATTTATACAATTCCAACTGAAAATCTGAATATTACCAAATTTAATGGAATAAGAATAGGTGAAAGTGCATATCAGGCTAACCCAATATTTTTTCTTTATTGTTTGTCATGTAGCGGTAACCTTTGTGCTTCTTTTTTCCTTTTTCCTTTGTATTTACTTGCTACGCAGTCCCTTTTTTAGTTTTTCTGGAAAAGTACAGTTCTCTGCATTGTTGTTTTTCTATTCCTATAAACCAGTCAAAGTTTTAGCACCTCCAAAAATGTCTCGTAAGCTGTGTCATCAAATAAGACTGAAATCAATTTGCTTCAGCAGCTTTGTTTATTCACTAAGGAGACACGCTGGAATACAGCAAGCCACCTAACTAAACCATATAAAAAGACAAAGTTGAACTTTATAGAAACAATATAGAATTGCCATTACACACAGAACAAGAAAGAATTACTTGTTAGCAGACAAATCACAAAAATCCCTGAATGAATAAACAGAGGCAGGCAACTAAGACAACAAATAATAAAAAATACACAAAAGCCGAATTGCATGTTTCTAACTAGTATTTTATACAGAAACATTATACTTTCTGAATTTGAAATTTACAATTTAAGCAACATAATAGCAAATGACTGAGAACAATCTTAAATTCATAATTGCTGTCATCATAATGGTAACAGTCCTCGGTGCCACACATGGCTGCTCACCACCTTATCCTAGTATGCAGGAGTTCCCCATAGCCATCATATCATTGTCATCCAAAAATAACTTACTTTCTTTTACAATTCCTTGCAAGAACAACAAGTATGCCACTAGCTGGGGCTGGCTACATGAAAATCTTTTTTCAAAATTGTCTCATTGCGTGTCATATTTTAGGATCGTTTTTTTAAAATATGCCTATATCTTTTTAGGCCTACCCATGTCTTTCTTAACATAAGTTGAATTTAAAACATCTACTCTCCTAACCGGATCATCAGATGCTCGCGTTTAATGTGACCAAACTATCTAAGACAACTGTCTCTAATCTTGTCTGCAACTGGAGCTGCACCAACCTTTTCACGGATAAATTCCTTTCGCATTTTGTTTCTAAGTGTCACACTACTTATCCACCTAAAAATTCTCATCTTAGTAACACTTAACTTTGTTTTATATTTCTCTTTTAAAGACCAACATTCTGCGCCATAAAACATTGCAAGCATCACCACAATCTCATAAAATTTTCCATTACAATTCATTCTAATGTCAAAATTGCATTTGATGTCAACATCAGTATACTCATAGTTTTTCTACTGGATATCTTCATGGTAATCCTGCTTCACCCCCATACACCTGCGTCATCTCTCCACTTCATTCTTAAATCATGAAAATAAGATTGATTTATAACTAAGGGTCTGTTTGGCGCAATTGTTGATTATTTATAATCTGCTGATAAGCATATTATTCTGATAATCTGATTATCAGGATAATCTGATAATATGCAGATTATCAGAATAATCTGTCTTGTTGTTTGGGGCAGCTTATTCAGAATAGTTTATTGGTGGTTAAATGACATTCATGCCCGTCTGATAAAACTGTTTGGGGCAGCTTATTCAGAATAGCTTATTGGCAGAACAGAAGCATACAGTGCAGAAGCATACAGTGCAGAAGCATACGATCATTACAGATCAGTTCTAAAAGATGACATACAATTCTCACGCCCTCATGAATATCAGGAGAACTAAAAAAAGTACAAATATAAGTACAAAAAAATAAGAAATATTAAAATATTTAATTTCAGACTCTGGTTACATCTGTCCTCATCTGCACTGTCAACCTGAGAAAACACCGGATTCATATGACTGCTGGTATGAGTGCTGAGAGTGTAATATGTGGGACTATCAGCTCACCGGAAGAAACCGCAACAGCTGAAACACCTTGGATAATAATCAAATGATAATAAACACTTTTTTATTTTGAATCTAAATAGAACTGTTGAACAACATGTTTTCATGCTTCCACCCTTTTCATGTGTGCTAAAAACAGAATGCCACTTAAAAGTCCAATCTAAAACGAGGTTCGATCATGTACAAAGAACCATTCAATGAATTTGCCACCAACACATAAAACAGTCTGGCTATTTGTTAAAAAAACAGATATATATAAGGACAAATGAATTATGTGGTTCGGTCAATAACCTACATCAACAGTAAGGCATCGAAAAGTCTTTATTATGCAATTATATCATGTTACATAAAACCATCTTAAGGGAGAACAATACAACTTGCAATTCAACCTACCATTTCTCCCTTTTGTGATAATAGAAGTTTCTAGGAAAAATAAAAATAAAAAATGGAACATGTTTTCATTCTTCCTCCATTTTGATATTTGCTAAAAACCGAATGGAACATACCAAATTCCGAAATGTGAATGGATCATACCATATTTGCAAAAAACCAAATGGTGAATGGATCACAGAAAAATCGAAAAACCACACCAGTAACATTCATCTCCCAACCATTGGTGAAAGCCTTAAGCACAAAAATAAATTTTATACCTCTAGATATAGCCATCAAAGCTATAAATGATATTGAAACTCCACTGGAAGAAAACATGATTTTGAGTAAAGTTGAATGAAACATCCTGTAATATTTCATTCCAATCAAGAGCAATATTTGTTACCTAGACACATAAATAATGTCAAATTGTATCTACTTAACTCCCAAATTTCTAATGAACCAATCTCATACCTATGTTTCCTATAAAAAGGAAATAACTGCATGCCACAAGCATTGCCATTCTTAACATTGTTCTAAAGCTATAACATTGCCCAATGCTATAACCATAGTCATTCTTAACATAAAACTATAGATAAGAGCATGGATTCATCTCATAGAAAGATCTAGAGCCCAGAAAAAAATTGAAACAGAGAAACCGAAACCTTTCTGGAATGAAGAAATGAAAACCAAAATTCGTATTTGCATTCTCCACGCTTTTCTTCACGCTTAGCTAGCATCGATTCCTCTCATAGAAAATTCTAAAGCCCAGAAAAAATCAAAACCAAAATTTCTGGAACGAAGAAATCGAAATCAATATTCGGGAGTTAGCTTAAAGAAACAGAAAAAATCGAAACCAAATTTCTGTAACGAATCCCTTGCTCTTCCGTGAAGGAAAGAAAAAAAGATAAAGCATAGCGATGTTCGACCGTTCACGGTCAGCGACTATCGATCCCTCTACGAATGACAGTGGGATAAAGCATACCTTACGATCAGCAGAAAAATCGAAAGGAATCCGAGCCGATCTCCTCTAGATTAAGCAGAAATTCGATCGCAGGCACCGACCAAGGAGGGAGAGCGCGAGGGAAATTAGGGGTATCTAGGGCAAATCTTGCGATCGAACGCTGGGACGCGGGTCGAGAGCCGCGTCAAAGACCTTAAGGAATTACTCGAAGCGGGACGCAGTGCAGTATAGTTAAGCCGCCCAAACGCCGATCCAAACACAGCGGCGGCGTTTTCAAAACGCCGCCGCACCTAAATAAGCTGCCCCAAACGGGCCCTAAATTTACATGCATAAATATGAACAAACAAATAATTACACAAGTAAATGTGAAGGGTTTCTAACAAGAAAATGATAGTCTAAAACCAGCCCAAGACTATTACAACCTAAGAAAATTGAAAAAAGGAACATTGTGTGATCTCAAATTGATAAAAATAATTCAGTTAAAAAAGTATTCAGACACAACTATCGGCCTGAGAACTTTACAAAGCACAAATTCCTAAAAATTTGGAAATTACAATCCATTTTTTAAGTAATTGATCCAACAACTTAGTATCAAAAAAGACGGGCAATGGAAGTAAAAGTAGATGCTTGCACATGTCAGACAGCATGATTCTCCAAAATGAGTAACATTGCTACCAACCTAGAAAAAAATTGTGTTGGCCAATGATTTCCAAGAGAATGCGTTTCATAATTAATTTCTAAAAGCATTAACTCGGACATTAATGATTTGACAAAATCTGAATGAATTTTCAATCTCCTTCACTAGGCCATCAACTATGATAATTTAAAAGCATTTACTAATTACAACTTGTATAATGAATTTTTAGCCATTTCAAAGCATGATGTAAATAAAGGGAGTTCACCACATTTCGAAAAGCCGCAAAAAAATATTTTTTTAGTG
The DNA here is from genome assembly GCA_003013225.1 of Phalaenopsis aphrodite. NCBI lineage: Eukaryota > Viridiplantae > Streptophyta > Magnoliopsida > Asparagales > Orchidaceae > Phalaenopsis > Phalaenopsis aphrodite. Next base: position 936,539 of record NEWO01000326.1, on the reverse strand, counting down.
CATAAATAGATTGATATTGAATCAGTGGTGGGAACATGAATGTGAAGTTGCCATTTTACTGCTTCATAAAAGGCAGGACTAGACGAAATACCAAAATCATTCCTATTTTTACCTTTACAAGCATCCTAAAAATCAATCTAAATTAGTACTACAAAATGATGAGTGTTCCTTGTCATCATTGTCACTAAGCAATCCAGATCTTGATCCTTCCTGAGATAATCTAAATCATCCAGAATTAAGAGTCTGGGAACCTAACCAGAAGGTTAACACCATATCATTCTTTTTCATTCACTTTAATATGATTCTACACATATGGAAGCCTGAACATAAAGTTAACAATGGGAACCCTCTGCTAAGCAGATGATATACTAACCAATGCAGCGCCATTCTTATCGGAGTAGTCAGGCATGATGTGAACACATCAGCAGGAAATTCAGCACTTTGTGGAAGATTTTCGTGTGCCTCACAGGCAGCGAGTAAAATGCAATCCTTTGATGAACCAGAAGAGTTCAACTGTTGACACTAAAAGAAATTATCACGTGATACAAGAAACAACCAAGGACTCCAAAATGTAGAATGAATCACAAGAAACAACTAAGACTGGAATTGAGATGGCACCATTTTACCTCAATAAAAGCATTTACAATAATCCCTGCAGCTGAGCAATCAAAAACATATATTGATGGGGTCTTTAACCAGGAATCAAGTTCACTTATTGGCAACGGAATATATTGTGTATAGCTCTACAAAATAACAAAGAATAAACCACACTATCAAACAAACAAGCCCTAGCAGAGAAAAGAACTAAGGCAGTATGATTCAAAAAATTTAGATGAACATTACCTTATTGAAAACCCAGATTTCACCATTAACGGTTGGTTTTGGCACGCCATGACCATTATAATGGAAGAGAACCCTCTCAGACCTAGCATTTTTTCGACTACTACTGCAAAGCTTTTTCACTTCTTCAACTGTAGGATCAAGTTGAAGTCTATAACGAGCCTGTTATGTATTGGAGTAATTCATATGTTTAATGCATAATAAGACATAAAACTTTAATTGTGTTGGATTAAAATTATTTGTGTAAGAGAAGCATTCTTACCCGAGGCTGCCACCGTTCATATTGAACCTGCAAACTTTTTCCAATTGTCTCGAGAGCTTTTGGCGCAGTCATAGAGAATGGATCTATCAATTTCAGAAAGAAACTATTCAACCGTGCATCACATAAACTCTCAATTTCAGAAGAAATTTACTAAATTGCCACAAAAAGCGGCTGAAAGTCCAAATAAGTATTTTTTGGATTAATTTGTGTGCTAATGCAAACAAAGTATTAGAACCGATTGCATAGATGGATGACCTCCCATAAGTGTGATGTTCGTGGTTGTCAAAACCGTGGAACGGGTACACATCCAGTGCAGAGAAATTCTTCAGATTTTCAGCCAAACAGAGATTTTATAAATGTAAGGAAGAAGAAAAATATTACCGAAAACCCCTGGGGCAATATATGAATATAGAATGCACCATATCCCATGCCCACCAAACACAGTTCTTATAATATAAAACAAGTCATCACTTCTATCAGAAGTGAAAAAATCAACTGTGGTTTTTATCCAGCAAATAATTAAGATGATGATTATGTTGATGAAGATCACAACAAAATGACAATGATAAAGATGAACATTCGAAAAAAAAAGATGTGAAACTATGATATCATATAATATAGATAATTAAAGAAAAGTTGAGAGAAGGATTAACTCCATAGGATAAGTATTAACAAAATAAATAATCTTTATCATTAGAATGTGGATTCATAAAACGAACCATAACTAGTTGGGACAAGCCTAATGATGATGACTATGTCCAACCTTTATGCATAGAACTAACAAAACTATTTTCTTTATAATAGCTTTGAAGGAATACATGAAAAAATACACCACAGGAATATTCAACAATACAGACTTATAATCTATACTCAGACAAAATTTAAACGAGAAATGAATTATATCTTTGAAATAAAAAAACAAAACAAGCATGCAAATCTAATAATCATAACAAAATCAAACACATAAAGTATCAAAAGACCTAAATATGGCCCTTTACTTCTACGGTTAGGATAGCCTAGGAATTCCCTCTACTAAAGCATGGAAACTCATATTACAACATTGCTAATGGGACCCAAAAGACTTCCATGGACAGCAACACAGCTAATGCAGTAGTGCACTAAAAAACAATGCACTATTAAATACAAATCAGCTGCCATCACCATTCAAATCATGCCACGGTTAAAAAAACTAGGCCTTGGTACTGCAGTTCATCTAATTTCCACATAAAGCTTCATATTGTTGTTAATTTATCACAGAATTACACTATCTTCATGTAAAATATTAATTAGGATTGTTACTAAAAAATTCAATAACTATTTTGAAAAGTAAAACAACATTAGCTTGTACAATTTTTAGATCATTTTAAACTTCTCTTGCAGATGCCACATCATCATAGCATTTCTGACTGAAATAGCAAAAAGAATAACTAAAAAGCTCCACATTTTTTTCAACAAACATGATGACTTGCAGCAAATAAGTTTGTTGTGGATTTGCTTTACAAAGTGAGAAACAAGCATATATCATAATCAAATTTTTGTTATGTCACTATTTGGACATGTAGTGATATTTCAAATAATGAAAAGTGCAATGTTCTTCCTTCTGCTGAAAGAATTACCAAAAGTTTAAAACCGGTGCAAGCCACTATGTAATCTTTTGAATGCACATTATCAAGAAAAAATTCATTTCATTAATCAATGAAAATGTAAAACATGTATCAAGTATCATCAATGGTGTTGTTGCAACTACATGAAGCCGATCTATGAATGTTCGTGCTTAATTAGCTTGTGTTGAGTGTCACAATAGGCATTAATTGTATTATGCTTAATCATTTTACACAAATTATAATCATGTTTGCCTTAAGACTACTCATGACCCTTCCCAATCCTTCAAAATTATTCAATTACTGATCTTATATGTGCATTTTCTACCCTCTGTAACTCTTATCCTAACCACCCAGTTCAAACATCCACAATCCTTATCTTCAATAGACGTCACTCCCACTAAGCCTATAAATATAAATATGCATCGTTACATACTTACTAGATTTTCCACATAGCCACCTTAGAATTCTCAATTATACAACGTGGATATCAATGAATTTTTTACAATCCAACACTCAATTTATTCACTTGCTACAAAATACTCATAAAGCATTACTCCACTTTACTCGCTAAAACTAAACACTATAAATTATATCCTCATCCATATCAAATTTTTTGTATAAAGAAACAGGATGTTATACCCATTATATAAGGGTGTCAATTTATATTCTAGTAACATTTGTCGATAATTACTAATATCACCCCATTAAATTTGCATATCATATACTTTGTTTCACCAATCATAACCCCTTTATTTTCTCAATATAACAGATGTCTCATCTAATTGAATAATCTCATCCAAAAAATACACAAAAGTACCTTAATTTGAATAAATTTTAATGCAACCCTACTAAGATTGCAAACTCTTTGGCCACTCAGTTACCATTAATGCCAGTCAACTACTATCATACATAACTTAAATTCAACTTATATTCAAAACACCATTTCTTAATGTCTATCAAACTAATTCTTGAGGTACTCAACCGTAAGCCTCCTCAAGGTCATCAGAACCCCATATTAAATTTTTTTTCCCTACTCTCTATACCTTTTTACCGATCATTTTAACACAAAAACTGCTTCAGTAATGGAATATCTTCAAATGAAATCTAATTTATTCTCTTACAGAAACATTTTTTAATACTACAGTACTCGCTCCCATAGCCTCATGGAAATTTTTGTAATTTTTTATATCATTTGTAAATTCTAAGTTTAATTATTTCATAATTACCCCACTCTTGTGCATCTCCTTTGTTTGCAAATAAATATATACAAAAAAAAACTCATTCTCTTATCATTTGACATGTTCTTAGTCCTTCATATTTTCATTGAAATAATTTCCAATCAAACCGCCACAACAACACCCTTCACATATTCCCTAGAAGTTTCACATGCAGATCAAATTTTTTAACTTTATCCATCAACTTCTGAGCTAACTCAACATTATTTTTGTGGATCATTCTATAGCATATCTCATTATTTTATTCATTATATTCTTCCAAAATAATTTATTCATTGAAACTTTGATTTAATAATTTCTAGTACTGGCATTTCAATCTTTCCATTACGTTTTTTTACCTCTAATTAAAAACATTTTATCATGGTAACTAATGTATCTAACAAGTTAAAAGTGTCTCCAAACCTAATATCTCTTACCACAGGAGTCATTGGGGATTGCTTCTCATTTCAATTTTTCTTTTGCAATTATGATTTCTTTTTCTTACATGATTTTATACAAAATAAAAATACATTTGGTATAATAACAATAGGTTTATTTTATGTTAATTTTACTTTGAGAGAATGAGACCAGGCAAGGTGCATGGGTCCTAAGAAATGTGAAGTTGAAGCTCCGCATGGACCAACTAGGTGCAAGCACAATCAAGGACAATGTTGGGCACCGCTAGGCACGCAAATGGGGTAATTGTGAGCAACAGGGAGCAAGAGGTCAAACAACATACAAGCACGAGAGTGGCCAGAAACGAGAGAGAGGTACGACATGCGAGCAGGTTGGGTTTGCATGAGATAAAAGTGGGTTTGACCAATTTCGAGTGTAGGATTGGCGAACAGCGAGCGCTGGGTTGCACAATGGAACATGGAGAATTGGCGATACTAAGTGCAAGGTTGACCACTGCAAATTTTGCACTGTGGTTACTAGTAGCAGGCGCAAAGCTGACTTGTGTGATTAGCATGGATTAGAAGTTGAAAGCTCATTTAAAAAAAACTATAAATTATTTTGAATGTTTTGTTTAAATAACTATTTATTTTTTAAAAAATCTTACTAAAAGTATTTTATCAAATTTTTAATAAAATATTAAAAAAATCAAAACAAAAAGTGATAACAAATAAGCCCTTAATGAATTCTCTATATAGGCTTTTACTACCTTAGTATCTATTTTTTTTATAACTCGTCTATATTTGTAATCTTGATAAAATAATGAGTAAAAAGCCACAATAACAACAGGAACATGAATAACATCATAAATGAATTTTCCATAACTGAAAACTACAAAACCGACCCATGCCAATACTTTTTCTTGTTAGGCTCCAACAAAAATTTAAAAAAAAAAAATTCAACTAATAAATATTTTATGTAAATATAAAATAAAATAAAAAGCATACAACTATTGCATTGTGAAAACTTATGGAGTCCAGAAAATATAAGAATTTCAACCTAAGAAACTGATACCGTTTAAAACTATCATTGTCTGTTTCAAGTTCAAATGAGAAAGTTTGATTTTCAATCAATAGCGCAAATTGAAAAATTTACATGAAAAGTTAATGAAAATGTATCCAAATTTGAATGTGGATATTACTAGTGTATTCCCCATAGTTGATCAGAAAATATTGCTCTTTTAAAAACCACGTGCAAAAGCATCAGCTCCGACTAAAGAAAGAATTCATAACATTGAAGAAATATCTTTTGACTACAAGATAAATTTACCTATCCAGCACTCCATCCTAGCACAAGGAGATATTTTAATTACATCTGGAGGATCAACACCAATGTTTAAACATACAACAAGTGCCACACAGCCAGTCTTCATCTGCATTGCAAAATTAATGGTCAGACCAGGAAAAAAAAATTGATTGTCTAACTCTTATTATGATGCTGGCAGTTTGCAATAGCAAACTACTGACAAGCATCACAGCATTTAAGGTTGCAACTTTAAAGTTTTTCATGCCACAGAATCAAAACCAATAATACCTATATGTTTAGAAAAGAGAAAATTATTATTTAAACCAAATAAATGTTTTATATAAAATTTACATCTTGTAATTGCATGATCATCGCCTCGGTAGAGAAACCATGGACTCTCAATCTAACCAGTATTGAGAATCATGCCACAAACTTCACATAGCTCGCAGTCAGAAGTGATATTTGATGCGAGGCAGGTGAAGATGGCTCAAATAAAAAAGGTGTGCAAGTAGTCCAGTACGAATTTACCACCGACGCTGTTCAAAATAAATCTAAAAAGCGATGCAACGAACTTGAAGAAGAAGAAGGACATACTCTTTCGTGGGGAAAACAGATCTAACAAATACCAAACCAATCCAGAGAAGAAAGCAAACTAGAATTTCATACAAAAAAGTTTTGTCTCGGCAATCAAACATATGTTCACTTTCGCTCCAATAAAATTCAAATTATGACGTTCAATCGATTAGCAAGCTCCCTAAATAATGCAGCAAGAAAACAGAGAGCCACGAACTTACTCTATCCTTGGGCCGCCATTTGGAGACCAATCCACTATCCGAAGGCCCCATGGGAACGCATTCCTCAAATCCCTCATGCCTGGACTCGCCAAGAAAAACCGTCTGCGGTAAGTACGCCAAGCTTGACACGGCCAGAGACGAATTAGCCCCAGCCACCGCATCCGACTCCCTCCGCTGCCCGGAGGAATCCCCATCATCTCTGCTGGAGAACTCATCAAGGTGGCTTGACACCGAAGTCGATGACTGGGAGAAACGCGACGCCATCCGATCCCCTAATGCCATCTGACACCCTCGTTGCCCTCAGCCCAACCCCATCCACGGGGTCTCCATCCGCTACCACTCACACAAACTCAACAGACCTCTGTCGACCAAGTCCCGCCGATCGCAACCGTTCAATCAACAAAGTCGCTCGACCAGCGGCGCATGGAGATCCGACGCAGTAATACGAGCATCCTCCCCCAGGACCCTCGCAAAAAGCAACCTAAAAATCTTTGGAAACCCTAACTTTTGGAGGGTGGAGGCGGAGAGAAGTGGCGGAGCGAGCCAAAGCAAGGAAGAAACGAAAACTAAAATATTAAAATTTAGGGCTTCCGCGATTCCCAGCGCGTGAGGGCCGAGCCCTTGAGTGCGAGCGGATGCGAGGAGAGGTCAGAGTTTCTTAATTTCTTTTCGTCAAAAAATAGGGTTTAAAGAAGTAACATTCTCCAATTAAATGGGGGAACTGCGGCACGGACACTTTTACAGACATTTTTAACTTTATAATCAGCTTCTAAAAATAAGAAAATCTCCTGCCAAGTCAGCAGCACAGGTTGTCAAAACTTATGCTAGGCTTTTCCAATGAAATTGCAGTCCACTGTACCAGCTACATGATATTCTGGCAATCTAATATTTCTTAATTGGATTATTCTTTTAGCTTAAATTACATCATCTTTAAGTATACATTATACAAAATTATTGCAAAAAATTATTACAACAAATGTTATAAAATTGATGAGTATCCTATAAACTAACTGTTTGGTCATTTTTATGTAAGTTAAATCTTTATGCATGTGTATATTTCTATGTATCTATATATATTAGAAAAGAATGAAGACTGGTCGGAGAGGATGATTCGATATATATTTTTATAGGAAAATTTAGATCATGAAATTTTGATGATGCGATTGAGTTTATTTTATAAAATGTATTTTTATATTATTTTAAACATTTGCTTTTTATGACTAAAATCTAATTGTAATTCTCTAATCTTTTTTTTTATAAAAATCACTTTTAAATTAATTTAAATTAATTTTATCTATCAAATATTTTATTAATTTATTTTTTTTTATTAAAATTTTTAAGATTTCTTCCCCGTCTAAAATATTTTTTGAAATTGTGGAAAATTATATTTAGATAAAATATTAGTTTTAATGAAATGATATACATTAGTCAACTTATTAATGTTCTTCAACTTGAGTCAGTTTGAAGATTAATTTTTATTTTAAATTATTGAATGAGTTGCTCTAAAACATTAAATTTTCAAATATATTATATTTTTTTTTTTCTAATTGAACTTGTCATCGTATAAAATGTTTGTTTGAATGATTTGTGATTATTTTACTATTTTATAATAAAAATATATTGATCATTAAACATTGGCGTTGTGCGATGGAAAATTTACATTAGTAGAGTGATAATTCAATATCTTAGTATCGCCCGAAGATTTGATACACATGAAAATAAAAGAGAAGTAATAGAAGGAGCAAGTGCATAAGTCCACTCTGCTCAAGAATTAAAGAATATGATATTACAAACTTGATAATCATATATGTACAATAGTAATGTAGTTAAAATAGATAAAAATAGGCTATAACAAATGTAGTTCTTAGCTATAATAGTGATTGTTAGTCACAAAAGCTGAGGTGATGGATGTAATAGTTGTAATTGGCCTCATAAGTTATAGTTGGTGCAAAATAACTTCAATTTGCCACACAAGTCATAGTTGGTCACTGCAATATCGTCAAGTTTCCACATAGGCCACAATTGGTGACTTAAGTAGCATCAATTGTCGCATTGGCAATAGTTGGTGACTGCAATATTGATAGTTAATCACAGAGGTTGTTGTTTTTTATTGCAATAGTTTAGTTGGTCACATATGTCATAGTTGGTGACTATTATATCATTATTTGGTCATAAAAGTCATAGTTGGTCTTTGCAATAACATCATTTTGCCCCAAAATGTCATAGTTGGAAGCTATAACTGTAGTAGTTGACCACATAGTTTGTAGTTGATAATTATAATAGTGTCAGTTGGTCAAAGAGTTCATAAATAAAGACTACAATAGAGTCAGTTTGCCAAAATCACAAATACAATAAAAATAATATAAATAAATTTCACACACATTCAATCGTCACAATTAACTCTCTTCATCAGCATCTTCCACCTTCATCAACGTCGTGTTCTGCTCATTCATCTCAAATGGTGGTGATGTCTGATATAACGTTGGGTCTAGTCCAAAAAGCCAACCATGCCTCCGGTACATCTCTTCATGAGCAGCATTATATTAGTGTTGGTACTTGTATTACCTCTGGTGTTGTCCGACATAGTGGTGTGACCATTCATATAAACTGTGTACCTCTCAGCCCTTCGAGCACAAAATCAGATACTAACTCATCCACCAGCTTTAATAACTCCACGATCGTCTTGACAGACATCGATGGAGACTCCTCACACTGTGAAGAACTCGCTCCCCATGAACTCTCACCTTACTATTGTAACATATTAATTCTCTGAGTTTTCTTGCTTTTTGATGGCAACATCTATGATAAGGAAATGAAAATTATTAGTTAATTGTATCATGGAAACCAAAAAATAAAATGTTAATAATTAGTTCTCCCTTCATTTTCATGTCTTGTGTGTCTGATAATAAGACCATGAATTGGATTATTCATTTGTTACCAATATTTTTTGGATTGCTGAGTAGTCATCATGTATGGCGGTATGAGAAAAAAGATGATCGACCCGAGCCTACTAGACTTAGCACAACACTTATCTTTGTTACCGCCCTTCGATCTACGTGCTCATCCAATAAATAGGTTCAGGGGTCGCTCTCACTCTTATTTCCAAGTTTTCTTATTTTTTTTCTTTTTTTATCTATCATTCTTTTCGTTCGACTGCAATGGCTCCAAAGTATTCTCCAGTTCACTTCGGTACCAGGCCGACAGCAAATACATCATTCTCGATGGACCCAGAGGTGGAGAGCCTTTAGGAATGGTATGTATCGTGTACCAAGATTACCCTATGTAGGATGTCAGCTGTGGGGCATCTGACATATGATGTTAGCCTTGATCTGGTGCTCTACCATGATCAGTTTAAATATGTTCTACGCTGCCCTTATGACCAAACCTTAAGAGCGTGATTATCAAGTATGGGGTCATTCCGACCCAAATTTTGTCATAATCAATCGCGTCCATTATGACCTTCATCATGTTATACTGCACTTTCAGTATCCCCAAGTTGGTCGACATTTTTAGCCATTAATTGTCATTTAAGATAGTTTCAGCACTATTTTTGGTTAGAGGAGTTGCCCGTAAGAAGTTATCGGTCACCAGAATCGAAATCCTGTCGCCCGCTTCGGAAGGACGTTTTAATTTACATATATATTTAGTTTAGAAAAATATGAAATCAAACTGTCCCCATATTTTTCATAGNGTAATTTGAGAGAATTTAGGGGCAATAAGGTAGGTTGGTTATCTTGATAAAGTTGGATTGCAAACCACTATAAATAAGTCATTGATCAATGGAAATCCCATTTTGGGTCCTCTATGTAGTGGTCTTAGCTAAAACCTAGCCTAGGGCTAATGGGTTTAGGGAACCACCTACATGTGTCTCCCAAAAGTATCAAGGGACGAAAGCCTAAAAGTTTTTGGTTTAGGGTAATGAGTGATTGTGAGTACAAGTGATTGCAAGTAAGTGCCTTAGCCCTAGACCAACACCCAGGGTCAACCCTAAGGTCCAACAGTCCTAAGGGTGACTCATCTTGAGCTTCCCCCATAGCGACCCCACCTACTAAGTGCTAGAGGTTAGGACTAATATGTGAAACTTCAAGTTGAGTAGAGAAGAGTTTGAAATTTCTAATGGTGAGGGTTCCTTGTCTAGTTTTCTAAGAATAGTCAATAAGGAAGTCCTATGGCTAGACCTTAGGCTACTAAAGAGGAAAAACTGAACATCAACCGAAAGTGAGGTCAACAGATAGATAAAGAGGAGTTTATCATGTTTTTGCCCAGGCGAAAGCTTCACTTGCTCAGTGTTGAAAACACGATCAAGGGCTAGTGGAAGTTGTTCTTAATTGGCACTACGTTCAACCACTGGTAGATTGAAACTGACAATGACTTTTTATATACATAAAAATACAAGAATTTGACACCACTACTAGAAGATTTAAACCCTCAGCAATGACGCCCAAAACTTGATGCAACTTTTAATATGCAAGAATTTATGAACCTAGATTTATATATTTATAATGATTTTGTAAAGTCACAATTTCAAACGCAAGTATACGTATCACTCAAATAATACAGGGCTCTAGTGGAGTCCCGTTTATCGATCCCATAGGGAAGCGAGGTAAGAGGTCCTTAGTTAAATCCTAGTCTACTATAATTAGTCATTAGTTTGGAATTTCGATTAAAATAATGTTTCATCTAGCAACTACTCCTAAATGCAAGTGTTAAATGTAAATATAGTAACAATGACTAAATGCAAATATTAATTCTAAAGATAACCCTTTTTGGATGAATTGGTTTTGAGAATTTTGAGATATTAAAAAATACTATTCTTATGTAATGAATTAGATAATGTAAAGGAATGAGATGCATTAAATATTGTATGTGTCAAATAGGAGCAATCATATTCTTTACCCTTTGGTCCAGGCATAAAGAATATTGACTAATCATATGCCTGTTTACTGAATCCATAGCTAGGCTGAGAGGATACCGACTCTCACTTCGGAGCTCCCACGTTCCCCTCACCTGAGGGCTAACATCTCTGCTTCAGTACTCAAACAATAGGACCGAATTGTGGATTTTAGTGAGTCACCCTAAAATCTCCAATTCTATACTCATCAAAGTATATTTCCCTATTTATTTGCATTTAACTCCCATGAACTTAACCATCCATGAAATCTGAATGTGGTTCTACTTTCTTAAGAATTACACAACCCTCTCAAGTCTTAATGCAATTACAACAAATTTTAACACTACAACATACCTTTATTGTAATGTAAATAAAGTGCAAGTAAAAACCATCACATTGATAATTAAATCTGCTTCTAACATGCATAACAAAATCTTAAACATGAATTCTACTCATTACAAAAGAAAAGTAAAATGAAAACAACGGCATAATCTTCTCATACCATTATTTCCAAACAAGAAGAAAGAGTAAGAGAAGTCCATCACAAAGCACGAAGAAAACACAACGGAAACTTCATTTAACTAAAGTAAATCCACTAGATAAGTGTTTACAAAAATTAAAAGATAATGAAGAATATAATATTTAGTTTTTTCCCTTTGAAAGAAAGACGAATATCTCTCCCATAAAGTCTTCTGCTGATCCATGCAATGCTAGAACATCTCCTTACAATTTCTCTCAAAATCTCCTCTCCAATCTCTCCAAAAGGGTAGAAATCTACATTTCTACTCCTATTCTTAGAAATATAAACTTTCTCCACACTTTTCCAAACATTTCTCTCACAAAAATCCCTCATTTTCGAACCTAAATTCATTCTTTTAAAGTGTAGGAATGAAGTTTGAAGAGTTGACACAAGAATCTTTTCAAAAAGCGTCCAAATACGTTGAATTTCAGCCCATAACCACCAAAAGTCGGTCCATAGTCGTCCCGGGCGCCGTCGGCGAGCTCGAGGGCGCTGTCGGCGAGCTTTTCTGTCATTTTTTGGTCTTCTCAAGTAAATCTCACCGTCGGCACGATTTTGGCGTCGTCGGCGGGCAGACTACGCAGCTCCACCGTTTCGCTCCGTTTGGCTCTGTTTTAGCTCCGTTTTGCCCCATTTCAGTTGCGTTGTGTTCCTAACAGATAGCCCTATAAAATAAGCTAAAAATAACCTTCCTTTAAAGTGTAATCTCTTTCAAAAATATGTAAGAAGAGTAAAAGAGATTAAACATCGAAAGTCTTATCGAAAGGTGACAGGGTAAAATTTCATTTCTTGCTCGTTTTTGCTCCAAATTGCACCGTTTTTGTTTCTTTTTCTCCAAAAGTCCTTTTCTTGTACCTGAAATCAAAAACATGGAAAATACCTTCCTTTAAAGAGAAATATCATTAAAATTAAACATAAAATAAGTATGAAAATCTTAACATATTTTTCTTTGGTCAGTCACCCACCCGATGGTGGTGGCACGTAGTAAGTCGAAGCCTTACAAACTGACCTCTAGACCGTCTAGAAGGTACTGGAAGGGAGTCCAATGTCAGTTTCTCGGTATACAATGGAAAGGACTATGAATCGAGTAATGGAAGGGAAGATGACACCAAGTGAATGGAAGGTTTTGGAGGACGAAGAATCTGCTAGAGAAAATGCAATGGAGGAAGAGTAACAACAGAAGTTGAAGATTGTTATCTGCTAACAAAAAATTATGATAGATACCACTCTTGATGTCATGCACCCGGTATTGGGTGATACATATCCGCTATTTCTGAGACCATGATTGTCATTCAAGCCATAGTGACTGGTGAGTTAAGCATAATTACGTGATTTCATTCGGTTATTATAAGGCAAAGCGAGGGAGCGAGAATGGGCTATGAGGAAACTCAAAGGGAATTTACGGCTACCGATCCTTCCACCATTGAGCCATTAAGCCGGTCTTAGCTTCTTTATTAGATTCCTAATTTGATGTCAACCACTTGACATTGGTTGAGAGGCTTAGGGTGGCTGAGCCTCCTTCTGCCACTCTGATCGGTTATACTTCGAGGGTTCTGCTTCTTTTTCTAGTTATAAATTCTCATTGTCTATGGAGGGAGAAACTATCCACCTAGAAGGGAAAGAACTGGTGGAGGGTGTTGACATTCCAATCCTCCCATCATTGAAGAGAAAAAGGGGTTAATCTAGCTAACACTTACTGGAAAGGGGGTGAATGATGGTTATGGATGAGTGTAGATGACTGGTTCAACTTGATGGATGTCTCAAAAGACTAGCATCCCATGTCGGTCAACATTAAGCATTTGTCGCTTCTTCTAGCAGAAATGACTTGGTCTTCGACACAACTGGTTGAGTTCAAGAGGCTTTCTTTTGAGGGCCTTCTTTAGAATGTCGTTAGATCGTACTAGAAGTGAGTCAAGGTTCTCATTTTTTTGGATTTTATTACATGAAGAAGGTGGACTCTATGAAGACATCTTTGGAGAGCCTGTTAAAGTCCCAAGAAGAAGTAGTCCATCTGACCAATGATCTCCAGAGGGCCTAAGGTGGTTGAGACCTCGCAAGGTTAGGGCATTAGTAATCTGAACAAAGGGAGGAGCAGATAAATAAGGAGGTTACCAAACTCAGGGGGAGATTACAGTCACTCGTCCCTCATGATAAGTTGGTGGAATAACTTAAGTTCAAGTATGTTATCCAACAGTAAGTTCACCATGGCTTGGTCGCCTGAAAGTTTTTCAACCCATCCAAGTTTAGTACCTTGATCTCTGATGGTCTTACTAATTTTTCGAAGGAAGGTGATGGCTTGGGTAATGGGAGCGAACCAAAGTGAGGATCGATCGACTACTCGGTGTCGTCTTAACTTCATGAGGGTCTTCTTTTTCCTCTTTTTTTTGGCCTGAAACCAGTTAATATTATACATAGAGACTTGTAATTCTTTCTTCGCATTAATGGAAAGAAATTTTCTACCTTCTCGTAATTACCTTTGTCACTTAGTTGTAAAAAAATTTTTGTTTTACCTCAGACATTGGCCCTTAGAGAGACTTACTCTCATATCAGCCCATGGATTCTAAGAAATCAATTTAATCACAGTGCCTCAGTTGATTAACTGTTATTTCTTCCGGGTGCTTAACACATGTCGTTCTTTTGGGTGGATATAAGTCCCGATTGATCTTTTCCTCCAGGAACAGATATTGTCATCACCTGACAGAGTGATGACCTAGTTTTTCATAGTGACATTCGCTTCTATTTTGCAGATCTTTTTATTAGTAGGAAGAGATCCATCCCTATATAATCTACTGTACAGACTCCATATTGGCCCATGCTTGGAAGAAATTCATGTTTTCTAACCAAATATACAGTAGTTGATTGTCAATTATCTTGGGCAATCAATTTCTCTAGAATCGTTGGGTCTTTCGGTAATGTCATGTGGTCATTTCTTTGGACTTCCCAAGGAATTGCCTTAGTTTTGCCCACTTGTGCGGTTCTTCATCTCTTTTGTCAGACGTCAGACAAGGATCTTATTGTTGCCTGAGGGGGTGTCCACTTAGAACATATAAGGGATTCTTGTGTCTCTCTCGTGGTTCTTGTCACCAACGAGTAGGCACACTAAAATTCCCAACCTGTTGGTCTTTTCAGGGCGTTTAGACCAAGGGATGGGTAAGCTTTCTTATCATCTTGCAATTTTTGATTCGTTGCATTAGCGTTCAACCGCTGTAAGTTCCGTAAATTTATCAGGCAAGGTTTAAGACAAAACTGGCCAGGCTCAAACCTCTTAATATCAGGAATGAGTCCATAAACTTAATGCATTTTTGGGGAAAGGGTGCTTTAAAAGTCTGTTTGACTATGACATCTTTTTCCTTGTTTGATAATTTAACAATGGAGACCTCCCTTCAATGTGCTAAGCTTTCATCATTAGGTAGGTCCTTCACACACTTTTCAGTGGGTGGAACCCACTTTAAGTCGTAGGTCCTCCCCACTATGTAAAGGGAGAGGAATTTTTTTGTCTTCTCACATCTCATTATGTGTGTTGGCTTTGCAAAAAATTGGTGAGGTTGATCGATTCTTAGCTCAGCTGAAAGTGGGAATGATCTACATCGACAGGTGCCGAAGGACTTCCAAGGCCCATGCCTCTTTAGTTATTTTTTTATTATTTTAAGTCTGTGTCAAGGGGTGGGATTTTTCTTTGAGTAGGTTGTCAAACTTTGCCTGGGTTGAGGTAGACAACCAGTCAAAAATCCTTCTTGTAGATGGATGCAATGGACTTTCAAGAGTGGTGAAGGAGAGCCCACTTACTTGGGAGGACGATCCATCCATTTGACCATTGTTGTTGGTTGTTAAGAGGGTAATAGATCCTTAGACCTCAGTGGTTCAAGAGCGGGACATGCCACCTCTTGTGGTAACAATTTCTCCTCCCACTTTCTTTAACTACACCTCATCATGAGAGAACTTCGGAAGAGGGAGAGAGTCAAACAAGCTGCCCCTCCCCCCCAACCTTTTTCGCTTTGGTTGCATTCTATTTCTGATTTGTAGTTGAGAAGCAACTGGATACAAAAGAGGTTGGAATGGGGTCAAGTGAGAAGAATTGGGAATGAATCCAAAATTCTTGGAGAGAAGAAGCAAGCTGACTCCCAAAAGTGATCTTGATCATGGATGTCACTTTTCACGGAAGATGTGATGATCCATGGATGATCCAACATGTTTCCAGGGAGGATTTCATCCTCTCGACATAAGCGCCGCCAAAAGATATGAACTTGTAATATTTTTCTTTCACTAGCTATGACCGTCAAGTTTTCATTCATCTTCCAGATGGTGGTTGAGAGGGTTTCTGCTCGGATAATGTTGTTTGAAAGTTTTGAGCCCATAGCAACCCATGTAGGGTCTTTGCCTTCTTGAAATATTGTCTCAGTCAAAAGATGTAAAATGTGTACCTGGTATGTTTGTTGGTCGGGATGTCTTGTATCTTTCAATTGATATGAATAAAATTACCTTTTTATTTCTATCATATTTTGTTTACGTTGAACCTTATTCTTTATAGTTCTTTCTTATTATTGTGTCATTGTTATCTTGTTGTTGATCAACCGATAGTGTCTTTTCTATAATTTTGCTTGGTTTGGCCAGTGTTTGATTGATAAAGACTATCATTCAATGTAGTTCGATCGGACCAAGTTCAAAATCCTTGAAATAAGAATTACTTTACATTTTATTGTATTGAACATAATTACAATAATTATTGACACTTTCCTTCATGTATACAATAAATAAATTCAAAAAACAAAAAGTTTTTCTAAGGTGAAAACTACTTCAACTCGTCTCTATTCCATGTTCGTAGGAACTCCTTTACGACATATGTCTTTAGTTGATACGCTCGAGGCAAGACTAATTAGCAGACTATTTAAGGCTCGCTCCATGTCTATTCTAACTTACCCATTGCCTATCTGCGAGCTACTGGGGGTTAACCTTCTTTAGGACTAGATCACCTGGGACAAAAGTCTTCCCCTGAACATGTTTGTCAAAATAATAGGCATTTTACCTCTTAATCTCCTCGTGTCGAAGCACTGACCAGGCTCACATTTCCTATGTGAGGGTGAGGGCTACCATATAAAATTCTAGACTGCCTCTACATTGAATCACTCTATTTCTCTCTTTGTCTTGGCAAGGTATCGACCATCAACTCATTTCTAACCTCAAATTCCTATTTAACTTAATTCATGATTAGCAAGGAGTCTGACTTCACTAGAAGGTTCCAAGCGCCTATCTCATAGTCCAGGCAGAGTCTGATGATCGGCGCTTTATACTCTGCATGATTTTTTGTGACATCGATTGGTAGAGATGTTATTCTGTCAGGTTGCTCAGAGACAGCCCTAACAATACAACAATCTGCTTGGAATCCCTATCAACGTATAGGATCCACATCTTGTCATCAATGATAATTCCTTCATCTTACTACTATATTACAGAAAAAATCAGCAAGGAAGTCTGTGATTGCTCGGGCTTTAGTCGTCGCTCGAGGAACATTAGTGATGTTGAATTCATTGAGCTCTTTCGCCCACCATAACAGTTGGTCGGAGCATTCTGACCGTGTGAGCATAGATTTTAATGGATGAACTGTGAAGACCCAGATCAGATGCATCTAGAAATACCTGTTAATGGAAAAAATCAAAGTGAAGGTTAGTTTTTCTATAATCGGGTAATAGGTTTCGACACCATGAAGCACTTGGCTCATGTAGTAGACTGGATATTGTTTTTTTACCTCCTCTCATATGAAAACTATGCTTATACTCTCTTGTATGAATCTGATGTACAATGATAGCTTTTCCACTGGCTTCTGGCTCAGGAGCAGTGGGAGTGACACTAAGGAATTTTTTTGGTTTCTGAATGCATAATTTTTCCTTAGCACTCTAAAGAATGTCGTGTACTTGTTGCCTGACTGTTGTATAAAATGACTAAACTTGACAATTTGATTGATTAGACTCTAAATTTCATTAGTACTCTGTTGGGGTCGCATGTCTAAGAATGCCCGTACTTTCTCCGGATTAGCGTTCAACCCTTTAAGAGTAAACAATAAGCCGAGCAACTTATCGATCAACATGCCAAAGGTGCACTTGGATGGGTTTAATCTCATATTTAATTTTTTTAGTGTTCAGAAGGTTTATTTCAGATCTTCAATGTATTGTTTGGCTAACTTACTCTTAACAAGAACATCGTCAACATACATCTCAACATTTTATCCTTTTTATTAGAAAAAGTTACATCCATGATGCATTGATAGGTTGCCTAAGCGTTCTTAAGCTTGAAGGGCGTTACATTAAAACAAAATATGCCTTATGCAGTAATAAATGTCATTTTTAAAGTTATTTTCCTATAAAGTCAAGCCCTTGTAGTTAATTACATCTTAGATAACCAAAATCACCTAAGAAAACTCTTGATAAAATTCAAGGGATATTGCCTTCAAGGAGTTCAAAGGATTGTGATTTTCAAAAGATTGAACAAAGTGGTGTGAAAGGGGAATGGCTCAAACTTGGAACATTTATTTTTGAAATTCAAAGGAAGAAGAACTAGAGGATATCATGGATCTTGAAGTGAACCTCAGTGACTTCCCAAGCTATCCTATAGTTTGGTTTCAATTTTGAAAAAAAATTATGTGTGTCATCTTGTCAATTTTTGCAAGACAGTCGCATAAATAGCCTAAAAGATGTGAGGATTTTGGTCGTGACAAATGACAACCTCGAAATCCTAAGCAGTTTAGGTCTTAAATTATATAGCAGAGCCATACAAAGAGAAAAAGAAAAGTAGAGGATTTATGTCACACTAGGCGAACAACCTTGAAATCATATAGCTTGTTGTTTATTTTTAAGGAAAGATGTGTTGTTGCATCTCCTCACGCTGTTGTAGATTGCTGTTGCAGAAAACTGCCCACAAAGTTAGCTCCAGACTCCTCAGCAAAGTAGCAATCATAAAGTCTAAGGTTTAAAGGTTTAAATGATAATTTGAAGTTCAATCATGGGGGAAGGGGGGGGGAGTTAAAGTTGATTATATCAATATCGGTTAGGATCCCACGGTTCCCTCGTTTCAGTATCACTATTTTTTTTAATTTACTTAGCTTTAATGAGTTGTGAAACCCATTTAAACTGGGGAGACCTCGTTAGCAACCAAGGGTTACCTCCTCTGAGGGGCTCCGATAAATTCAAAAGGACGTTTTATGTTTAGTGACATTTCAAAGGATTTATAGTTGCCTTTGAAAAAAATTATTTAAATTTTTTTAAAATGTTGATTAATTTTGAAAAGTTGTTTTGTTTTTGCAAGTAAAAGAAAGTGCACAACCAAGCAATTATAGTATTTTGTAGCGAAGGTAAATTATAGAAAATAAAATGATAGAAATTAAATAACACTATAAAAGCGTACCTGCCATCTTCTCGGCATTCCCGCTGAAACGTCAGTTTTCACAACATGTATATATAATTTTGCGGAATGTAAGAATAGTTGAAGGTGTATCTAACAAACCCTGAACTATGACTTATTGAGTCCCGAAAGCTTAGTGGATGAACTTAGAACAAAATATAACAAGTTCAATTTGTCCTTCAAAATATCTAAGAGATTCCAAAGTGTTCGAGGAATGACCCAGAACTGCTTTAAAGATCTCTTGAAACATTTGAGTTCATTTTGAATTTATCATATTGCTTTATTAATCATCCCAGGTCAAAATAAAAATCACCCCATTACTTGGTAAAAACTGACATTTTAATCATCCCATGGGCAGGGTACTCAGTTAATTAGTTGATATTTCACTTAAAGGTTATGTGAGTAGATGCCCCTAAGGCAAATTTAGGTCATTAAAGATTTTGTACCCACCATTAAAGTTGGGCTTGTAATGCATAGAGGTGTTTATCATCAATCATGTTATCCTTCTAAATCTCATTAAATGAATTCAAATATCAAGCCTAGATCACTACCAAGCTCTTAACAATCTCAGGGGGATAAGGTGGAAATCATTAAGATTTTAAATTTAAGTGATATATATCCTTATTGAAAGATCATATCATTCAAAATTTTGGCTTAAAATAAGTGAACTATCAGCATGCTAACTTAAGCCCATCACATGAGAATCATTTAATTTTTGTTAACTTCCAAGTTCTGATAATTTAACAAGTTATAATTTTATTCTTATCATGAAAATGTGGCAAATTGGTTTTTGCATTTTAACCTATGGTGTTTCAATCATCCAAACAAATTCATTATGATCAAAATTACGCATTTTCCCTTTGGTTTATCCTAAATTTTGATTAAGACACCAAAATCTAAAATTGTCATTTTGCCCTTGGTGCTCTTCACCTCATAACTCATTAAGCATAATCCAAGTGAATTTGAAGATTTTAGAGTACCTTGTCCATGGGACAATAAAACATCGGAGGAGAAAATATGGTTTTTTCAATTTTTTATTTAATTTAATTATTTATTTAAACCTAGAAAAATAGGATTTTTAATATTGATTTATTTAATCAATCAAAGTAAATTTTTTGTTCATGGAAAAAATTATTAGAGGTTCCCCTAAGTCAGAGAAAACACTTAGGTAAAATACCATGATTTTTCAAATCAAATTTTAATTATTATTTAATCATTTATTAATTTTAAAAGAATCTCTTAATTATTCAAAAAATATAATTTAATTAGAAAAATTATTTTTTATAATTTATTACACCTCTCTGAGTCCAGAGAACTCAGAGAAACAAATTTTACATTTTTATGATTTTTAATTTACTTATTATATTTTGTTTAATGAGAAAAATAGAAAAATACATTTTTAAGCCTTTGGAAATTTATTTTTAACTTAGAAAAATTAGGAAAAATATTTTAATGAGTCCTAAGTGATCATGAAGCAATTAAGAACATTTTGAACTATTTTTGTATTTTTGGAATTTTTAACTATTTTTAATTGTTTTTAATTTAAAATATAACTCAAAAATGAAATATTTTTTCAAAAATAATTTTTATTTTTCCTAAGTGCTACTGATCACAAGGAACTTAGAAACTACTTTTCATAATTTTTCTAAGTGTTTTTACTATAATATAAGTATTTTTGTACAAAAATACAATGTTTCTTAAAAAATAAACTTTAATGCTTAAACTTAATCAAATAATTTTAAAAATTTTCCAATGGGTTAACATGATTTTTACACGCTTTGTGGAATTGATTTCACTAATTTTTTATTAGCATTTAATATATATAAATTAATACAAGATATACACACTTATTAAATACAAAAATGTACAAAATTATTCAAACCATTATAATATTTTTCCTAAGCTTCTCTAACCACAGGAAATCTACTAAAATTTATTCCATAATTTTCCAAGTGATATTTTACTTTATATAACTAAATTAAGCCAAAATAGCCATCTTTGCTTGAAAATTATGGTTAGAAGCATAAAGATGTCCTCTGACCTTGGTAAAATTAGATAACATAGCCTCTACATGGAACAAGCCCTGAAAATTTCAAGCTATGTTGAGCAATGCTTAGTCATAATGAATTAAAATACCACAGAAGCCATTTAATTAATTAAAAACCAAAGAGTTAACAAGAAATTTTTTATTTTTAGTTTCCATTATTCTTGTCTATTCATTGAGCAAGAAGATATTTTTTATTTATTTTTCTGATTTTTCTATGAAAATATATGGATTTTCAGATTTATGGTATTTATTTAATTCATAAAAAGGCTACTTTTTTATTCATCCCAGTCACCCACCGTCTCATACTTGTCCTCCTCAAAGTGCGACGCATTGCAATCTGGCTCGGCATTGCCATCTGACTCGGCAGCCACGCGTCCCACTATTCATGTCATATTCCCTCATCCAAATTGATCTCATCCGTCCGTCTGATACACGCGAGATCGGACGGTCCTCCTTCATCATCCCTAATGAATTAAACCCGTGAGCCATCCAACTTCTAGACCTAAGATCTCCCTCGATACCGAACCAAATCAAGTGAGGTTTGTTCCTACACCGTCATCTACTCGAGATGAACATATCTATACAATTACAATGCTATGAAATCAAACTTCACTTCACATTTAGTGAAAAATGAGCTCAAGATTAGGGTTAATGGCCTATACCTGTGTCTGAGAGGGGAGGCATCAATCAGATTCTTGTGAAAGATTCAATGGAGTCCAATGAACCTCCTAGATGTATTGCTTTCCTCTGGTGCAAGCTCCAAGTACAAGTTCAATGAAATGAGGTGTGCCCTCGGTTTAAGAGTGGTTTGAAGAGCTCAACAGAGGGGGATTTCAGTGGAAATTTCCTTTCTTGCTCTGAGGATGCTCAAGAGCAGTTCAATTTGGAGTTTGGGGGAGTTTGGAGGATGGATGAAATTTGTCCTGATTTTGAGCTTAGAAATTGAGCTCAGGTGGTGGGAGAAATGGCAAGGAGATGGTTGTAATGAGATTAAGGAGTCTTGGAGGAGCTATGGGAGTAATTTCACAGATTTTCCCCAAGAAATTTGGTTCTACTTCTTTTTTGGCCATGGAAGGTGGGTTTAAATAGAAGGGCTTAGGGTGGCTGCCAGGGCTGCTCAGTGGGTGCAAAGAGTTGCTTATGTGGAGGGCTGAGTAGCATAAGTATCCAATTAGAGTGAGTTAAGTAAGGAAGTTCAAATTTGGAGCTTAAGCTTGGGGGAGGCTCTCAGTTTTGGTGTTCTCCATCCAGTAGGATGACCAGCAGGGCCAGGGGTGGTGGCTAAAGAAGTCAGGGGAACCAGGAGAGGTTTTATGATGGTTAACCACTAATGGTTAGTGATGATGACAAGGATATTTTGGTTTACACCCAAAATGGGGTGAGATCCCCTAAATCAAGGGACCATTAATCCATAGCTCATACAGGGTGGCCTATGTGGGTCTAGTTTGATCACTTTTTGGTCAAAAAAGTAGTCACTTTTTGGGCTATGTGGGTACAACCACAAATTGATCCACCTAGCCCACCCTGTATTATCAATTCCAAAAAGTGGTTGTAGAGACTTTGGTTTGATCAATTTGGTATGGCTTGGTCAATTTCGGTGAAAATTAGCTTGAAGTTGTGTTTAGGTTGGGCTAGTCATGAGATATGACTCAATTTATTGATCAACTTGGTGTAGATGATTGACAAAAATAATTTAGAAAAGTTTTGGAGTGATTTGGAATTGATTTGGAGGTTTAATTTACAAAATTTTAGACATTTGTTCAATTTTGGGCATTTGGGTTAAATTTTGATTTGAGTTGGGCTAGAGTTTGGCTAAGGCCCAATTGATGGTTCAAATTGGTCGTAAGGATTGTCATGAAGAGTTTTAGATAGAAATTGAATGGAATATTCGGGGCTATATGGTTCAATTTGGTTGAATTTGGGGACATGCTAATTTGGGGCAAAATTGGAGGTTTGGGTTCAAGTTGGTTTTGAGTGAAATTGAAACTTAACTAAGACTAATTGAATGTTCAATTTGATAGCTGGAAGTATTTTAAAGAGTTTATGATGCAAAATTGGGGCAATTGGGTAGATTTTGGGTTCAATTGAGTGAGATTTTAATTTTGGGTCAAATTGGGCCTTTTTGTTTTAGGTTGAAATTGGATTCCAATGTGGGTTAATTGGGCTTAGATTTGGTTTAAATAAAGCTTGGACATGATGAATTTGAGTTTAGAATTGAAATTGGGGGAAATTAGGATCAAACTGGTGGACATTGGGGGTGAATTGGGATAATTGGGCCTTTAAAGGCAATTTGGGGCTTTTGGTCAAAATATGCCAAATAGAGCTCAATGGAGTAGTTCAAATTGATTTTGGGGACATTTGAAGTGATTTGGAAGGTTTTGGGACAATTTAAGTCATCAAGAGTATTTTGATAATTTTGGCAAAATGAGAGGTATTTTGGTAATTTTGGAACTTTTAGGAAGTTTTAGGCAATTTGGTTGGTTTGAAATGGTTTGAGATGATTTTTGAATAAATTTGGGTAATTTTGAGATTCTTGGCCAATTTTGGGATTTCAATGGCAATTTGGTAGATTAGGTGGATTTAGGGGCAAAATACTAAGTTTGGTAATTTGGTAAAATTGGGGTGTCAATCACCTTACATGAGCCATGAACCAATAGAATTCCCTACTTTGGGTCCTTCATGCATTGGTCTTAGCTAAACCTAGTCTAAGGCTAGTGGGTCTAGGGGACCATCTACATGAGTCTCCCAAAGGGTCAAGGGATCAAAATCAGGTAGGCTTGGGCTTAAGATTGTGAGTGGAGGTGTAATGTGCAAGTGTGTGTGAGAGAGCAACCAAGACCACAATATCAAGGCCAGGTAATCCTATGGGGACTCACCTTGAGCTCCCCCATATTGACCCCACCTACTAAGTGCTAGAGGTTAGGACCAATATAAGGAACTTTAAGTTGAGCAAAGAAGAGTTTAAAATTTCTTATGGTAAGGGTTTCTTTCTAGTCCTCTAGGAATAGTCAACAGGAAAGTCCTATGGCTATACCCTAGGATACTAATAAGGAAAAACTAGACCTCAACCAAAAGTGATGTCAATAGACACTAGACTTCATGGATGTAGTGAGAGTCCAATAACTTCTACACCTAAAATATTATTAGTTCAACCAAAAGTTTTGATCGTTAACTGATTCGTCTAGTGGACTGACCAAGATTAGGGGCTGATGTTCAACTAGTGGTATGTTGCACCGATTAAAATGTATGATATCTCCACTATGGTCCAAGAGAACACCTCCCAGTGCTCTTGAAGCATCCGTATTAGCTGGTCCTTGAATCCTGCATCAAAATGTTCACTGATCAAGAAGATCTTATATGGTTTTTTGTTGAACACTAGTACTTGGAGAATGGTTTCAGTGGTCTCGAGTCCCCCTCCCTCTGGTTTTTAGATATTGAGTAGTTCATGGTCGATGTTCAATACTACTAATAAATAGCAGCTTCTAAACTTCTCCAAGTTCCCCTAGATCGTAATCACCTCCTCATCGCCTTGAAACTTTATGAAAACATAGTAAGTAGAAGTCATTGCTCGATAGTTGTTCATAAGCGGCTGACCAAAGATAACATTATAAGTTGGTAGACATTCCACCACAAAAATTTTTTTCGTGCTAGTATAGTTCATCTCTGGTTCTCCTCAAGAGATGGCTAGGGCGATGAGACACAGTGCCTCTTTTCTTTCCCTAGGAAATCTAAACAATGGGTTGTTTGATGATGTCAACAGGTTGAGCATCAGGCCAATCTTAGAAAACACCATTTTAAACAAGATGTTCATCAAACTCTCTATATCAACAAGAATACTACCCACCTAGTAGTTGTTGATAAGTGTTTTGATGACGATTGCCTCATTGTAGAGGTTTCCCTTAGATGATATATCTTCATCGGTAAAAAAAATTCAGAATTAGTTACATGCATATGAGATTATGAAGCATACCTCTCCAGATGTTGTCTCTTCAGGCCGGAGGGTTGAGGCCCCCCTCCAAAGATGGTTAGGGTTATCCTTGCGACTTGGACCTCATTTGTTGGACAGGTTTGTTTGAGGGTTCTCCCATTGAATAATTACCTGGCTGCTGTTATGCACACCAACTACAACAAATGTTTTTTAGCTTTCCACCACGAATGAGCTCCTCAATCAAGTTTAATAAGTGATAACATTCCTATGTGTCATGCCCGTTTCGCGATGGTACTGACAATACCTCTTCTAATCTCATAAGGCAGGGGCCTCCTTTAGTGGTGGGGCCAGTTTGAAAGTCCTAATTTTGGATGGTTTGGACAAATTCGGCGATTAACACGTTAAGGGGTGTTAAACCTTGAATTTCCCCATAAACATGTAATCGCTCGAAATACTGGGTCGACTGTTAATGAAAGCATGGCTTCCAGTCATGGTGCCCTCGATTTTTTTCCCGCTGATTCCTGGACCGAGAGTTGTTATTTTAGTGATCGGCGAATGACTGATTATCCTTCACCTTCTGTGGTTTGCCCCATTCTTTATGCTTCATTGAGAGATGGTCATACGTTTTCAGCTTCCCCCTCAGAGAGCCTTGGAGGTATTCCTTGATGAGTATGTGCTCGTTCACCATACCCAATAGTTATGCAAAAATAACATGTTTAAATAGGTTTAGATCATACCTAAACTGCTTGCTTTGAACTCCTTGTTTCAAGGCTCTTTCGGCTATATTAAGCTTCAAATCTCTAAATTTCATCATATTTATTTAGATGTAGGTTCACAGGCTCTTGTTTTCTCACTGCCTAAGGCCAAGTCAGGTGTCAGAGTATTTCCTCGTCTTCTGTACATTTGAGAAGTGCAAAATGAAAAGTTTGTTAAACTCGTAGTATTTTAGGATGATTTTGGTTGACAAATTGTCGCACAACCAAAGGCCCGACTCCTTCATGGTGGTTAAGAAGAAATGAGAGATTATGGGGTTGTTAATTTGAAGCAGATTGACCGATAACTTGAACGATGCTATGTGGTCGATCGGGTTGGTCCTCCATTTGTAGGAATCTAGTGAGGTATCTTTATCTTATGCAAGATTATCGCTTCTTTAATTTAGCGAGTAAAATCCCCTTCTGCAAGCAGTCAAATAAGTACTCGCATTCACTCTTCCCGTTGCCTGATTGCTTGTGCAGATGTGACAATGTCCATGTGTTAGGACTTGCCTTGTCCCTCCATCTGCTGGTAGATGACATGGTTATTTGGAAATAGCGGTTTCCGTGGTGGGGACCTTAGGGGATGGAACCCCTAAGGTTTTGATTCTAGAAAAGGCTTCTAGTTGTTCCTCTCGAAAATCACTGCCCAAAGGACCATTAATTGTTCCTTCATGAGGGTCATTTGGGCATGTAGGCCCTAGACCTGTGCATAGACTTCTGTTTGTGTAACATCACTATTGAGCTTCATGGGTGCTATCTCTTTGGAAAACTTCCCCTTTGTAGTCTTTTCCATTTCTCGTTTGTGGCATGCTCCAGCTCACCACACAACCTTTCAAGATGTTTAGTTCTAACTTTTGTGAGCACATGCCGAGAATCAGAATCTAAAGAGGCAATAGAAAGAGAGAGAGAGAGAGAGAGAGAGAGAGAGAGAGAGAGTGAGCGCATGATTACTGTTTTCCAAAAAAAAGCCAGAGAGTTCATTTATTCCTCTTGAGACTGCCTCTAATCGGTACAATTAAGGAAGGTGAGAATTGTTATAGTAATCACCCTTAATAACATTAATTCATATAATTTGAATTAATGACCTTCATAATATTGACAAAACCTAACAATTTACAATGACTTATAAGTTTAAGTGAATGTTGTCGGTCGACGACTGATCGATCTTATCGGTTGGTCGTTTGAAATCCGGCCATGCCAAGAGAGCGTAATCGGTTGGTCTGAATACAGTTGTTGGTTTTGTTAAGAGGTATGGCTGATAGGTTCTGTGAAACCTTTTGCTTCGGTCGGTCAGTAAGTCGACTGATTGGTCGCTTTGTTTCATCGTGTGAGCCATGATTCACTTGTTGTTTGGCTCAAGTCTTACATGACCTGTGTCTCACCTTCTTGGTAAGTTCGTCACCTTAGCTGGATCTCCCTCTTGCAAGATCTAGGGCTGTCCTTGTTACTGCCTATGCGGGGTATCCGATGAGACTCATTGTCGGGATGGTTTACACCATACACTTAGCTAATCTTGTTGCTATCGAGTGGGGAAACATCTCTGGAGCTTGACCTATCACAGGTTTAGAGACACAACTTCTCATATTTGGCGTTGAATTGTTGGTCGATCGCTTTCCTCAGAGCGAAGCTTTGTATTCTCGGTTGTTCGTTCTCTTTAGGATTCGTCCCAGCAGTACTGGTGTACACATTTATTATTTCTATTTTTCTGGGATTGTTGTTTACAACTTCCTTAGAAGAGTTTGTTGGTTTTTTTTTTGTTTATTTAGTTTTTTCCCTTAAGCTATGTTATGTTGTATAGGTGTTTTGCATTTCCTTTTTTCATCTTTGATTGAAGTTAGGCTTGACCCTCATTTTTTCAAAAAAAAATAAAAATAAAAATTTATATGCAATGAAATACATATTTTAAGTCAAAAATTTAATTCATCATGTGCAGTCTTTTATCCATAACATATGACTTGGTAGTGTATATTTTTTGCATGAAATAGTTATATTTTAGCTGGCTGACTCAGGTTTCTCCTTTGGATTTTCAAGGTATTGAGTGCGTGCGTGATATATACAA
>NEWO01000326.1:894327-904803 GCA_003013225.1 Phalaenopsis aphrodite | reverse complement strand
CCATAGATATGTGTTTTGTGAAAAAGGTTGAAATTGTTGAGGAAAATATGTGAAATTTTGTGAGGTTTTGTATAGAACGTGAAATTTCACAAGGATGTGAAGAGTTAATGTAGACAAGGATAGTCGTGCTGTGCGAGCAAAGAGTAAGAGACCTCAAAATCGAGAGAATCAACTCAACGGATTTATTTTCTTTTCTTGTTGTTTTTATTCACATTTAATTATCAAAATAAGTTTTCAAAAATTTAATTTTAGTTGGTTGGTTATTTCAAAAGAAAGTATTTTTTTTTGCTTGTTTGTTATTTTTATTTAAATTTTATTATCGTCAACTTTTTTTTTTGTTTTGTTGTTTTGTTCTTTGTTCTTTATAATCTCGAACCAACGTATGGTCCGTGGTTTTTATCCATCACACAAAAAAACAATTGAAAAAAAGACAAATTTCTGACAGAAACTTCATTAATCTGTTCTAATAAATGTTACAGATTGAATGTAGGCCAAAGCCTTAAAAAGTACAATATGCTAACAACATCAAAGTACATCCACAAATGTTCAATGCCAAGTATATATCATAGGCTGAGCATGTCATGTCTACTGTAATGAAATGCAGTAAAATAGAAAGGAATCCTCTGAATGTCTGTCTCTAGAGAGGCAAGCTCCTGATCGAGCAGACCTTCTAAGCCATGCTTCAGAACAAGAGTTCCCTTTGCATGTACTTAGAGGTGCAACCCTCCATAGCTCGTATGATAGTAATTCTTCCAATTCTAGATCTAGTTGAAACACATATGGAATTTTATTGTTATTCATTTGTCGAAAGGTAACAAACACCCTATGGTGTCGCACCCCTAGAATACAATGCTTGACGATGTCTGCTCCGTTCCCTTTAAGGACTAGCACTGAACCAACAAGTAGCAAAATTTTTACTGATCCTTTGAATTCACCATGGCCGACAATATCTATTTCTTTTCTAAATAGAATGTTGCTTTTGCTCATGAACGAGACCGTGCATAAAGGTCTCACAAAGTCATGATGATCAATGTGCTGTAGTATGCAGTCTCCTTCATCGTATATGTTGATGATGCAGCTGTTAGGAATGTAGTTAGTTGGTAGTATAATCCATTGGACCATTATTATAATAATCCATTTTATCATTGGAGGTAGTGGATCCACCTGATCATGTCTAAGAATCCTAGGAGGATTTCCTTGTCTATCATTGGTAAAGTTGTAGCAGTAGCCGCACTGGATAGTGATCCTCTCTTTTCCTCGCATCCACTTTCTTGGCTCTGAATAGGTTCTCTCCATAAGCAGGTCTGCTCGACCTCTATCTCTAAGGTCAAAAATGCAGTAGAGAATGTTTCGTTCATCACTTTCTGAGAAGACCCTGGTGTATAATTCCAATCCCTCTAATATGTTGATGAACATATTAGAATTTGAAGTCTCTTTTGCTTACTTTGCTTATTCTGTAGTATTATGTCATACTTATGATCGGCGGCTGTTGAGGATATTTGCTCATTTCAATTATGGGAACCCAAGCTGGTGTTGATTTTGATGTTAATGGAATGCGTGACTCGGCATCCAAAGAGACCTATGGCTCTGGAGTCCACGAGACATATTGATCTGTTCCCAGCGAGACATATGACTCCCCCATTGGGCAATTGGTTGTCTGAGACCCATCATCGGTAGATGCGTACTCCTCTAAGTTGTTGTAGTGTTTTAGGTGTAGGAAATTACAGTCCTGGCATTCCACGAATGCCCTTGTAGCTAACGCTAGTGCAGGTATTTCGGCGTTGCAGGTTGGGCAACCCGTGCAAAGGGCATCTGAAGCTGGTGGTATTTCCAACTCTATAACAAAACTGGACTCCTCATCTATAGCAGGCAAGCTGGAAGAGGTTTCTCTCATGCCTGGATCATAAATGTTCCCTTCAGGAATAGGGGTAAGTAAATTCTCTGCCTCTTTATGGCGTTTTCTTTCTTCTCATAAGAAATCCCTCTGCTTTCAGCGGCTAGCATTTCTATGTTGAGTTCTTCGTAGTGGAGCGTCTGGTAGTTTTTCATTATCGGCAGCGACTGGGCCCCCAGTCGGCAAAGCTATCATGGATGGTAGGTGGCTGGGCCCCTCCACCAGGTCTTGTTGTACCATCACAGTCTTTCCCTTCAGTCATGAATTATCTTTGGTGGTCAACCTTAGCAGTGAGGGCAGCCCTTCTGTTTCTTGTCAACTAACGACATCCATTAGAGGCCCCTCATAATCCATGTCGACTTGACTGAATTCCATGTCAAAGTCTATGGTGCTGCCCTGCGGTGCCATTTTCTTGTTGAGTGCGAGGTTCCAGCCATCTTTAAAGGAGAAGATCAGCCTCTAGCCTGACATTTCTCTGCAGACAACAAGAAAAATGTCAGTGAGCTGAAACTTAGCGTGAACAAGAACAAAACAAAGTATTTATTAAAGAAAATTTTTGTTTATTTTGGTGAAGAAGTCATTTGTTTGTGTATGGATTTTGTTTAATTTAGTAGGATATTAAGTTTAAAAAGAATAAATTGAAGTGTGTAATTTTCAAAAATTTTCATTATGTTGAGGTTAATCTTATTACAAAAATTTTGTACCCGATTACAGACATTTGGCCACATAGATAACCCAAAACAATCCAAAATTTAAAATTTCAAATTAAGCATTGACAAGCAATATCAGGTTGCATAGTATGTCTTTCAGGTATTTTCCATTGATTGGTAGCATGGGTCTTTCACCCCAGAAATCTACTAACTGGAAGGCTCCTCCTGCATAGACCTCTTAAGTTGGCTTGAATTTTTCACCTATCTTGCGGTGTGCAAGAATGGGTCTTTTGAGCACAAGTATGAGGTCACTAACTTTGAATGTCCTTGAGCGGACCAATTTTTCATGAGCTTACACCATCTTTTCCTGGTAAAGTTCCAAGTTTTGTTGTGCTTCAAGTCATTTTCCCTCAAGACTCTCCAATTCTTTAAGTTTAAGTTTTGCACTTTCTTTTGTTGTAAGTTAGTTGACAACAGTGACTCTGAGAGACGGCGTTTGAATTTCTAATGGTAGCACAACCTCAGACCTGGACACGAGCATGAGTGGGAGTCCTAAACGTCATCTGGTAGGCCCACAAGGCTTTTAATAGTTTGTTGTGCCAATCCCTTTTCTTTTCGTTCAGTGCTTTCTTTAAAATATGTACCAATGTTTTGTTGAAGACTTCAGCCAGGCCATTTGCTTTAGGATAGTAAATTGTAGAGTATCTTCAATCTATCCCGTGTCTTTTGACGAAATTTTAAATTTTTATGCTTTTAAAAGCTATCCCATTGTTGAAAATTATTCTTCGTGGTACTATAAAATGGTAGACGATTTGGCTTTTGAAGAATTGAAGGATGTGTTGTGTCGTAACCTCTCATAACGGTACTGCCTCTACCCATTTGGAGACGTAATCTGTAGCGGCAAGTATAAATTTGTGTCCTTTGGAAAATGGAGGCTCTATCAGACCTATTATGTCTGTGCCCCAACACTTGAATGGCCACGATGTGACAGTTGTGTGTAGCACATTTGGAGGCTGGTGCAAGACCACCCCATGCACTTGACACTGGTGACATCTTCTGGTTGTATCCATGCAATCGTACATCATTGTTGAACAATCATATCTGAGTCTTTTGATCTTCATTTTCATCTTCGGCCTTGATTGGTGAGCGCCACACAATCCAGCATGTACCTCTTTAACAATATTTTGTGCTTCGGCTCTGCTAAAAAAATGCAGCCACATCTGGTCAAATGATCTCCTGTAGAGGTGTCACCTACTAGAGCGTAAGACATATTCCTTTTTGTAATGTGATGTGCCTCAGATTTGTCCTCTGGCAGCTTTTCAGTATGCAAATATTCTATTAATGGTTTGCACCAATCTTCATTGATATCAGCAACTACTTTTATCGCTTCTTCTTTTCCGAGCTTGTGTAGAGTTTCGAGGTCAATCTGAGACAGAACTTATCTTCCTTGTACTATGATTTCAATGGAATCCTCTAGGGGACATGCCAGCTCCTTAGCGAGTTTGCTAGAGCGTCGGCATGGGCATTGTCTCCCCTAGGAATCCGGTAGAAAGTTACACCGGGGATCTGTTCCACTAGCTTCATTGTGTACTGATGGTATTCTATTAATCTTGATTTCAAAATCTTGTATTGTCTGATGACTTGCTGGATGACGAGTTGTGAGTCACCATCGATGAAAATGTTTGTTATATCCATTGAGATTGCCAACTCTAATCCGGTGATTAAGGCTTCATATTCAACTTTGTTTTTGGTACAAGACTCTGTCAGGTGGTATGAGAACCTCAACATACCCTTATCTGGCATGATAAAGATCAAACCCATACATGCCTTGCCTGGTATAATTGTGTCTGATCCTTTGTCCTTTCTGGCTGACAAAGCTCTATCGAAGTACATTTCCCAGCATTGCGCCCTGGAGAATTCCATTTGTAGTACTTGTTCATCTGGTAGTTCATCATTAAGAGGGGACCCAGCTAGAAGTGGGTGTGCAGCGAGAAAGTCTGCCAAAATCTGTCCTTTGATAGCACAGAGGGGAACAAAAGTTATATCAAATTGAAATAAGATCATTGAACATCTTGCTAGATGTCTGGAGAGTGTTGGTTGGGTCATCAAATATTGCAACAAAATAAACTTTGAAATAAGGGTAATCTTATGAGAAAGCATGTAATGTCTAAGTTTATGGGTGGCAAAAATTAAGGCCAGACAATGCTTCCCAATGGGTGGTTACATTATCTCCGTTGGAATTAGGCAGAGACTCATGTAGTAGAGTGTATTTTCTTTACACTCGTCATTGACTGAGGCTAAGAGGGCTCTAAGAAAGTCATCTAAGGTCGCGGTATAAAGTATCAAAGGTTTCCCTGGGATAGGGGCTGCCAAAACAGGAGGTGTCATTAAGTATTTCTTAATGTCCTTGAAGGCCCGCTGGCATTTTTCTTCCTAAAAAAGTTTGGGGTCCTTTTTAATTAATGTCAAGAAGGGCTGACACCTACCTGTGATATTAAAAATAACACATCTCATATATGTTCCTTGGAAGGAACGTAATTGTTTCAAGATTTTATGTGGAGGCATTTCCAAGATACCTTTAATCTTATCCGAGCCAATCTTGATTCCCTGATGACGGACAAGGAATCCTAGAAATTTCCCAGAGGTAGTGCACTTTAAGGGATTCATTTTAAGCTCATATCGTCGTAACCATTTGATCGCGATGCTCAAATAGTATAAAGGGTCTATCTTTTGTTTACTTTTGATGACCAAATCGTCCACGTAACATTTCACTTGGTTATGAATGAGGTCATAAAAAATCTTCATCATTGCATGTTGGTATGTTGCTCCAGCATTTTTTAGGCTGAACGACATCACTGTGTAACAGAAAATTTCAATCGGTGTTTTGAAGGCTATAAGTGTTGCATCCTCGGGAGCCATCTTGATTTGGTTGTATCCCGACTATCCGTCCATGAAGGGGAAAATTTTGTGTGTTGAAGCGATATCCACCATCATTTCTGGCATTGGTAGTGGAAACTCGTCTTTTGGACATGCCTTGTTCAAATCTCTGAAGTCTACACAAACATGGATTTGTCCATTTTCTTCTTAATAGGTACAATGTTATCCAACTATGTGGGGGTATTGCTCTTCTTTTACAAAGTTAGCGTATATAAATTTCTTCACCTCGGCAATTACTTGTGGCTTTTTTTCGAGGCACATTCTTCTGGGAGCTTGTTTTACTGGGGTTATATTCCTATAGACCCCGAGTTTATGAACTACAATCTCTGCTGATAGTCCTGTCATTTCGTCTTAGCTCCATGTGAAACAATCTTTCAATTTTGTGAGCAATCTAATTAATTGCAGAGATTCTTCACCAATGAGTAGAGAACTTATAAAGGTGGGTCGGGGTTGTTCTTCCACCCCGAGGTTGATTCCTTTAACTCATCAATAGTTGACTTGATTTCTTCTTCAAATTCTGGCAGCGGAGCATCTTCTAGCAGTTGATCAGTAGAGTCATCCTCTATGTCGAGGCAATCCTCTTCTTATTCACTAGTAACAACCATGCAAAATTCTGAATCATTGACTGACTCGACTGTACCATTTCTGAGACCCTCTTTCGAGTTTGGAGTTTGACTTTTAACATTCCATAACTTTTCAAAAAGTTGTTTATCTTTAGGTATTCGTTTTGACAAATGTCCCTGTTGAATTAACTTTTGTACACAAAATCAAAATGAAAAGTAACCAAAAGGTAATTCCATAAATTCATTAAGATCATCATCCAAATTTACATGATTTTCAGGATTATTAGAGGTAGAAGCATGATAAAACTTGATCGGCTTTGAACCAGCGCTACAGACTTCCTTGACCTCTAAACTCTCGACCTTTTAGGGGAGGATTGGAAGAGTCATAACATTCACATAGTGGTTTATCCGATCATACATCATCTCATATTTGCTTTGCTCTTTATCTTCTAAGGATATCTCATACTGAGGTTTCTTCTGCTTTGTCATCATTATTTCATCTTCAGAACTGTCTTCATCATCAATGCTGATGGTTGACCTAGTCTGTTCAACAACTAAATTAGTTTTTCTTCGTCCACGTCCCCGGCCTCGACCTCGGGTGCGTGAACTAAGAGAACCTCCCCCAACTTATTGTAAAAGAGTGGTGGAAGATCACTGAAGTGGAGTTGAATGGCCTCCTCTTTGTGATTTTTTTAAAGTTATTTTTATTTGTGACAATTTTGCGAGACAAAACATTTTTCTTCGGAGGCACGTAGTAGGCAGCATCTTCATGAATACCCACTTCATGCATTGAAAACGGTTGTAAATCTCCCTTGATGCAATGCTCTTGTCCCTCTTTGTAATCTTTAATGCACTGGTGCAGAGACAATAAAACCATGTTGTGTTACAAGTAGAGCGTTGAAAGAGGTCTCGGCGTTGATGATATGGAATTTAGCGGTTGCTGCTGGTTCTCCAACCTTCATAAGCAATGTAATCGATCCAAGGGCTCTCTCTCCCTTTTGGTTGAATTCTCTTAGCATCATTTTATTGGTCGGAAGCTCCTGAGCTTCAATGTCTAAATAGGCTAATGTCCGTAGACTCATCAAGTTGAGAGATGCTCCAAAATCTACTAAAACTCTGGACAACACAAATCTACTGATGTTAACGGAGATGTAGAGTGGTTGGTTGTGGTTGGCAGTACCGAGCAAAAAATCTTCATCTGTGAAGGTTGCCCTAGGCTGTTCTTTCAACGAACAAACTTCATCCGAGGATGTGTTGGCCAACTGGGCTAAACAAATCTCTGGGTCAAGCAAGGTTGTAATCAGAGACTCTCTCATATCCTTTGATAGGATCAGAGCGTCGTAGATGCTTAATCTCACCGGCAACTTCCTAAGATGAGCTAGCACGTTGTAATTCAGTTTGTATGGTCCTCTAATTTTCTGTTGGTTATGTGGTTCTTCCATCGGTGGAGGTTGAGGTAGCTCTTCTCAAGTTACTATTTATTTCCCTTTATCTGTCGGAGCTATTCTTGGGATTAATACTCTCCCGCTCCTTAAGTTTACTTTTGTAATTTCTTCTTCTTGAGATATGATTGTTGAATCTTTTGGTGTTACTTCTTTGTCGGAAAGATATAAGTTCATGACAAGCGGTGCACCGTGGTGCTCGAGAATTGGTTCCTCACTCTAGGTGCTGTCGTAAGTGGTATTGTCAATGTCTTCTTCGGTTTTGTTAGCTAGTTCATCGGACTCAATTATGATTTGAGGATCATTTTGGGAATCGAGATCGAAGCTAGATTTGTTAAAGTAAATTACGTTATCACTAAAAACAGTTAAAATTTATCTGAAATCACAATTATTACATTCATAAGACCTTAGAGGGGTAAAACTATAATCATACAAAGTTAGGGGTTCTAGGATTTTCTTCCCCAAATCTGAGACAACTAGTCTAGCAGAGGTAGCCCCTATCCTACCCCTGTGCCATCAGTCTTCGTAGTGGTGTTTTTCTTCTTCTTTATCTTTGATGATGATGAATCTCTTGGTGAATTCTTTATCTCGGGTTTGGCAGGCTGAAGATTCTGAACAGAGGCTTGTTTTGAAGCATTCTGGATTTGGTTCAATATTTTCTTGGATGATTTGCTCCAAACTTCATTCCATCCATCTTCTTCAGTATATGGATCAATCGAGGAGATTGGTTTGGTCTAAATCATATTTATGGAACCATTTTCATGTTCTTTTAAATATTCTTTCGGAATTGTTTTATTCCCTTCTTTAAGGTTCTTCTCGAGCCAATCCTTAAAGATGAAACATTCTTCTATAGTGTACCCAAGCAACCTGTGGTATGGGCAATAATTCAGTTGATCCTTCTTGTCAACCTCTTTGGGTTTCTTTGGAGTTGGAAATCTAAACTCAGGCTTCTTCATCAGACTTCTGAACATCTTGGATATAACTTCATCTTTCAAAGAATACACCATTTTCTATCGTTCTACCAAACATATTCTCTTATTCCCTGTTTGAGGTGATCCTTCTTGAGGCAGTTGCTGGTTGGACTGGTTACTCTGTTTCTGAGCATGCTATGATGAAGATTGGTAAGGATTTTCTAGATATATCTTCATTGGTCAGTTTTTTTTGTCGACAGTCACTACTGTTCCTGACTTCTTTTCAAATGCTCTGGTTGCCTTGTATTTCTTGTGAGAATCCATATGTTTGATTTCTTCTTGAAGACTGTTGGCTTTGCTAAGTAGCTTCTCGAAGGATTTGATGGCAAGTCCCTTGAGCATGAAATCTACTGGTCCATGAATGCTTTTGAGTAAAATTTCAATTGCGTGATGTTTCTGTAGCTGAGGTTCACATTTCATGCTAAGGTTTCTCCACCTCAAAATTTCATCCACCAAACTCTCGTTGGGCTTTTGCTTTTCCATCACGAGCTCTCTTATAGAGACATGGTGTTGTGCTCCGGCAAATCCCTTCACAAACAATTGTTCCAGCTTGAAAAATGTCTTAACTGATCTGTTAGGTAAATCAACATACCAATCAAAAGCAATCCCTGACAGATGCTGACAAACTGTTGGAAGAGTAAGGCTTCGCTATTTCTTGTGTTGCCACAACTGGCTTGGAAGTGTGTTATATGTTATCTGGGATTTCCAGTCCCATCAAATATTATAAAGTTTTGGACCACGAAACCCTTGGGGAAGGGTACGACATCGAATTCTTCCGGGTAAGATCTACCCTTTAAAACCAATGCACCACCCTTATATTGGGTTATGGCCTCCTGAACTTGCTCAACCATTTGCTTAAATTTCTTCTCTGGCATGGCACTCGATGGAGGATCCTTCTTTGGTTGCTCATCTCTATTTGTTGAGGCAACTTCTCTTCTTTCATTTGTAATATGTATAATTTCTGGCTAGTTGACCTCTGGAGAAGCTAACTGTGGGGTTTGAGACTATCCTTGAATTGTGGCCATAGTAGTCATGGCTACGACCATCTCTTCTTTCCTTTTCTCCAGTTGGCTGGCTTGCTCATCCCTTAGAAGGATAGCCCTACGTAGCTCATCTATGGATTTATCTTCGATGAGAGGTTGAGCCTTGCACATAGATGTATGGCTCTAGTTTCAATGACATGGAAATCCATGAAATCTCCTTTGAGGTAATCACTATAGTCAAAGTCTTCGTCATCATCAATGGAGACTCCATGCTCTCGAGCCAACTCGAAAATCTCAACCCTGAGCTTTTCAACTTTTCCTTTAATTATTGATTCTTAAATTGCCTTAAGATCTAGAGGACCAACTGGAACTCCTCTTCATGTTCTTCCATCTCGCTGGTAATTGCTGCGACAATGTCAGATACTTTGGGAGACTCATGTATCTGGAGGACCATTCTTCAATCTCGACCCTGGCTTCATCTCATGATCTTGCCCTGTGGGCTCATTGGACTGTATCGATACAACTACCTTGGGTATTAAATGTCACTTGAACACCAGATAGGGGTATTAAATTAGTGAGTTATTAACACCCAAAACTATACCTCTAAGTCTAGGATCATTTAATTTGGTAGACTCCCAAATTTCAATCATCTAGGAAATTTCAGATTTATGCTTTAATTGGTAGAAGAGAGATTGGTTTCTACCAATTAATTCCTTGTGTTTCAATCATCCAAATATGTTAATTAAGATCAAAGGTTGCCCATTTCCCTTTCTTGAGTTAAGCTTAAATGTTAGTTAAGGCTAAATTTTTAAAATTACACTTTTGCCCCTAAGGCTCTAATACTTCATAATTCATCAAATTTAATTAAAATAACTTTAGAATTTGCATCCCACCTTACTCATGGGTCAATCAAGACATCAGAGGAAAAAAATCTGATTTTTCAAATTTTAATTTAATTTATATATTTATTTATATGCAAGAATAAGATTTTTCAAAGAAAATTCCATAACTTGACCAAGGTAAAGCCTAATAACTT
>NEWO01000326.1:876278-893132 GCA_003013225.1 Phalaenopsis aphrodite | reverse complement strand
TGAGCTTTCCACCTTGGCATGTCATGTGGCCTGCGGTTCATGCACCAAGAGTTCTGTTAGATCTTGTCTGTTAATGAGATAAACAAGCGAACAAACAGTTCCCCATCATCATCCCCAAATAGGTTAATATGAGAACCGTCCACATTAAAACCTTAATATCTCCCTCTAGAATCAATCAAATCTCACAGGGTTTGATCCTACGGACTCATCTAAGTTTGATGAACACATTCATATGGTAAACATGTCATTAACTTAATTCTAATTAAATGGAGAATCAAAATAGGCTCGGGAAGAGGGGAAGTTCAATACCTTTTCTCTAAGAAGGGAAGTTTCAATCAGAGGTGCTCGACACATTCATGGAGGTCAAAAGGATTGAGCCTCTGGTCGTGGTGAAAGGTCTAGACCCAAATTAGATCAAGTCCGGATTTGAGTGTTGGTCTTGAGCTATCTTAGAGGCTCTGTATGACGAGGATTTTATAAAGCTTTGTCCTAGTTCAGTGTGGTGATGGTGAGGGTGAGTTTAATTTGGATTTGGTGCATGTGGAGGTGTGGTGGAGAATGTCCTGTCTCTGGCAAGGGAAATTAGGGCAATGGAGTGGTTGGGTTGCACTGTGAAGCTCTCAAGGAAGCTCAAGGAGTGATTTTAAAGGGTAGCTTGAACAAATTTTTAGCACCCCTTCCATGGCCATGGAGGTGAAGGTTTTATAAAAATGGCTTAGGGTTGCTCTGTGGGCCAATTGAGGGGTGTAAAATGATGCTTATGTGGAGGGAAAAGAAGCTCTAAATTTAAAATGGGATGAGGTGGCCTCAAGGTTTGAATTGGGTTTAAATTTTGGGTGGTGGCTCATGGGTTTGGGACTTTCGGCGACTAGGCCAGCCGACAAGGCTAGGGGAGGTGGCCAGAAGGTCAAGTGAGCCAGCGAAACCTGTCACTATAATTAATTTGGGGAGGTGTTTAGTTTTGGAAAAAATCCCTTAGGCTTTAGCAATTTTGGAAGTAAATCCCTTGATTTGGGGATCCTTTAGTCCATGGCCCATTTGGGTGGTTCTATGGGGTTTAACCTAGTCAATAAGGTCCAAAATTTGGCCGTTGTGCTTTTTGGTTGGCCAATTTGGCTAGATTGGGTCAACTTTTGGTGAAAGGGGTCCATGTAGGTCAATTTGGCTAAAGCTTGGGTTTGGGCTAGGCTAGCCATGACCTTGAGCCAAATTGATTGATCAACATAGTGTAAATGATTGTAATGAACATTTTTGGTGAAGGATTGAAGTGATTTTGAGTTCAATTGGGGGTTCAATTTGATGGATTTTGGAATTTTGGTCACTTTGGGCATGGTGGGCTAGACTTGGGTATAGATTGGGCTAGACTTGGGCTAAGTCCAAATTGATTCTTAAGAATGGTTAATAGGAATTTTATGAAGAGTTTTTAACATAAATTGGTTGCCAATTTTGGGGCTAAGCAAATCAATTTGGTGGAATGGAGACATAGCTAATTTGGGGCAAATTTGGGGATTTTTGGACTTAGGTTAAAAATAAATGAAATTGAGGCCTTATCAAGGCCAATTGAAGGTCAAGTTTGATGTGAAGGAGTATTATGAAGATTTTTCAACATAAATTGTGGAAAATTGAGTAGGCTATATGTTCAATTTGGTGAGATTAAGTCAAATGGCCAAAATTCGGGGTTTGATTTAGATCAAATTGAGCTTAAAGCATGGGCCAATTGAGCTTGGATTTGGTTTAGATTGGTCATATAGAAGGTGAATTTGAGTTTAGAATTGAAATTGAGGGAAATTGGGACCAAATTGATGGACATTTGAGGTGAATTTAGGGAAATTAGGCCTTTAAAGGCAATTTGGGGGTTTGGGTCAAAATGGTCAAAATTGGGTTATGTGGTAGTCGAGATATGAAATTGTGAATATTTGGAAGTTTTTTGGGAATTTTTTGGGATTTTTAAAAATCTTTGAAATTTTAGGCTAAGGAGGGGCATTTTGGTAATTTTGGGTAATTTAGATGTTTTCAAAAGGTTTGAAATAATTTTTGAACAAATTTGGGTATTTTGGGTAAATATGAGAATTTTGGCCAAATTTAAGATTTCAAGGGTACTTAGGTAATTTGGGAGAGTTTAGTGGAAAAAGGACAAGTTGAGTATTTTTGGTAGAATTAGGGAACTAACCATCATAAATGAGCTATGGACCAATAGAAACCCCATTTGGGTCCTCTATGTGCTGATCTTAGTTAAACCCTAGCCTAAGGCCAGTGGGTTTAGGGGACCATCTACATGAGTCTCCCAAAGGATTAAGGGATCAAAGTCAAGAAATTTTGGGTTTGTATTTGTGAGTGACTGTCTGTGAGGTGAGTACCTTAGCTATAGACCAAAACCCAGAGTCAACCTTAAGGGCAAGCAGTCCTAAGGGAACTCTCCTTGAGCTCCCCTTTAATGACCCCACCTACTAGGTGCTAGAGGCTATAACCAATATGCAAAAATTCAAGTTGAGCAAGGAGGAGTTTGGAATTTCTAATGGTGAGGGTTCCTTTTCTAGTTTTCTAGGAATAGTCAACAGAAAAGTTCTATAGTTAGACCCTAGTCTACTAAAGAGGAAAAAACTAGACCTCAACTAAAAGTGAGGTCAACCGTTCATTAATGTCTAAACCCTTTGATGAAGCTTAATGATTAATTGAAGAAATGACTACCAATAATTTTCAATGGCCTTCTTATAGGGTAAATCCTAAGAAAGTAGCCAATATTCATGATAATGATGTTATTTGAATGACTGCATGTCAAGTTGTTGTATTGTCTAAGAAGATAAACCAAATTGGAATGAATTTTTCTCAAACACCCCAAATGGTTGAAGAAAATTCATTAGGAGAAATGATTGATTCTCATACTTCATTGGAAACTATAAATGCTATCAACATAACCAATAAAACATATTCCAAGTATTACAACCTAGGTTGGAAAAACCATCCTAACTTTAATTGAAACAACAATCCAAGTGGTGAAAGTCAACAATGGAGGAATGCTCAAGAAAGCCCATTGGAAAATTGGAAAAACTAGGGTAGTTCTAACTTTAGACTTACATATCCTCCTGTTTTTAATCAACAAGTTAAGGAGAAGAAGTTGTCTATAGAAGAAGTGGTGTTAAAGATGGGTGATCATTTACAAAGTCAAAGTGCTGCTATTAAAAATATAGAGAATTAACTGGGATAAATTGCTAATGCACTTAGCAGTAGGACTCAGGGAACACTTTCAGGTAATTTAGAGATCAATCCTAAAGATAAAATTAAAGAGCCAGAGCAAGTTAAAGCAGTCTAACTAAATTGTGGAAAGGAATTAAATGTTGGAGTTCAAAAAGAGGTGGAAGTTGAGAGAGAAGTTGAAGAAATTGAGAAAACTAAAGAAATTATTCTTAACGAAGTAGAAACACCTAACTCTCCACCTAAGATTAATTTAGAAAGACCCCCACCACCTTTTCCTCAAAGACTTAAATATAAAAAAAATTGATAAAAAATTTTCAAAATTTTTTTGAAATATTCAAAAGATTAAAATTAAAATCCCTTTTGCTGAGGCTTTGAAATAGATGCCAAGTTATGCTAAATTTATGAAAGAAGTTTTAAATAAAAATACAAAGTTTGTATATAATGAGTTTGATGCACTTAGTGAAGAATGTGGTGTAAGAATTCAGAAAAATTTTCCTAGAAAACTGAAAGATCCTGATAGCTTTACCATACCTTGTGCAAATGGAGAAAAAAATTGTGGAAAAGCTTTATGTGATTTGGGAACGAGCATTAACATTATGCTACTATCTATATTTCAAAGGTTAGGTTTAGAAGATATTTCTCCCACTACTGTAACCCTACAATTAGTGGGTTGTTCTATTACTTATTTTAAAGGAGTTATAGAAGAAGTGCTCGTTAAAGTGGATAAATTTATCTTCCCTATTGATTTTATTGTATTAGATACGAAATAAGATAAAGAAATTCCTATTACTTTGGGGAGACATTTCCTTACAACTAGACGAACAATGATAGATGTGCAAAAAAAAAAAGAACTAACCATGAGAGTGAATGATCAGGAAGTTACATTTAATGTGCTCAAAACAATAAAGTATCCTGATGGAAAATGTTGTAGAATGGATAACATTGATGGTAAGATTGTTAACCATTTTCAAGAAAGATGTGAAGTTATATTAGACCAAAAAGATGAAGACATTTCATAAGAAAAGAACAAGAAGCTGAGGCTAAAAGAGATTCTGAAGATGAATCAAATGAGATAATTACCGAGGATTCAAATTATGTTCAAGAAAATTATGAAATTTTAGATACTGTGCTGAAAATAGTATACCTCTGATTCCATCTTTTAAAAAACCTCTCGAACTTGAGATGAAAGTCTTACCTTCTTATCTAAAGTATGCATATTTGGGGAATAAATCTACATTATCAGTTATTATATCTTTATATTTAACTACAAAATAAGAAGAACAATTATTGTAAATATTAAAGAATCATAAAAAAACCTTTGAATGGACATTAGTTGATATTAAATGAGTCAGTCTTTCAATATGTATGCACAAAATTTTGATGGAAGATAACCATAATCTTAGGGTCGATCCTCAAAGGATATTGAATCTTATAATGAAAGAAGTAGTTAAGAAAGAAATTTTAAAGCAGTTGGATGTTGAGATTATTTATCCAATTTTTGATAGTTCTTGGGTTAGTCCAATTCATTGTGTTCCTAAAAAAGGAGGAGTGACTGTGGTTAAAAATGAAAGGAATGAATTAATTTTAATAAGACAAGTTACTGGATGGCAAATCTATATTGATTATAGAAAATTAAATGTCGCCACTAGAAAAGACCATTTTCCTATACTTTTTATGGATCAAATGTTTGATAGACCATCAGGGCACTGCTATTTTTGCTTTTTGTAAGGATATTTTGGATAACACCAAATACCTATTGCACTTGAGGATCAAGAGAAAACAACTTTTACTAGTTCTTATATAACTTTTTTTTTTAAAAGAATATCATTTAGATTATGTAATGCCCTTGCAACTTTTTAAATATGTGTGATGTTAAATTTATGTGATTTAATTAAAAAAGGAATTGAAATTTTTATGGATGATTTCTTAATCTTTGGGACTTCTTTCAATTTATGTTTAGATCATTTAGCAAGAATTCTAAAATACTGTAAAGAAACAAAATTTGGGACAAATGTCAATTTATGGTTGTAGGAGGAATAGTGTTAGGGCTTAAAATTTCTGAAAAAGGCATGAATGTTGGTCTAACAAAAATTCAAGTTATAGCCAAATTGCCACCACCTACGAGTATGAAGGGAATAAAAAGTTTTCTAGAATATGTTGGTTTCTACAAACGTTTATTAAAATTTTTTTGAAAACTTCCAAGCCTTTATGTCAACTTTTCGAAGAAGTTGTTACTTTTGATGAATGCATATATATCTTCAACATATTAAAAGAGAAATTAATCACTGCACCTTTTAGTGTTTCACCAGATTGGACAAAATCTTTTGAATTAATGTGTGAAGGATGTGATTATGCTATAGGGGTTGTTTTAAGACAGAGATATGGCAAAATGTTCAAAGTGATATATTATGCTAGTAAAACCCTTAATGTGGCTCAAGTTAATTACACTACCACTGAAAAGGAATTATTAGTTATAGTGTTTGCTTTTGATAA
This sequence comes from Phalaenopsis aphrodite, assembly GCA_003013225.1. Classification (NCBI taxonomy): domain Eukaryota; kingdom Viridiplantae; phylum Streptophyta; class Magnoliopsida; order Asparagales; family Orchidaceae; genus Phalaenopsis; species Phalaenopsis aphrodite. The sequence goes on along the minus strand of NEWO01000326.1, from coordinate 887,444 downwards.
ATTCAGATCTTATCTTATTGGACCCAAATGTACTATGCATAATGATCATTCTGTTATAATGTGTTTAATGATGAAGGATGTAAAACCACGATTAACTAGATGGGTCTTTCTAATGCAAGAATTTGAATTTCAAGTTATGAATAGGAAGGGTACATATAATCAAATAGTTGATCATCTGTCATGGCTTGAACAAGAAAATAAAAAAGATTTAGATAATAAAATTAATGAGAACTTTCCTGATGAAAAATTTTATGTGATTAATGAATGAAAGACTTTGTGGTACACTGATATAGTGAACTACTCGGTTAGTAATATTTTATCTTACGGATTAGATAGCCAACAAATTCAAAAGTTCATTTATGATTCAAAACTTTACTTTTGGGATGACCCTTATTTATATAAATAATGTAAGGACTTAATTATTTGAAGATGTGTACTATTAGAAGAAACTCAAGAAATTATTCAAAAATGTCATAAATCAGATTTTTTGGGACATTTTAGAGTGGATAAAACTGCATTGAAGATCTTAAAATGTGGATTTTATTGGCCTGCATTATTTAAGGATGTTAATAATTATATAAAAATATGTGATCGATGTCAAAAAATAGGCAATATTTCTAGAAGAGATGAAATGCCCCTAAATTTTACTCTTGAATTTGAAATCTTTGATGTTTGGGTATTAGATTTCATGGGACCATTTGTACCATATTTTGGAAAGAATTATATTTTAATAGTAGTGGATTATGTTTCTAAATAGATTGAAGCTGTTACTTTACATTGTTATGATGCTAAAAGTGTAGCAAAATTTTTAAGAAAGAATATTTTCACAAGATTTGGAATGCCAAGAGTTAACATTATAGATGGGCGAAGTCACTTCAGGAATAGAATGATTGAAACATTAACTCAAAATTTTGGGATTAAACATCATATTCCCACAACTTATCATCATCAAACTAGTGGTTTAGCAGAAGTATCCAATCGAGAAATTAAAAGAATATTAGAAAAAACTGTAAATCCAAAAAGGACTGATTGGTCTTCTTAACTTGATAATGTTTTATAGGTCTACAAGATTGCTTATGTAACACCTATAGGAATGCAGCATATAGGCTCATATATGGAAAAACATGTCACATGCTAGTTCAGTTGGAACATAATGCTTACTGGGCAATTAAAGAGTTTAATTATAATTTTAAATATGTTGGAGAGAAGCAATTACTGCAATTAAATGAGCTTAATGAATTGAGACATGAAGCTTACGAGAATGCTAAAATTTGTAAGGAGGAAAAAAAATTTAGGAATGATCAAAAAATTTAAAAAAAGCATTTTGAGCTTGGGCAAGAAGTATTGCTTTATAATTCAAGATTGAAATTATTTCAAGGAAAACTTAAATATAGGTGGTCAGGACCATTTATTGTGGTAAGAGCATATCCATATGGAGCTGTGATTAAGATAAATATCCACAGATTAAAGCTTACATAAGTGAAGAAGATCATGCATTTGATGAGATCCTATTGTTGGGTCAAACTTGATTAAAACATTGGTTATGTTGGGCTGCGACGTTAAACCAAACACTTTATGGAAGGCAACCCAAATTTATCGGTGTGATTTGGATTTGATTTACTATTTTGATGAGCTATATAAAGTGATTGTGAGTTTTATATGATTTTGCTGACAAAAAAATATTATTATACTAAAGGATTTGAAGAGTAGAAAAAAGAAATTTGAGAATTGAATATATTTGTTAGGCACTATAGCGCCAGATCTGGCGTTATAGCGCCACTGTTCGGATAACTCCTTTAAACCGCCAAAATATTGGTTTCCTTTCTTCTTCCCATATACAAAACTGCTTAGGATGGGATTTTAAGTATCCCTACGACATTTCTAAGTATTTAAAGAAATTTGAGAGTGGGAATTCCAATACTATTGAGAGATCATGAAGAGTAATGTCATTGAGAGATTTGAAGATAAGAAGTTGATGCATAAGGATGCTCAAACCTACTTCAACAAATATCTTGCATTAAGTCTGGAAAAACTTGAGAAAATTTAAGGTGAGATTTCTATTATGCATATAAATTTTGAAATTTTTTCCACCAACGCGAGCAAATGCATTGGTCGTTGAAACTATAATTCAATAGTTTGGTTTGTTTCCAAGATACTCAAGTGACTATGTATGGCACCAACAAGTGGATCGATGATAAATTTGCTAAGGAATTTCCTCATAATCCTTTCTACCATTCTGACAATCAAAATTATTTGGTGAGTGAAATGGAGAATATCACCACAGATCAAGAGTGGTCCTAAAGGATGTTTTTATATAGATATTTTTGTTTTAGTGTTATGTGATTCTATGTGGTGTGCCTATCATATTTGTTTTAATACTTAGTGTTATTTTTATTGTATTTGTTGTATGAACATTTGATGATGTCTATTTGGTTGTGTTGTATGTATTGAACCTATAATTAATATAAGAAAACTAGTTTTGTTTTGTTGTGAATAATTGGCCTTAGATATTCATACTGGAATTTGCAAACTTGAATTTTTGGAATGACGACGAACTCAATAACTATAAAAGTGGCCTTTTTTATATCCAAGATTTTCTATTTCCTTTTTAAATATAAAAAAAATTTAAAATTTGGATGGGTATGAATGGTGCTATAGCGCCACTTTTGGGCGCTATATAGCTAGTCATCAAGCTGTGCAGAGCGTTATAGTGCCACTACCAAGTGCTATAGTGTCGAACTAAACTGTGAGTAAATTTAAGAGTTTGGAACCACAGTTTTTGCCATTTTCAACCTTAGTTCTTCTCCTTCCTCCATTTTTTTGCATTTTGCTCCTCTAGGGTTTCATTTTGTGCTTGATTGGCTTGGAGCTAGGCCTCCAAACTTTGGATTTCTTCATCTTTGGGTAAGATCTTTACCTTGGCTTTTAAAATTTTGATTTGACAAAGGATTTAATCCACATTGTGGATTAGGCTGAAAATTTTAAAACTTGATGAAAATAATGTGAAATCCATGGTTGAATGATTATCTATGTTTGTATTGTGTTTTTAGGAGCCTTCTGAGTTGAGTTTGTAATTTTTGGAATTTATCTTCGCAATTTTTAGATTAATCATGGCTCCTAAAATGAAGAGAGGCAAGGAAAAAGTAACTTTTGATTCTGATAAGTTTGTCAGTGCAAGGGCACGTGATTGGTACGCTGATCTGCAATCAAAGAAATTGATTGCAGAATGTCGATTTTTACATCCTGAGAGAACAATTGAATACTTGATTGCAGAGCGATTGTGGGAAAACTTTGTTATTTCATTACTGTATCTGTAATTTCAGTTATCTGAGAGTTTTATGCTAATCTATTAGAGGAATCTGGTGATTTGGTTTATGTACAAGGGCAATATGTAGATACCAGTTTTGCTTGTTTTAATCACATATACAAGCTGTACAGTTTTCCAAACTGCTTGTTTTCTGAGTTACATCCTACTAATGATGAATTGGATGAGATTAAGGGATTTTTAACTGATGGAAATGGAGTCTAGAAGATTAAAAATGGGCGACGGGTGAACGTTTCTTTTTTGAAACTTAATGTTCATTTTCGTACATGACACTATTTCATATCTGGTAGATTACTGCCTACCATCCATTTCAGTGAGGTAACACATGAGAGAGCCACTTTAAACTGTTGTATTTAAATAAAGAAACCTATTGACATTGGCTCCCTTATTTATACAAACATGCTTGTTTCCTCGAGAGGAGGAACTACAAGAGTTTTGGGCTACCGTGCTCTTATTACTACCTTGTGTGTTGAATCTGGTGTGAAGCATGAGACTTAAGAAGGAACTTTGCCATCACATAATCCCATTGGGAAAAAAAACTAGGAAAAATATCAGAGACATTTTGGGACTAGACCTAGGACTGGAGTTAACATACATTCTACTTCAACTTCTATTTTTGCTCATGCTTCTACTCCTAAATGATCTACTTCTAATACTATTTCTCTAGTTTCTAATATAGAACAAATGATGATTCAGTAAGGAGATGTCATAATCATACAAAATCAGGTAAAGACATTGAATCTCACTTGTACCATAGTGATGATATTATATTGAGGAAGGTTGAGTATGATTTTGCTTATAATGAGGCAATGATGAGATACATGGGGGTGATCATTCTGTGGAATTTTCTACTCGCCCCATTTTCACACCATATCGACCTTGTTAGATAGATTTGGGAGATGGTGATTACGATGATGATGAAGAGGTTGATGTGTAGTGTGTTGTTCTCTTTCTTTCCTTTGATGTGTTTAAATATTTGAACTTTATTGTGTTAGTGATTAGTTGTATTTGTGTTGGAGTGTGCTTGTATTTAGTTTCTTCACTTAATTATTTTTGTTCAACTATTAGTTTTATTGTTTATCTTTTGCTCCAATTTAAATGCTAGAGTAGTACCTATTTTATTTTCTTATTGTTATGCATAATAATCTTATGTTTATCACTACTCAGTACTTGTCTTTACTACTTGTGCCTGCATTAATTTCTTTGTTTTAAATTTTAAAAATTTTTCTCTTTCTTTATGAACTTTTTTGCTTTAAATTAATTTAAAAATTTTAAGTTTGGGGGAAGAGAAAAAATTATTTTTAAATTAAACTTTTTTTGTCCTCACAGAATTGTACTTTTCAAAATTTATTTTAACATAACCTGTAGTATGTAGAGTTAAATTTAGAAAACTATATTTTTGATTTTATGAAAGTTGTAGAAAACCTAAGTAAAAGTTTTTAATAATGAAGGTTAATTCTAGAATTAAGATATTTAGTATGAAGGGTTTAAAGCTATGCTTTTGTTCTTTAAAGTAAAGAAAATTATATTTTTGGAAATATTTAGAATCTTAGATTGATACTTGAAAAGAAAGAATTGAGACTTTAAGAAAAATCTTTAAAGCTAATACACGTTTGTTAAAGTGAAGAAATGTGAGATGTTTTTAACTTTAATAGGAGGACAGTGGAGTTCAAAATCATTAAAATCTATCCAGATATAATAATCCTCACATGAAATATAAAAAAAGAGCAAAAAGAAAAAAGAAAAGATTGAAAATGATCCTAAAAGAAAAAGAAAAAGAAAAAGAAAATAAAAAAAGAGAAAATATGTGAGGAGAAGCTTGAGGAGATGCCTAATCAAAAATTGGCCCGACTTGAAGCATCTTAATGAAAGAAACTTAGTTACATTTCTAACTTAGACTTAGAAGTATCAACACCTTTACTAATAAAGTTCTCATGAAATTCTTTTTATGGTAATTCTTTTAAGTATCTTAAGTAAGAAAAATTGCAGTTGTTTTTGAAATAAATAGAAAATTAGAACTTTTAAACTTGATTGCTAAATATTCTTGTATTTTAGTTTTTAATCTGAGAGTTATAGTGCTAGTAGCTACATTTCTAGAAGATCCATTGAATTTAGCCGAATTTATAAGGGCTGTTTGAGGAAACCCTTGGCTATTTTATGTTTTCTATTACATCAGAAGAATTTGGTCGTATTTAGAAACCTTTTGGAGCCTCAAAACTTCAATTGAGTGGCAATAGATAATTAGGGTTTTCGTATTATGTGTTTAAGTGTAAGTGTGAGTGTGTTTTAGTGTGTAAAAGTTTGAAGATTGCTTAAAGTAAACTCCAAAAGTTTACTTGGGGAGAAGACATAAGGTACTTTGTATTTGTGTTTTAATTTTTGTTGTAAGACTTGGATTTCAATGCAAATGTTTTGTTTTTGTTTAATCTCCATGAATTTTGAGTAGTTCCCTTTTTTTCTCCTTGGATGTGGGAATTAATCTTTTGAGATGAGAATGATTTAAATAATTCTTTTTACTCTTAATAATTGTGATGATATTTTCACCGAATCTTCATATACTTTACAAACTGCCCACTTTTAAGGTTAAAATCCGTTGAGAAAAATAATGATCTATGAGGGTTATGATTTTATCCAACTAGTGGATACCACACTTCATTCTTAGCAGAGCCATGTCGATCACCTAAGGGGGAGTGAAAATAAATAGGGAGATAAGTTTTGATGGGCGTAGAATTGGTTAGTTCTAGAGCAAAAGGCTAGATTCTTATCAATTTGGCTTAAGGTTTAATACTCTCACGCTGGGATTCGGCCATCATAGTGGCATTGGCTTAGGGGCATCTAGTGGTGAGAGACTAAATAGTTCTGATGCAAAATTGAGATGTTAAGGATTCGGTCTTAAGTTAACCAATGTTCTTTGCTAGCACTGGGAGGGGGTAAAAAATAAGGTATGCTTCTATTTTTCACAATGCATCAATTTTGTCTTAAATCACTTGAATCCTACATATGTTAAAATCACTTTGTAAGGGGAAATGTTTTCCATAATATCTAATCTCACTGTTATTTTAGTTCTTACTTTCTTTTTAACTCTTTAGTAGTTTTTTTAGTAAGATTATCATTTTATAACCCCTTACATGTTTAATTTGCTATTTAAATAGAAATTTTGTATGTTGATATTAAGAGTTATTGCTTTCCTCGTAAGATCAATACTTGGGTTTTTAAGGAAAATCCTATATTTCTTGAAACGATACGTATACTTGCGTAGCACCCATAGTGTGAAAATTTATTATACAATTCATAAATCATTACATTTGTTCACACTAGCTGGTAGATATAATTTGAAATATATTTTCTAGCTAAATTTTGGAGATTAAAATACAAGTAATTATATGTCGGGTCATTGGACCTGTGCTAAATCTTCAAATTATGTGTTAGAGCTCAAGAGGCTTGGTCTTGACAGTTCAAAAAGGTATTTTGGGGTCGTGAGCTCTGAGATCAATGTCGGGGCGTTGACTAGCCAAAAATCTTGATTTTTGCCAGGATCGCCCAACAAATATTTTATTTTTTTATCTGGAAGCTATGGGAGACTCCATGTGACTAAAATATAGTCTCATAACTTCAAAATGAACTATCCTCGTCGACCAATCACTGGAGAAATCAGTGTCAACGGCCGTCCAAAATCTCAACGCAGATAGATTCTTATTTTCCCGTAGCACACATAAGTGGACTCTGTGACTTCGCATAGCCTTGGGAGACTCTGGATGGATTTGTGGTGATTTATAATCCTTAGATTAGGCACCAAGCACGTCTCATACCCCAGATAGGCCTCCCGGAGGGAATTTTCCCTAGTTGGGTTGCGTCACCACCAAACCTAGCTACTTGCACCAAACAAGTGTCAAAAAGGTCCTGGGTGTGTGTCTTGATTTACCGGATGCTATGGATGAACCGTAGACTATCTTGAGCCATACAAGTGGAAACGCTACATTGTGACATTAAAAAATTATGCCAACACAGAGATTCCTTGAATTACAAGATTTTTTATAAGAGAGAGAGATAAAAATCCATTCCCCTTTCGAAAGAGAGCGCCCCTTTCTCTCCTTCACTTCTCTTTTATACATAAGGAATAAAATTTAACAACATAATAAATGAGACACATTTCGTATTATAGGGGGGCTCTTTCCCGTTGTCTTGATGAAAACACTACGACTTGAGTTTTCAGATGGAAAGATCAAAATCTGAATGCAAGAGGCTGCTTTTAATGATGGATTGACATATGTCATTATTAACCGTGATGACTTTCTTCGATAGTTGTCTCCTTACAAATGAATTAAACCATCCTTATAAGAGGAATGTATACAGCGGTTTCAATAGGCGTACTCGATTCAACCAATTGAGCTGATGGGTTCTATCCAGAAGAATAAGTGAAAATAATTTTTGTATAACCGTATTTATGTACACATAAGCTATACTAAGCTTGGAGTTTACGAGATTGAATCATATTATAAGGTGAAGTGAATTATGCACAAGTAATTAGAGAAAAAATTCTTACTATATTGGGAAGTAAATTTACATATTTTACAATTTATGATTTATAATAATATTATTAATAATAGTCATATTTGTCTTATGTATTTACATTTCTAACATTGGTACTTCCATTTTTACATGCATAACAATGAAACCCGCCTTAGGGTCCGTTTGGGGCAGCTTGTGTGTTTCATGATAGGTTGTTTATCCTGAAACGCAGCCTGTAGGCCGGCCGCAATGGTCGACCCGCGGCCTGCATTCAGTGTAAAAACTCAAACGCAGTTTCGGATAAGCTGGCGAAACACACAAACCAAATGATACAGCAACGCCGCCTGCACTTATAAGCTGCCCCAAACAGACCCTTATATCACATAAAATCACTTTTGCTTGTGCTTTAAAAGTGAAATACAGTTTTTCATCCATAAATTTATGACATCAAACTGTCAAATTATTATAAGTGTTAAATATAAAAGTTTAGATATTAGATATATAAATACATGAGAATTATGTGGTGTGTATGTAAAATTGCCTAATAGTAATAATGCTATTAATAATGGGCAAAAAGGTAAAAAACTACAGAAACTGTTCAGATCATCTCCCTTTGAGCTGGCATGAAGCAGATAAATCACGAGACAAGGTCAGAATTCAGAAGCTTTTTCTCGAGGCAAAATGGATAGCATATCATTTGACCCACAAAAGATAATTCACGTATTTCATATAAATTAGATCAACGTTGCTCGTAAACCTTTATCTGTTAAAGCTTTATTTTTTCAAGCGATTAAGGGCTCCTTTGGTTGCAGTTTATTTGGTGCGGTGACATTTTAAAAGTATATCGGGTCTATTTAGGTGAACTGTGTTTTGACAACTTATGTGTTTTCAAAACGCTGAAAACAATGTTTTCACACCGCACCTATCTAGGTGCGTTGGCAGTTTTCTTACCGTGGTCTGACTTTTTTAAAAATAAAATTTATAATAACTACAATACCAAACTTATCAGCAGATTATTTTTAATCAGCTTATCAACATATTATTTAATAAGTTGTAGCTGCCCCAAACACACCCAAAAACAGTGGCAGCATGTGATTGAGGACCTTAGCTTCTCTTTTTAATTAAACGCACTCTCATCCAAAAAAAAAAAAAACAAAATTCCAATCAATATATTTTATATATATATATATTTTTTGCATATATTACAAAATAGATTCAATATATAGTAAAATTAATTAATTCTAAAATATAGAACCTATTTAAATTATTCATAGATTGAAGTGGAAGATTCTTGGAACATTTACATTTGCGCGCGCGCACATAGATACAGAGAGAGAGAGAGAGAAATTGAGTTGAAAAAACTTTCAAGGACTGGAGAGCGGCACTGTTGTCTTTGGCCTCTTAGAGCTTGCCAACTTTATTTGCTTGTCAGGATCCAGCTCATAGAGACAAGTTTGCTGTGCTGTGTCTTTGAGAGTTAGTCAGAGGAGACTTTAATGGATCCAAAACTAAATTATGATTATTATACCTCTTACAGAACTCCAATTTGTAGACACAATGACCATGCTGCACATGAACTCTTATGCTCGAAAAGCTACTTATAATTTGGTCCTTTATGAATAAATAAATTTGAATATTTCTATATTCGAATAACTTGGTATTATATTCATTTTTTTATTGTGAATAAAGTTATTTGAAGCTTGTGAATAACCTCATTAATATGCTCATTAAAACTTGATGTAATTTTCATTAATGAACATAACAAATGTTATTTAAATTCCGTGTACAATTTTTTTTGAGATGCATGGTTATACTTGAGAATAAAAGTTTATTTAGATAAATATATATTATACTTAATTAATATTAAGTAAATTTTTTATTTATTGCACCTTATTTAATTAATAGCAACTAATATTAATACTTAAAAATTACTAAAATTTCAAAAAGAAATTATAGAACAAAATCTCAAACTAAGGGTATAAAGGAATCTGAGTCTGAGTCGAGTCGAGCTTGAGCCACCTTCTGTTTGATCTTGATTAATTAATTGAGTTCAAGCACGTGCTCGAACTTAATTCTACGATTTCAGGTCGGTTCATGTGCAGAGTTTTTTTAGTGTATGAGAGAGAATAAATATTAATTTAAGCTAATATTATAATGAATATTTAGGATATAATTAATAAGCAATCGCGTGATATAAAATGTTAAATATCAATTTTTTAATATTTGTAATTATTCAAAGAAAATTTCTTAACCTTTATTTTATTTTAAGTATTTTCTATTAATTATTTTTAAAACGAACCGGCTCAAGAGCTAATAAGCCGAGTCAGAGCTAGCTTGAGCTTGGCTTGTTCTCACCAAACTAAATTCATGAGCCACTTATCGAGTTGACCTCGAGCCGACTCGTGAGTAGGCCTGGCTAACTTACACCAATATCTATGACACTTCCATTTTTTTTAAACTTTAGGAACGACTTATATTTTTTGTTTTATAAGGTTTTGGCTTTCATCTTTTAATTTTGTAAAAAACATTTATTTAGTGTATTATACATTCATATAACTAAAATCACTAAACCGGTAACCTACATTCAAGAAAAGATGTTTGAGATAATTTAATTTATACACCAAGACAATAACTGACAGATCCATTATCTACATGTACTTTTAATTTACATATGTTATCCTAGAAAACTACCCCAATATAAGAGGGGAAGGTTAATGTAAGAAGGCTCTTGTAAACTTGGTAGAATCAAAAATCAAAGATTTGATTCATGAAACATTTGATCTTCTATATTAAATTATCAAGGGAAACAAAATAAAATGCAGATGCATACCTTGATTCATGTTTGCTTGTAGTTGTGGGTTGCTATCTTCTGAATCGATGTGTTCCATAAACATTTGTGGATTACAGACAAGAGGAAGCCCCTATCTTCCTTTTTTTTTTTTCTTTTTTTGGAAAGTGAAGGGACGCTTACACACACACAATGGAAAATATAACTACTTAAAAACAACTACCTAATAAGTATTTATTTCATGCACATTTGTACTTTCAATTTTGTTATCATGAAAACTAAAAATATAAATAGGTCCTTACATATATGTTTTACACATTATTTTAAATTTGTAATATACATAAGCCTATTAGAATTATCTTATTAGATCTCATTTACTAGACTTAACTTCAAGATAGTATAAATAACACATTTATTTACATATGTTGGTCCGCATAAAAATATTTTAATTATTTTCCAATGATCTCCCATTTAGGCGACATATGTATTCTTTTAAATGTATTCACTTTAGTGAGCTCAAGCTTTATTATCATGTATAAGGGTA
>NEWO01000326.1:859847-876257 GCA_003013225.1 Phalaenopsis aphrodite | reverse complement strand
AAAGAAATTTCTAGACCTCAACCAAAAGTGAGGTCAACAAGAGAGAATAAATGTTAATTAAAGCTAATATTATAATGAATATTTAAGATATAATTAATAAGCAATCGCGTGATATAAAATGTTAAATATCAATTTTTTAATATTTGTAATAATTCAAAGAAAATTTCTTAACCTTTATTTTATTTTAAGTATTTTTTATTAATTATTTTTAAAACGAACCGGCTCGAGAGCTAATAAGCCGAGTCAGAGCTAGCTTGAGCTTGGCTTGTTCTCACCAAACTAAATTCATGAGCCACTTATCTTATTAGATCTCATTTACATATATGTTTTAAACATATAGGTCCTTACATATGTGTTTTACACATTATTTTAAAATTGTAATATACATAAGCCTATTAGAATTATCTTATTAGATCTCATTTACTAGACTTAACTTCGAGATAGTATAAATAACACATTTATTTACATATGTTGGTCCGCATAAAAATATTTTAATTATTTTCCAATGATCTCCCATTTAGGCGACATATGTATTCTTTTAAATGTATTCACTTTAGTGAGCTCAAGCTTTATTATCATGTATAAGGGTATTCCATAATAATCTTGTTCGTTGATTATATCAATATAGGACCAAAAGGACCTTCATCACAAGTACAACGTGACTAGACCCATCATTGATCATGTATATTAATACAACCAAATTTCATGGATCAAGTATGGCTGTGTAGCATGAATATTACATGCAATGTGACATATAAAAGCCTAATTCAAACTATTCTAAACTAGAATTTTAAAGAGAGAGAATTGAACCAAAATCATGTAATAACTAAATAAAATTCTTAATTTATGCAAAAAAACACAATATCTATATATGTAAGAGAATATAACATCCAAATACAAACTCTCATTAAAGCACATATTATAAAGTAACCGAACACCCAATGAGCAATTTGCTCATGAAAGATCTCTGATCAAATTCTATTAGTGAGCAAATCCACGATCATGGAGTTTGTGCCAACATGTTTGGTTGGCATTTGACAACTATGAACTCTTTATTTAACAATAATATTTTTTTCTATCTATGATTGCAAATTATTGTCACAAAATAGTTGAAGTGGTCTTTTCATGCTTTCCATAATATACAACCTCGTGACAATTTTTGCAACCAGATTCCATGATCGGGTGCTTCATAACACACTTTAGAATTTATTGTCTTAATGAAAAAAACTTTGAGGCACTCCTCCAAGAAATACCTCTTCCATTAAGCACATAAATATAGCTCGAAGTGGATTGTTTACTATCTTAGCATCAACCAAAATCTGAATTTGAGCAACCAATGATTTCAAGTTGGCATGATCTTCTATGCATGAGCATGTAATCTTTCATTCTTTGTAAATAATGCATATATTGTTTGACTATTTTCTAGTGATCCACTCCAGAGTAGTACAAATATTACCTAAAAACTCAATAATGTATGTTATATTCAAATGTGTGCAAAATCAAGTATACATGAGATTCTCAAGAGCGGTTGCACAGAGAATATTTTCCATTTCCTTAGCCTCAAGTCATTTTTAGGAAACTCTTAAAATGATTTGTCTTCTTTAGCCAAAAAAGTGTTTCTTGATTTGTAATTCTGCATATATTGTTCTTCTGTGAATGCCCAAGAATGCCTCCAGAATGATCTCGATATATTTTAAAACCCAACATAAAAGAGGGAACACCAAGGTCTTTCATATTAAATAAATTGACTGAAATCCTTTGGTTTCTTTCAATGTGCTTTTATCATTAGTGGCAAGCAACATATCATCCACAATACCAAAAAAAAAAACACTTACTCCCATTGAACCTATGGTATGCAAAATCATCTACAGTGTTCATATTAAAATTAAATAAGATACTTGCTTAATGAAATTTGTGATAATATTTTCGAGAAACTTGCTTAAGCCCATAAATAGGTTTATGTAATTTGCAAACCATATTTTTTGTGTCTTCTGACACAATGTTTTCATTCTGCAACATATAAATTGTTTCATCAATGTCACCATTTAGAAATTTTTTCTTAACATTCATCTATTGTAGTTCAAGATCAAAATGTTCCACAAGTGTCATAATTGTCCTAAAAGAATTTCTTAAAAACTGGAGAGAAAGTCTATTAAAAATTGGCACCTTCTTTTTGAGTAAAGTTCTTAGCAACAAGATGAAACTTATAACATTCTACATCACCATTTAAATCACTGTTAATTTTAAATATACATTTACAACAAATTTTGTTTCACACCTTCAATTAAAGAAAAAAAAATCCCAAACAATATTGTCTTGCATAGACTTGATTTCTTCCTTCATGCATCAATTTACTTTTAAGAGTACACTTTGGATGGCTTAATGGACATTGATGGGATCATTCTCCTTTAATCCAAAACTATCCTCATGTTCTTGGAGAAATACTATATAATCATATGAAATAACACTTATTCTCTCTCTAGTAGATCTTCTTAATGGTTCAAATTCTCTTGGCGCTTGTTCTTTAGATTGTTGAATTTGTATCTAAAGGGGTTCAAAAACTTTATTTTGTTGATATTGATTCGAAACTTAATCAATGACCAAAATAGAAACCTGAATACTATCAGAAGTAATCTTAGGAATGGGGATCAATTCCATTTTATCAAAGTTCTATATAGAGACATAATATTTAACCTTGATTTCTTCCTTAAACATGACATCCACAACAAATGTTATGTTTCTCATCTCAAAAATTATCAAAGTGACAGGATCATCAATTTTATGCCCCTTTAATTGTTCAAAGTTACCAATGAAATAACATCTCATAATCTTAAAGTGTGATTATGCTCCTTCAATTGTGATTATGTTAGTTAAGTTACCAACAAATGTTATGTTTGCAGTCTGAAAAATTATCTTAGCGATGGGATCATTCTCCTTCAATTGTGATTATCGTGTATGAGATACATGCCGCCATATTGAGAAAAAATTGTCTATGAATGATATAGAATAATATTGATCATTCAATAAAACTATAGAAAATGATCCACAAATATCCATATGTATCCATTTTAAAACTTCTAAAATTCCTTTGGCGCCAAGCTTCCTTTTATTATTTTGTTTCTATTTCATATAACTAACACAAAATTTAATGTCTCTAAAGACAAGAAAATCAAAAATTCCATGTGAAACAAGTTTTTCTGCTTTGGTCATTGAAATATGATATAATCACTTATGTCACTCGTGTGATTTGAACGATCTCATTTCTAGAGTTCTTTTTTTTTTTATTCTTAGTTGAAATTTGATTAGTAGTAGTAAGACATTTAATCCTAAGTGCAAGGTCTAGATCAAGGAAACTGACAATGATTAATACATTTTTATTCCAATTCTTAAACTTAGTTCCATTCAGTATAGGAAAAAAATTAACTCATACAAATATTGAGTTATAGATGCATCAACTGTGTACATAACAAAATCACATATGCACATAAGAGTTCATAATAAAAACAAACAAGATTTAAATAATGGTTAACGACTTCACAAGAATCCCTTACATAGCATTAATGTTTAGTCTTTAGATAGAAATATTAATTTGTAAGTGTGGTACTCTTGGTGTAGTGATCAAATATTAACAATAGAATTAGTTAAATAATAAGTTAATCTTTGGATCAACTTATAATTTATATGTAAAATAATCGAATAATTGTTACATATTTATCACCACATGTATGAATTTAAATTTTGTCAAATATTAATATCATTTAGGTCAATTAATATTTGTATAAGTTAAATTTACCCAAATGTCTAAGCATCTTAAATTAAATAATATCCACAAGAGAGGTCATTTTGATAGTTTATTGCTTCAATTAATTAAATTAAAATACTAAGAATCCAAATAACCATTATTTTAAGAAATAGAAAAAATAATGCAATAACTAGCATTATGGTATTGTAGCAAAAAATTACAATAACCATATTGTAGCAGCGACATGATGCTACTGATTTAGCACTGTGGCACCACTGTAACAGCGCCATAATGCTAGAAAAATTCTAGAGTATAGCATTATTGCACCACTTCTATGTGCTATAGTCATAACTGCTTCAAGACATATTCTTAAGTCTGAAATTCAAATTATAGGGTTAAAATCACATTTTGATGGATTATATGCATATTTAAATCGCCAAAAAACATTTTCCATCTTTCAATTCGTAACATAACAATGATAAATTATCATATTATTATGAAAAGTAAAGCTTTTTGGAATTTACACATCCTACAATATAAAATGACCTTGAAAATTAATTTTTTAAAAAATAAGAAAGAAATTTATGATTTTTTCACCAAAATCATACATAATTTCAAGAAAATTAAACTTAAACTAAAATAAAGTAGATTATCAATTTTTTAATATTGAGTTGGCTCTAATACCACTTGATATAAAATCAGCGGAATCACCAATCAAGGATTTGAATCATGAAACAATGCATCTTCCATATCAAATCATCACGAGAACAAAAACTAAAGTGCAGAAGCATACCTTGATTCTTGATTGCTTGCAGTTGTGGGTTATTCTATTATAAATTGATGTGTGTTCCTTAAATCTTTTTTATCATGGAAGTATAAAAAAAAGGACTCTACCCTTCTTACTTCTTGGGAAAGTGAAAGAGCACTTATGTTACTTGGGTGTTATTCACAAACCAAAATGAAACCAATACTATGAAAATGTTTGATGAGCATGAATCATGCCATAAATAAAAAAGAAGAGTCACACAATGAAGAACATAAATTAATATATAAGTAACTAGCAGCATATAGTACACTAAAGAACTCGTACAAGAGAATAACTAAACTTGTTTATTCAACTGCATGCATTCAGCCACCAACGATTGACTACATACATTTGGTCTCCTACATTTGGCCCTATCAATCAACCCCTAAATTTACTTGCATTTATCCATAAAAATAAATATTCCAAGCGAGTTCTTTGAAAAATATATCCTCAAAAACAATTTATGAGAAGAGAAGTTATAATAGAGTGTGTCGGTCGCCATATTGAAAATGATTTAATTTAAAATGCATATAATTTTGATTTTGAAAAATAGTGCTTTAATTTTTTGGAAAAAAAAATGAGATCAAGGAGATCTCATATATTTAATAGTTTAAGTAATCAAGCGTAATACTACAAGTAATACACCATCCCAAGAGATAGACGTACTACTTGACAGTGGGCTTGATTATATAAACTAAATAATTTATGACATCTGTTTAGTCTGCAAACTTTTTATACATGACCAACAAGTTCTCCTACCTAGTATAGATATTAGATAAGGTTTTTTTTAGTTATGTTCCATGTTCCCTAAGTCACTTGAGAAAACTCTTGATTAGGATCAGTGGTTTTGTCTTCAAGAATTCAATGTTTAGGTTTTCAAAATTGGACATAGAAATTCAAGTGGGAAAAGATCAATTGGGAGAAGTTATTTAGGAGTACAATAGAGAGACATGTAGGAGATGTCACGGATTTCGAGCGAGCTTTGATTACTTCTCAAACTATCAAATTATTTGGCTACATATTTTGAAGTGGTGTTATTTTAATGTTCACTCCTGCCAGTTTTATTATTTATGTCTTACACTTGCGCAATACCGAATTGTGCAAATAGCCTTCAAATATAGAAGGGTTTATATTGTAACAAACGCTAACCTCAAACGTTAAAAGAGTTAGAACTTATGTTGCACAACACGATTGTGCATAAGTTTAAGGATAGTGTGAGGATTTACGTCATGCTAGAAGAACTACCTAAAATTCATATGGTTCATGTGGTTTTAAACATAGTAAATTTTGGTTGAAATGGTTCCACTTCATGCTGAGTCTTGATCAACCTTTAAAGTCAACCTCTGTCCTCTCGCAGCTGGCTCCGAGCTCCTTGCGGTGATAGCTTCGAGGTTTATGTGTTGTGTTTGATAGTTAGTTGAACCAATTAATTTTATAATTATTAAAGTATTTATAGAGGGATTTTATTTTATGTTAAGNCAATACTATGAAAATGTTTGGTGAGCATGAATCATGCCATAAATAAAAAAGATGAGTCACACAATGAAGAACATAAATTAATATATAAGTAACTAGCAACATATACATTCAGCCACCAACGATTGACTACATACATTTGGTCCCCTACATTTGGCCCTATCATTCAACCCCTGAATTTCCTTACTTGCATTTATCCCTAAAAATAAATATTCCAAGCGAGTTCTTTAAAAAATATATTCTCAAAAACAATTTATGAGAAGAGAAGTTACAATAGAGTGTGTCGGTCGCCATATTGAAAATGATTTAATTTAAAATGCATATAATTTTGATTTTGAAAAATAGTGCTTTAATTTTTTGGAAAAAAAATGAGATCAAGGAGATCTCATATAATTAATAGTTTAAGTAATCAAGCATAACACTACAAGTAATACACCATCCCAAGAGATAGACGTACTACTTGACAGTGGGCTCGAATAATTTATGACATCTGTTTGGTCTGCAAACTTTTTATACATGACCAACAAGTTCTCCTACCTCGTAAATATATTAGATAAGGTTTTTTTAGTTATGTTCCATGTTCCCTAGGTGACTTGAGAAAACTCTTGATTAGGATCAGTGGTTTTGTCTTCAAGAATTCAATGTTTAGGTTTTCAAAATTGGACATGGAAATTCAAGTGGGAAAAGATCAATTGGGAGAAGTTATTTAGGAGTACAACAGAGAGACATGTAGGAGATGTCACGGATTTCGAGCGAGCTTTGATTACTTCTCAAACTATCAAACTATTTGGCTACATATTTTGAAGTGGTGTTATTTTAATGTTCACTCCTGCCAGTTTTATTATTTATGTCTTACACTTGCGCAATACCCAATTGTGCAAATAGCCTTCAAAGATAGAAGGGTTTATGTTGTAATAAATGCTAACCTCAAACCTTAAAGAGTTAGAACTTATGCTGCACAACACGATTGTGCATAAGTTTAAGGATAGTGTGAGGATTTACGTCATGCTAGAAGAACTACCTAAAATTCATATGGTTCATGTGGTTTTAAACATAGTAAATTTTGGTTGAAATGGTTCCACTTCATGCTGAGTCTTGATCAACCTTTAAAGTCAACCTCTGTCCTCTCGCAGCTGGCTCCGAGCTCCTTGCGGTGATAGCTTCGAGGTTTATGTGTTGTGTTTGATAGTTAGTTGAACCAATTAATTTTATAATTATTAAAGTATTTATAGAGGGATTTTATTTTATGTTAAGAAACGCCGGTCAAGATCCAATGATTTCGTCTTCCCAGCATCATTGTTATCTTTTGGATTTACTTAGGGCTTATTTGAGGCAGCTTAAATGTGCGGCGGTGTTTTTAAAAACGCTGCCCTAGTGTTTGGATATCGTGTTTTACATGCGTTTTTCGAAACAGTTTTTTTGTATTACACTACACGCGGATCGTGGGTATATCCCCGCGATCTGCATTTGGGCTTCATTTTTTTTTACTCCGCTACCCTCAGCGCGCAACCAACACCTTCCTTCGAACATTCGGCGTCGATCCTGCCGCCGTCGCTTCGCAATTAACAAAACTCACTTTCCTCGCTCGGCTCCTCCCTCCTTTTCCCTATTTCACCGAGAGATTTCTCTTGATCCATCTGTTTGGAAGTTTTTGGTGGCTAAACCCTAGATATGGTTTGAATATGCAAGTAGATCCGGTAAAAATGTAGATCCACTGTTATTGTGATATGTTTGAAGCATCCAAAGGGTTTTCTTCTCCATTCTCCACCCCTACCTTCCTTCGAACAGTGTTTATTCGTATGAACCAAAAAATTTTTTTCTTGTTTTGTTCGTATGGTCTCCATGCTATTCAAAGTTATTGATTCGTTAAGGGTATTTTGTGAGTCTAGAAGATATTGATGCAATGCTCTGTTCCCTGCGATTTGATTCTTTTAGGGTATTTAGTTGACGCTAAAAGCTATTGCTGCAATGCTTTTTCCCTTCCATTTGGTATTAAAGTTGCTTTATATTTTGCTGAATAATTGATTGTGATATGTTACTGAATCCCTGCGATTTCTTCTCCATACATTTTATTGTTCCTTGCGATTTCTTCTCCATACATTTTTACTGAATATATGCTCAGTAACAACGGGGGAAGCATGAAGTAATACTATTAGATAAACCATTATACTTCATGCTTCTTTCATTGGAGGACCACGTGATAGTTTAGATGCAATGACTCTTTTCATAGAATTGTGTCGGTGGAGTTTCAACAATATCAAGATGAAAGCATGGCATTAACACCATAAGCACTACGAACAATATTTGTTGTACTACACTGTCAACTCCAAGAAACATCTTAACCATTTATAACAGCTTTGATTTTTGTGGGATCAGCTTCTAAGTTTTGTTTTTGGGACCATGTTATTTTTATTATGAAGATTTACCTAAACTTTGATTTATATATATATGTCATCTTACCTATGCATTAGAAGGTGTGTTTTACTTTCTTAAAAGTAAATATAATTATAGTTTTTTTTGTGATTTGGAAGATTTGGATGGTATAAATGTAAAAAATAAGGTTTTGATATTAGATATGTAAATAGTGTGCACTTAGCATTTTATTACCGAGATCGTGATAAGCATGTGTACTTCAATGAAGGTGTTACTATCTATGCAACTTAGCATTTTTTGCTTCGATGAGAGCCCTTTCTTAACTTGTATGAAGGTTTCCAAGTAGGTTTTTTAAGAGGCTATGATGATGCTATTTGGGTTGTTGGTTAATAATTGGAAAGTTGGGTGAAGAAAATTGGTTTTATGGTCTATGGTCCGTTGGGTTGTTTTTGTTAGCATTGGTTTAAAATTTCTAATATGCTCTTTGTGTTCCAAATTTCAATTGGTTATTACTCAAATATGGTGGTATTATAATAATAGAGAAAAATAAAAAGAAAAGGTTTCACAAATGATGGTTATATGAAAAGCTCATATATGTTTCACCCATAGACCAATATATATTTTAATTCACTATCTTTTTGAATTTTGTTTTACATATGCATATTCCATATCTTAAGTGCTTCATTTTTAGTCATAATGTCATCTAACCATCCGTTGATATGACAATAAAAGATGATTAAATCTAAAGACTCTGGGTCATCGGTTATGTGGGATAGAGAGGCTACTAATATTTTTTGTGATCTATGCGTAAAGGAGGGCAAATTAGGAAATCGACCCACAACTTTTTTTAATAAAGAAGGTTGGCATAATATCACAATTAAATTCAAAGAAATAATTGGGAGAGATTACGATAGGATGAAATTAAAGAACAAATGGGATCAATTAAAGAAGGACTGTAAACTTTGGAAAAAGCTTAAAAGGGGATCAACTGGATTGGGATGGGATCTAGAAAAACGGACAATTGATGCACCTGAGGAATGGTGGGCAGAAAAGTTAGCGGCAATAACATCACTATTTCAAGTAAATTTTAGAGACATATGTATGGAATATTGATTAGAATTTTTTTTGTGATTATAGGTTGTGCTAGGGTAAAAAAATTCAAATTTACTGAAATTGAACAAGCTTTGGAGAAGAAGTTGGATGGTATGTTTACTGGTGTTGTAGCAACAAGAACTCATTTTTTAACCCTTAATGAACAGAGTGTTGCAAACCTAGCAGAGGATATAGAGACAGAGTATATAGGTGATTCAGGAGAAGATCCCAGTCAAATCAATACGGATATCCAATCCACTGGTGGAACAAAGTGCACCCGACCTGCAAAAAATAAAAAAAGGCTTTGCATTTGTTAGAGGTTCTATTGAGACATTGATTGAAATTTCCAAAAATAATTCCAAAACTGCGAAGGACAACACAATTCATGAGTGTGTTAAGATCCTTAATACATATCCTGTCATTAAGGAAGACCAAGATATGTATGTTAAGTATGTCAAGTTACTAAGGAACTCTACTCGGAGGCAGTTCTTTGAGACTTTAGACGCAAAATTTCATCTTCCTTACTTGCGCTGTTTTATGAAAGATTGAATGTTATATATGTAGCTTCATTGACTATTTGTTTGATGGACGCTTGTTGTCTTATTTTCTATTTATGTGATGTACTCGTTATGCATATTGTATTTCTTTGATCCTTCAATATGTTAGCTACATAACAAACTTTGACGTTTACATATGCAAATATCAATGAAATGTGCGACATGTATGAAACTTTCTTCATATTTATATTACATGCTGTCAAATTTACATGCACGTAATCTTTTTATATTATTTACTGATATTACATAACTATTTGTTATCCGTTTAAAATTCTACCTTTTTACCAGATTTTATATTGTGGAGGAAGGAAAAATTAATAAAATCTATATTGTTACTCTCACCCTTACGTTGTTATACCATTGCTATAACGCATATGTTGATCGAAACCCATCATGACGTCCAGCAATATTGGAGATAGATGGATCAGAGAGTTATTGCGTGGTCACCTGACACGTTTTGCAAATATGTTTCGTATGACAAAAGTCATTTTCCTTGACCTCCTAAATGAATTTTAGACCCTCACGGACTTCAAGGATCATCAAGAACAACATCTAGAGAGGTGTTGGCAATAACACTCTACGTTTTGACCCAGAATAAATTGAAGAGAGGAGCTATGGAATGATTTCAACATTCCTCTGAAACCATAAGTAGGTATTTCTCAGCTGGGTTGAATGTACTGGTGAGTCTGGCCCGTCAAATAGTCAAACCAGATGACCCAACATTTCAGTTAATTCCCACACATATTGTGAATGACCCTCGTTATATGTTGTTCTTTAAGGTGCTTCTCATATTTAAATGTTAGTTAATAAAATTTCATACATCTGATCTTATTATTGATTAATTCATTCATACCAGGATTGTATCTGAGCTATTGACGGAACACATGTCGACGCACGTCTTTCTGGCATAGAGAAAGTTGCATACATTGGACGATGCGGATCACCAACACAAAGTATAATGGTTTTTTGTGATTTCAATATGTGTTTCACATATGTGATGGTTGAATGGGAAGGTAGCGCACACGACAGCCACAATTTCAAGTTTACTACTAGCAACAGAAAAATATGGTTTCCCTTATCCACCACCAGGTATGAAAATCATATTGAGCTTTTGACAATCCTGATTACTTTCAAATGTCTAAATGAAAGAAACCCTTACTCAAGTAAGTAATACTTAGTAGATGTTGGGTATCCTATGCAAAAGGGATGTTTGAAGCCATATCATAAGCCAATGCATTTAGATTTGATTACATATTATGTCTTTCAATTGTGTTTAATTATTTTCGTTATATTAAACATACACTATAGATGACATCTAATGGTGACATTGCACATATGCTTGACTCAAAATCATGTCTTCATGACTATGGTATTTAAATTTTGAGAATTTTTATCTTTCATGAACATAGTTTCTCTGTTGTTTCTATTGTTTAAATTTTAGAGTAAATATGAGTGAGGAGAAAATGTGCATCAAAGATGTGATCAACAAATAGAAAGATAAACTCATTTATAATTGTTTATATTAAGTAAGATTAATTTATTTTTGTTGGTGATTCCTTCAATTTATTTGGATGAATCAGTTGGGATGCTTGTATGTGCTTTAGTAAGTTGTTTTCCTTCAGAGTATGGTATCAGTTGGAATGCTTGTACCCATGCATAAAAGCATTTTGTTTTAAAATTCTTGGATTTGCTTTGGGATGGTAGCAACACAAATTAATAATGCATTCAACTTTTCTCAAAGCATATATATTCGTTTCAAAACCTATCTCGGCCAGTTTTTTTGTATAGAATATTTTGATGCAATTTTGTTGGCATGAAACCATTCATTTTAACTGAATTAATATGCAAGAGTATTTGCAGTTAGAGGGGATGAATCATTGAAGGATCATTTACAATAACTTGGCTTATATGTCTTGGCTTCAACATTAAGGTTTATTTCAATTATTTAATATAGGTATTAGATATGTTAAAACATAAGAATCACATGGTGAATTAATGATTAGTTGGTCTATTTTATGGATTCAATATTTTTGTTGCATTCACTGTGTTTTGGTTGTTTACACCACCTGTTATATCAAACTTTGGGTGTTATATTTGTAAATACATAAGTATGTTTGCTTTTTAAGCATGCTTAGAAATGGTTGCCTTTCAATATGCTGGAATTATATGGGTTTTTTTAATGTCAGTTGGGAGAAAAATATTTATGGGTGTTTATTGTGAGTTGATGGGGCTTTTACTGCAGTGGAATATTTGGAAATTTGGTAAGCATGTTAACAATGGGAATTTTTAAGGAGTTCGTGAGTTTGAACATCCAAGTTGCTATATATTTCATGCTTCAGATTGCTTGGGGCACACTGTTTAATTTCAGTTATCTGTATCTATTTCATGGCCTCAATCTTATCTGGATTAGTACTGACTCTTCTTTTTTCCCACAATATGTTGCATCCACTCAACCTTTTAGCTGCACTAGTAAGCAATTATACTTGAGATGAAACATATTAGTTTGAAGGCAGCACAGGACGAATTTTCAGATGTCCTTGTTTGTCGATGATGAATCTGTGTTGTTTTAAAATTATTTTCATGATGGTTTAAAAATTGGAGCGTGCATGGGTAAACACAAATAACATTAATGTAACTCATTGTGTCCTTCGTTTGTATGAAATTTGTTCTTCTGCACCACATTTGATAGTTCCCCACTCTAAAATCCAATTTTGATAAAAACCATGGCTTCAAACAGCTTATCAAGCATCTCATTGGTAAGTTGGATTGAAAAATGATGGGGTATAGTTGCTATACAAAGTTTGTTTTGTTGTGGTTGAACTTGTTTAGTTTTGACATGTGACCAAGGTGGATGCAAATACAGTTTTGAAGAAACCCTTCATCTCAATCATAACAAAAGCCTTTCTTTTGTTTGTTTGTCATCATTCTTGTTGCCAAGTTTTTTATTGATAGAAATGATTGGGGTGTTGTCATTTTAAGGCATATCATATCAGTGGGATTTTTTTTAAAGATGTTTGGCTACTTTACCTGTGCATGAGAAGGTGTACTCACGTTTTAAGGTGGTATTTTTTATTTGATATGAAAGATTTGGGTGGCATAAATGTAAAAAGTATTGTTTAGGTGTGAGATATGTAAATACATAAGAAAGAAAGAACATTCTTTCAATTTCTACCAAACATTCATCTAACGTTCTCAGAATGAAGTGGAATCAGAATTTGATATGGTTACAAATGGCAGTATTTGATATTTCAGTTTTAGTAACATTGCCTTTCTCAAAATTTTTTGAAATGACAGCATTTGATATTTTAATTTTAGTAACATTGTTGTTACAAATGGCAGTATTTGATATTTTTTGAAGCATTTGGACTGTTTGGAAACTGATTTGGAAGGATCATGGACGGTCACTTATAAGCAATTTGTGAGTTCCTGGGGCTTTTTTAAATGAAAGCATCATGGTTGGCCACAAATTTTAAATGGAAGCATCTAAAATTCGTAAGCAATCGATATGTAGCTTGGATGGCCCCATGCTATGTATGTAGCTTGGATGGCCCCATGCTATGTATGTAGCTTGGATGGCAACCGCTACTATGGTAGGGTTATGTATGGGGCTTTTGCTGATATTGGTGTCTTTCTGATGGCCCACAAAAGTGAGTTATGGGTGTATATGTGAGTTCATGAGGCTTTTTCTAATGGAAATGAACATGATAGTGATGCAATATCATGTTCATCACTTCTGCTCTTTTGTCGACCTGTCCCTGTTCAAAGCATACATATTGAATGCAAATCTTTGAGTTTTAATGTGTTGTGGCTCTGTTTATGGCCCATTTAGGGTCTGTTGGATTCAATGTTGGCTGAAAGTTTTTTTCCCTATTTTCCCTCAGATGGATGGTTTAAATTTTGGTTCTTTTGAAATCAAACTAATGCTTTTCTAAATATATTTGTCCGCAATTTCTGTAAATAGACGAGGCTGATATGTGCAATGAGTTTCTGATATCAGTGGCCGAAATTCCTTAGTGAAATGGTCAATCGCGCCTTTGAAATTAGAATTCTCTATTTGAGTGGCAAAAAGCTTGATTTTTGGTTCAAGAAATGTATAATTTACAAGAATATGGACTGTCAATGAGTTATTTGTTTTAGTGGAAAAAAGATTGCTTTTTGGTTTAAGAAATGTATAATTGATAGGCATATTTAAGAGTTATTAATGTTTGTTTTGGCTTGGGTATATTGCTTTATGCTGGTTAATAATGTCACCTCTTATATGGTGGATAACGGTGGAGCAGTTTGAATGGCCACATAAATTTGTTGTCGGTAACCGATACTTCCACACTTAGGTAAGTTTACTTTTTATATTTCCTCAATTTTTGGACTGAATTTTATTTTTAATAACTGCAGAATGATAAGTTATAGACATTCAGGAAAGTCCGAAAAAGTGATGTGTCGTTGCGGACTACCGTCCTTGCTATTCACATCACGCCAGACTCATAGCTTCAGAAGGCAGTTTTACAGGTGCCCGCGGTGGGGACAAGGACCGGAAGACTGCAAATTCTTCAGATGGGTAGACAATGCAACTATTTCTACGATATCCTAATTGGATACAACTGTTAGGATTTCGACGGTTCCACAACGGAAGACCACCGCATATGGTTCAAGTTCTTCCGTATCTACCGCACCCCAGACGAACAGGTTTGCTCGAAAATTTGAGGTATCAGAACCGGGCAACATTCACCGTGATGTGATTTTACATTTTAAAGTCAATATTGTCATATTTTTCCTTGTCATTTTAACATGTTATTTTTTCTTTTTTTTTGGTCTTATTATAATTCATATTAGTGTGTGAAT
The DNA here is from genome assembly GCA_003013225.1 of Phalaenopsis aphrodite. Taxonomy (NCBI): domain Eukaryota; kingdom Viridiplantae; phylum Streptophyta; class Magnoliopsida; order Asparagales; family Orchidaceae; genus Phalaenopsis; species Phalaenopsis aphrodite. Next base: position 861,373 of record NEWO01000326.1, on the reverse strand, counting down.
ATGTACTTTACTTTCGTATATGTCACCGTGCTTATTTGATGTAATCAAAACTTTTTTAAGTTATATAAATATTATTAAAAATTTTTTCATTTTCATTTCTTAAAATTTGAGAAAATAACATTCTGCTACATAGATTTATCATTCAACTAAAAAAATTTGCAAATAAGCAGTTTACAAAACGCACTAACCAAACAGCTAAACAACTTATTTAAAACAGGGGCAGAATGATCAATTTTACAGTATCAGCTGTTTTTTAGACGCACTAACCAAACAGTCGGACAGCTTACCCGGATCAGCTGGTCATCAGGAGATTATCAGGATAAGCTGCTTATCAGCAGAAGCTGGATAAGCTGTAGCTGCCCCAAACAGACCCATAGTCTAAACATGTTCTTAAGCTTATTTAGATCGATGAATTCTCCTTAGCAGCCATAGGTTACCTCAGTTGAGGGATTTTCATAAATTCAAAAATATGGATTATTATGTTTCTTTTTTAATGTTTAAAAGCATCTTTTTTTTGTAATTTTTGAAAGTGTGTTATTTTATAGGTATTTTAAAGCATGCATGAACGAGATATGTTGTAAGTTAAAGTGTAGTAAAAGAAGTGTAATAAAAGAAAAGAGAAGGGTGTGTACCTGTCATCTCCATTGCTGTCACTAAAATAGTTAGCATAATAAATAAAACATGTATGTATGTATGAAGTCAAATAAGAACCCAGAAAAAACACAGGAATGCAGAACAAAGTTAAGTGGCACACATTTTTAAATATCCTTAAATTGATAGAAGGTTGTGAGCATATGTTCAGACTCAAACCCCAAAGTGTTGGGTATTACTGTAGTTTAAGTTTGCAACGGAACAACCCTCATGTGAAGGGTTCAGAATCATATCTTGGTGGGTGATCCCCGATGTAGTATATGCGTGCTTAGTGTGTAATTACTTTAATTTGCATTAACAAATAATTCTCATTTTTCTCCATAATTCAATTTTACACACTAGGGAGACTACACAAGTGCACGTATCATTTCAAGTAATATAGAACTTTCTCTTAGTCCCAAATATCAATCCCATAGAGAAGGAAAAACTCTTTTATCGACTTAGTAAAACTCTACTTAAACTGTAGGTAACTTATCTATGAATTAAGGTTGAAATTGTATAAAGAAGTAATTAATACCTACAATATTTATTTCTAAACTTAAAGGAAATGCTAAATATTTCTAAACTAGTTTACGTAGAAGAGTTCAAATTGTATGAAAATCCTTCTCCTTGTAATGACATTATAATCAGTGTAGGAATTGAATGTTTATAAATTTAAATGTATTTTTATGAAAAATAGGAGCATACATATTTTTTATCTCTTCCAAGTGCATAAAAAACTTTTGTTAACCTAAAGTTAAATTCGTAAATCCTTGGTTATGTTAAGACGGTTCTAGTCTGTCACCCTAGAGTACCTACGTAAGCCCTTAGTTGGAGCTAACCTAGCCTTTAGTTCCAAACCCTAGATCAAATTGGAAAGTTCTATCATGTCATCT
>NEWO01000326.1:830739-847600 GCA_003013225.1 Phalaenopsis aphrodite | reverse complement strand
TTATAATGATCTTACCTACTAAATGCTAGAGGTTAAGATCAATATATGGAATTGAGTAAATAGGACAATTTCTTGAATTTCTAATTATGGGGGTACCTTTTCTAATTTTCTAAGACTAGTCAATAGGAAAGTCCTATGGCTAGACCTAGGCTACTAAAGAAGTTTCTAGACCTCAACCAAAAGTGAGGTCAACATCTTTAAACACAACTCAAATGACTTTGAGGATTTAAAGTGTTATACCCATGAGGTAATAAAAATGTTAGAGAAAGATATGTGGACCTCTCAAAATTTGATTTAATTTAGATAATTATTTAAATTTAAAAAATAGAATTTTCAAAAGTTAATCTATGTAATTATCCAAAATAAAATTAATATTTATTAAAAAAAGTAATAGTGGTTTTCTAAGGTCAGAGAAACACATAGACAAAATTTCATGATTTTTTGAATTAAATTTCTATTTTTATTATTTATTTTAGATCAATTTTCATGATTTATTTAAATAAAAAATAGTATTTTAATTACAAAAATTATTTTTTTATATTTTTATTAGACTCCTCTAAGCTTATAAAACTCAGAGAATCAAATTTTTTATTTTTGTGATTTTTAATTTATTTAATATAATTATTTTAGTGAGAAAATATGAAAAATTCACTATTAAGCCTTTAAAATTTATTTTTAACTTAAAAAAAATAGAAAAAATTGCCCAAATGTATTTTAAGTGATCAGGGGACATTCCCACTCATTTTTAACCATTTTTTTTGTATTTTTAAAAATTTTGATTATTTTAATTATATTTAATTCAAAGTATATTTGAAAAATGAAGTATTTTTACAAAAATGGGTTTTATTTTTATAAGAAGCCCCTGATCACAAGGAAATTAGAAAAATAGTTTTCATAATTTTTCTAAGTATATTTAATTTAATATAATTATTTTTATACAAAAAGCAAGGTTTTCTTAAGAAATTCATTTTAGTGCCTATACTAAGTCAAATAATTTTGGCATTTTTATAGTGGGTAGATATGATTTTTATGAACAATGTGGAGTTGATGTTGCTAACCTTTAATATGTATTTAATTAACAAAAATTAACATAAGGTATTTACATTTAACTAAGTATAAAAATTCACAACATGATTCAAAGCATCAAAATATTATTCCTAGATGTCTCTAACCACAGGAAATCTATTAAATTTATTCTCATAATTTTCAAAGTGATATTTTGATTTATATAATTTAAATAAGCCAAAATGGTCACCTTATCTTGAAAATTAGGGTTAGAAGCATAGAGATTTCCTCTGAACTTAGAAAAATTAGAAGTCATGGCCTCCATCATGATGAATAAACTTTAAAAATTCCAAGCCATGGTGAAATGTTTTAAGTCATGGAGAATTAAAATACCATAGAGAGTACTTAATTTATTAAAAATCAAGGAGTGAAAAAATAATTTTTATTTTTAGTTCACATTATTCTCCTCTATTCACTGAGCAAGAAGGTATTTTGTTTTTTTTATGATTTTTATAGAGAAAGATATGGATTTTTGAAGTTCAGGCTTTTAAAATAAATCAAAAATCCCTATTTTTCTACTTATCCACGCGACACTAACTGGTTCCTAGGCATCTACGAAGCGTTTCTCCACCCTTTGACACTGTCAGCGTTGTAGCCTCAACACGGATCGCACTTTATGCACCATGGATATGTCTGGCTTGATCTCCCCCATCCATTTGATACACGCGAGATCAGACGGCTCTCCATTATCATCCCCAAGTGACCTAACCCGTGAGCCGTTCACATTAAAACCTTAAGATCTTGGCCTAGACTCAACCAAATTGCATTAGGTTTGTTCCTAAACCTTCATCTACTCAAGATGAACCTATCTATATGAATTATACGATATGAAATACAGTAAATATGTATGGAGAATTGAAATAAGCTCGATTTAGGGTTGGAGTTCAATACCTTTGTCTGAGATTGGAGGCCTCAATCAGATAGTTGTGGTAGCTTTGATTGGTTCCAACAATCCTCTAGATGAAGTCACAAGCCTTAGTGAATGGTCTAGGTATGATTTTGACCAAGCTCAATGACATGCGTTGATTGAAGTCTATACTAGAGGCTATTTGAGATAGGGCTTATGTGGGGGATCAACTCCTCTCACTGTGGGGATGGTGTGTGCATAATTAATTGAGGTTTAGTTTAGTGTAGAACTATGGGAAAATATGTCCTGGTTTTGATTGAAACTTTGACCTCAAAATTGAACTCTTACAGAGGGAACCAGAGGGGGAAAATTGTGGGCTTGAATTGAGGGGGTCCTAAAGCGTCTCTGGAAGCAATTTGATAGAGTTTCCTTAGAAATTTTTTAGCTCTCCTCACTTGGCCATGGGGGTGAGGTTTAAATAAAAAATAGCTTAGGTTGGCTGCCAGGTCCAATTGGGGGGTGGAAAATATTGCTTAGGTGGAGGGTTTTGAAGTGTTAAAGTCAATTGGGATTGGCCAGCTCAGATGGGTGAGTTTGGGTTTGAATTTGTGATTGGGCCTCTCGATTTAGGTGTTTTTCATCCACTAAGCTAGTTGGAAGGGCCTTGGGAGGTGGCCATAAGGTCAGGTGAGCCAGTGGGAGGGTTAATTATAATTAACCCTCAATGGCAAGTGATGATGGAGAAGATTTTTTTAAGGCCCATAAATGGGCATAAATCCCTTAATTTGGAATCCATTGGTCCAAAGAATACCATGGATGGTCCAAAGGGGTTTAGCCTGGTCCTTAGAAAGAGCTTAGTGGCTGTGGACTCAAAAATGTGGTAACTTTAGGGTGGTTAGGCCAATTTTGGTGTATGGGTTCAATTTGGGTCCAAATGGCTAAAATTTGGGTTTGGGTTAGGTTAGCCATAAATTTGAGCCCAATTTATTGATCATTATTGTGTATATGATTGTAATGAAGATTTTTGGTGAAGGATTGAAATGATTTTGAGTTCAATTGGGGGTTCAATTTGAAGGATTTTGGAATTTTGGTCAATTTGGGTATGTTGGGCTAGACTTGGACCTAGGTTGGGCTAGGCTTGGGCTAAGTCCAAATTGATTGTTTAAAATGGTCTATATGAACATCATGAAGAGTTTTTCAACATAAGTTGGGTGCCCGTTTTGGGGTTAGGGCAATCAATGGAGACATAGCCAATTTGAGGAAAATTTGAGGATTCTTGGATTTAGGTTGAAATTAAATGAAATTGAGGCCTTAAAAGGCCAATTTAATGTCAATATTGATGTTTATGAATGTTAATAGGAGTTTAGGATTCAAATTGAGGCCAATTGAGTAGTCCATGGGGTTCAATTTGGTGTGATTAGGCTAGAGGACCAAAATTGAGGGCTTGACTTAGATCAACATTGGGCTCAAAGCATGAGCCATTTGAGCTTTTATTTGGTTTAAATTGGTCTCATGGAAGGTGAATTTGAGTTTAGGATTGAAATTTAGGGAAATTAGGACCAACTTGATAGACATTTGAGGTAAATTTGGGGAAATTGGGCCCTTAAAGGCAATTTGGGGGTTTTGGTCAAAAATGGTCAAATTAGTCAAAATGGGTCCAATTGAGGGGTCCAAATGGGTTTTGGAGACATTTGGAGTGATTTTGGATGCTTTGGGAAGGTTTGGGGAGCCAAGGGTTTTTTTGTAATTTTGGCAATTTTAGGGAGTATTTTAGTAAATTTGGAATTTTGGGTGGTTTTTGGTAGCTTGGGTATTTTCAAAAGATTTGAAATGACTTTTGAACAAGTTTGGGTATTTTGGATGAATTTGAGGATTTTGATCAAATTTGGGATTTGGAGGGGTTTAGGTAATTTGGGTAGGTTTGGGGGTGAAATGTCAAATTGGGTATTTTTGGTAGAATTGGGAAGCAAACCACTGTAGATGAGATATGGACCAATGGAATCCCCTTTCAGGTCCTCTATGTACTGGTCTTAGCTAAGCCCTAGCCTAGGTTCAGTGGGTTTAGGAAACCATTTACATGAGTCTGCCAAAGGATTAAAGGATCAAAGTCAACAATTTTGGGTTTAGGGTTGTGAGTGGGTATACATGATAATGAGTGCAAGTGAGTGTAATTGAGTGAAAGTGAGTGTTTAGCCCCAGACCAACACCCAAAGTCAACCTTAAGGGCAAGCAGTCCTGTGAGAACTCACCTTGAGCTCCCCCATATTGACCCTACCTACTAATTCCTAGAGGTTAGGATCAATATGTGGAACTTCAAGTTAAGCGAAGAGGAGTATAGAATTTCTAATGGTGAGGGTTTCTCTTCTAGTTTTCTAGGAATAGTCAACCGGAAAGTCCCATGGCTAGACCTTAGGCTACTAAAGAGGAAAAATTAAACCTCAACCAAAAGTGAGGTCACAAACCCCCCATAGCATAATCACTCGCATCACATATTAATTCAAATGGTTTCACCAATCAGGTGAAACAATAATAGGTGTGGTAATTATTATTTCCTTCAATAAATTGAAGACATGTAGGCATTTCTTGTTGAAATCAAATATTACACCTTTTTCTTTAAAAAACTTTTAATACTATTAGATAGGAGTTTATTCTTGACGTTCTTCATGTAAAGTGGTTTTATAATGATTTTTGCAATATTGTGAGTAGAATTCTTAACAATAATTTCTACTCTATCTTGATTAATGGTAATGCTTGTGTTTTCTTAAAAGGTTCTAGAGGTATTAAACAAGGTGATCCTTTATCACTTTACCTTTTCATTAATGCTTTTGAATAATTTTCTAAATGTATCAATAATTTGTTTATTAAAAATCTTAACATGTATTATCTTCATAAGGGTATGATGGGAATATCTCATTTATGTTTTGTTGATGACTTAATTATTTTTACCAATGCTAGTAAAGATCAATTAAAAAGGTTTGGAAAGAAATAAGCTCTTCTCAGGAAATTTCAAGTATATTCTTCAATAATTCTAAATGTCATTTTTTTGTTCTAAATTTGATTCTACTAGAAAGAAAAATTGGATGTGGATTATACTAATTGTAGTAAAGCAAATTTACCTTTAACTTATCTGAGTTCTACTTTAGACAAAGCCAGTCAGATAAATGCTTTATTCACTAGTTTATTTAATAAAGTTAAGTTTAATATTCTTGCTTGGGAGAATAAATTTCTTTCTTTTGGTGGGAGGATTTCTATTTTGAAGAGCATTCTTACGTCTTTACCTTTGTATGTTATGCAAATTATGAACATGTCTTTGGGCTTTATTAATAAATTGGAGAATTTTTTTAATAAATTCTTGTGGGATGGTAGTTGTAAAAGTAACATTCATTTGATTAGTTGGAAGAAGATGTGTAAACCACTAGATAAAGATGGTTTACGCTCTAGGAGTTTATATGATTTTATTTCTATTAACCATATGAAATTATGGCATAGATTTAGGTAGATGAATTCTATTTGGGCCTTTCTCATGCATGCTAAAAATAGTATTGGTACACTCTCTCTTGCAACTACTCTTTTTAAACATGATTCTCATTTTAGGAAAAGTATGCTTAATGTTTCTAAAGCTATTGATGTGCTAATTAATTGGTATATTGGTAAAGGTGATGTTTCTTCCTGGTATGATGATTGGTTAGGCAATGGCAGTCTTGTGGATTGTTATGGTGGCTGACAAGGTATTAGTATCAAAGTGAATGATTTTTGGATTGAAAATGGATGGAATATGGAACAATTAAAGTCATTGTTTAAATGTGATGATTTGAAGTTTATTTATAGTATAACTATTAACATTAGAAATAGAGATATTCCTAAGATTAAAATGAAAATTGGAGATACTATTGCTTAAACTTTTGCTAAGTCCTTTCAAACTTTTTAGGATATGAACATAGGATGGATCTGGAACTCTTGGGTGAAACTTTTGCTTTCTTTCTTTTTTTGGAGGATTTCTCTTAAAATTCTTCCAATGGATGACATTTTGAAACTTAAGGGTCTTAAGTTCCCTTCATGTTGTTTATTATGTAGAAAAAATGAGGAAACCACCTTTTCTTTGAGTGCAGGCTTTTTGTACAAATCTGGTCGAAATTTTTTGGGTTGTTTCATCGAAACTGGGAAGTTGGTAACTATAATAGCATTGATGATATTTTTAATGATTGGAATTCAATTAGACATGTTTCTTTCACTAAAGTTCCTTCTATCATTTTCTGTTTTATATGTTTTACTAAGAATAAAATCAAATTTTAGATTGATTCTTTTAATATTAATCATACCTTTGGTATGATTAATAATTACCTCTCCAATAGTCTTACTTTTAATGGTTATAAAGGCAAAAGGAAGGTTAAATTGGAGAAATTTATAAATATCTTTAAGATTAACATTACTCCTTCTGTTAATAATACTAATCCTATCTATTAGTTATAGCCTCCTGCTCCTTATGTTAAATTAATGTAGATGATAGTTGAAAACATAATAGGGCTGGGTTTGGAGGTGTTTGTAAGTATTTCATGGGTTCTATTATTTGTTGGTTTGAGGCTGCTGCTATCCCTATTTCTTTTTTGGTTGATGAAGCTGATGCTCCAGTTTTTGGTTTGCAGTTTTCTAAGAATTTTGGTTGGAATCATATTGTTATTGAGATTGATTCTTTAATTCTTTGGAAGTGTTGCATGTATAAAATTGATTATAACTGGAGCATTAATCTTCAAACGAAGAGAATTAAAGTCTTAATAAGGAATTTGGATATTTGTTGGTCACATGGTAAATGAGATAGTAATAAGGTGGCTCACTGGACTGCTATGGTTGGATTCAATGTGCACTCTACTCTTATTTCGAATGTGTTTCTCAATGCTTTATTACAGTTTGCTTTATAGAACTTACTCTGATTTTTTAGTTGTTGTTGTTTGTTTATGGGTTGGTTTGTGTGTGTGAGTTATTTTTTCTTTTCTTCGTAGAGGAATCTTAGGTCTTTTAATTTTTAATTTTTTGTGAGTTATTTTGGGTGTTTTAGTAGGTTCCTTTTACCTCCTTTCAAACTTCTTTTTTTTTGGAATAAAAGGAGAGCTAGATAATGCTCTTTAATAAAAAAAAAACGGAAATTATAAGTTTTGTTAGGCTATCTCAATTTTTTAGCCTAGAAAAGATTTATATACTCCATAGCATGAGTGTCTGCCAAAATGAACATGCTTCTTCCTAGAAGTATGTGATTTTATAGCCTCAGCTTTTGAGTATATAAGTCTTGGGCCATTTTAAATCTTAATAGTTCATATATAAGTAAACTTGTCTTGTTAACACTTTTTGAATGACAAAATCACTTTTGAAAACATCTTTTTTGTATGAAAAATAAAATATTTTTAGTGAGAATACAAGTGATCCTTAAATATGAAGAATTTAGACATGGAATCAATCACACATATCAAAATCATAAGAATGAGGAATGAGAAAACTTTGGATAAAAAAAGGAAATAAACCCTTAGAAATAAATCAAGATTTTATGACACTAACCGACACCCTAAGAAAATTAACCTTAAAATTTTAGAACAACATTGATTTGTCATTATAAATGACAAATTTAGGAATCAAACAAAACACAATTTAAGTACGGAATCCCTAAAATAAATTAAAAAATGACCAAATTTAATTTTCACAACCACAACCTATGATAGCTCAAAATTATGAACATTGAGTTATCCAACATAGACAAAAAAAACCTAGGTCTACACACATCTCAAAGTAGTAAAGTTTAGAATCCTAGATTACATTACTAGGTACCAAATAGATAGAACTAAAGACTGAGAGCTAAAACAAATGCCTTATCCCTTAAACTATAGGGGTATTCTAGAAAGAAGTAATTCATGGTTACTAACAATGATACCCCTAACCATTTAATAATATGATGGTCTACATTAAGTCATTGTTATGAAGATAAGAGAGACCTCCAGTTATTTCTATTGGAAATAGTCTACAGCTATGAAAGCACCCGAGATGATAGAAAACTATGAGCATTTTAATCAGACTTATAATCTTCTCTTTATAGTAGATTTAGCTTAAGGCTTCACCTCCATCTAGAAATCCACAACCTTTTCTAACCTTTAGTTTTGGATTCAACCCAAGCCAAATCAATTACAAATCAACTCAAGCTTATTTAATTTAAAATGAATCCAATTTCAATTTCAATTAAATTAACCCATTTCCACCAATTCCACCTCAACCTAATATCCATTCTAGTTGAGCTCAATATCAAATATAAATCAATTCTGATCTATTTGAAATCCACTTCAAACTTATTAAGCTCAATTCAATTTCAACTCCTAAACAGTGTTGCTCAATTATGTATCTCAAACCCCAACTTTTGACTCAAGCTTACCATTCTGATATTCAATTGATGAGCCCAAACGATATGGATAAAGAAATTTTAAAAACTCAACTCAAATTGAACAAAAATTAATTAACTAATTTAATTAAATTGATTTTAACTTTAAATAAAATCACAATAAACTAAACAAATTTAATAAAAATTGATAAATCCTAATAAAGTTAAATGAATTTTAATTAAACTTTAATAAATGAAACTTAATTAAAATTCAACCAAAAATATGAATTAATTTTAAAAGCTTTAACAAATTTTACCAAATTTATTGAATTCAAAACTAACCTAAATAAATTTAAATGGACTTAAATAAAATTTAACAACCCTTAATAAACCATATATTAAAATTGAATTCAATAAATTTTAATCTTAATTAATTTCAAGAAGTGATAAAAATCTTTAAACTTTAAAATGAACTATAATAATTTTCAAACAAATTTTAAAACGAATTTTAAGAAAATCTACCATAACAAATTAGTTTCAAAAGTCCTTTTTTAATAAACTAACTTTAAGAATTTAAACTTCATTTTCAAAATTTAACAACCAGCTTAAATAAAATCAAATATAAAATTAAAACAAAATTTTAAAACAAAATTAAGTCAACAAACTTATGTTTTTCAGCTCAAGTGAAATTGATCTTTATCCAAGCCAAATCTTCCAATTTCAATCCTTTTATCTGCAACATCAAGATCTATCATCTCGCTGATACTTATTAGTAATCGAGGAAGATATAAGTCATGACTTTAATCGAGAGTATTCTTAGGGGCAATCCATGAGATACAATGAACTATGAGGGAGCTCTCTCATAGGGATACCAGATCTTAGAATAGAAAAAACATTATCTAACACCCATAAGGTAAGGGAAAAACTTTAGTTGTATAGATCCATTAATCATGAATATTTTCTACATCCAAGAGATTAGATCCATTCTAACATAATATTCTATCATTCGAGATAGTATATTATTCTTTGAATGTCATATTTAATCATTTAGATAGAAGTCTTTTGAGATCTAAGGTGGTTACACAATAAAAATCCTCCAATACATTAATAATAAAATATATACATTGAATAATTAAGCCTTGATGTAAGGTTAGAAATCATAATAGCTTGAAAACCAAAACTAAAAAATAAAAAGAATAAGATTAGTACTGCTTAAAAAGTTGAGGAATAAATATACTTACAGTATAAAGAGTCATCCAAGAATATTGAATGCAATATTGAAAAACCAATTGCGATAACTTAATAATTGAGTTAAATGTCGAAAATAGTATAGCATCAAAGCATAGAAATTCACATTGGATAAAAATTAACAAACAAATACTTATGGAGTTGAAAGTGAAACAAACACTATGAAGTAGATAACTAAAGGCATTAGAGATAGAATCTTGTTGACCTCACTTTTGTGAAGACTCACGCCACCTACCCACTCATGACCCTAAATTGAAGTTGTGCCTTTCTTGGGCCTCACTAGTGCAAGCTCAAGCCCACAACCCATGGTTGAGTGGATTTAGGGTTTTGATCATGTGAGGAACCCAAATTGACCACAGAGCATAGACTTGCCCTTGGTCGCCCAAATCAACCTAAAACCATAGAGACTTGCTTAAGGTCCCTAGGTATCACTTTGACCATGAAATCCGCCTTTGGAGAGAAATCTACCTAAAGGCATGCCTAGCCTCACCATAGGCCTCCCTAACCCTAACAAACCTTAAAAACTATAATGTGCCCTTTTTGAACCCAAAATTCGTTGGCACCTTAGGATGGTCAATATTAATAAGGCCTAACCATAATTTTACCAAATTTTGACCAATTGACCACCTTGCCTTCCAATTGGGCCTCACCCTACATGGTCATGACAAACACCATGTGGTGAGCCCAATTTTATGGGTTCAACTCCATATTCTCTTAATTAATTTGAATTGATTAAAAGGATATTTAAATTCCCTTAGAGCTTAGGATAAGAAGAAAACCCAAACTTTTAGCCTAGGTCCACCCTAAGAGAAAACATTACCTAACCCATGGCATATTACCCATTCTTAATGGGTCACGCTTGACCCAATAGCCATCTAGCATGATATATGGTGACACACTAAGCCAACTCAGCCTAAATCTACTCACTAATTGGTGGGATTGGCACTATTCACCATGGCTCATCATTGTAAGGGACACATGTCACCATATATGTCACTTAATCTAAGCCACCTTGGACTAGTCCTTGATCAATCAAACCAAATCATCTATGATTTGTGCTATCCACCTAAAAACCTTCTAATTAACTTAAAACCTCTTCCCATGCCTCCCTCATCTTCATGCCCACCACCATGGTCAAGCCATCATGGAAACTAGAAGAGTTTCCCTCCACTGACAAAAATCCTCTAAAATTCCACTGAGAACTCTCTAAGGAGCCACCTCAGCATTTCCAATCACAACCAAGCTCTCTCATGGCCTTTCTTGGCTACTTGAGGAATGAACCTGATAGCCTTTAAACATCGTCAAAATTTTTATCCACCCTCCTAGACTTATTCCTATCAATTGAGAAAATGTTCCTCTTGACCTAGGCGATTAATCCCCCATGTCCTCGGGCCACCAACACTACTAGAATACCCTAATTTCTTTGCCTTAATCCAGTACAATTTTTATCCTTGACAAGAACTTTTCAAAACTCAAATTTAAACCTTTTAAAAGCTTCCCTGAGCCTCAAGACGATCTCCTCAATCAAAATTGAGGCTTCCTGAGCCCTCCAACTTATTTTAACACCAGTGAGAGCCACCATTTGGTTTAACTTATTTATAGGACAAATTTTAGTTCAAATGGAAGCATGGAGGAGGTTTGTTACTTCAAGGCAAATCTCTATTTCAAGCTCAATTGAGATCGCACCTCTTAGGGCAAGGTATGGATCAAAATCCCTAAAATTAGCCTCAATTTTTGTCTTTTATGAAAGAAAATAACAATACATTCTCATTTAACCATATAGATATGTTCTTCCAGCTTAGATGAAGCTACAAGGACAAACCCCAAGTGATATGGTTATGAAATGAGAGAGATCTTAGGGTTTAATGATGGACATTTCTCTGTTATTCATCCCATGGGGATGATGAACCAATGTCGTTCATTCCTATGTATTAGACATGGATGGTGAAGATTGAGTTGGATCTCGAAACCATGGAGGGAGAATGCTTCAGATCAAAGCCACCTCAGCTGCAAGCATGGAAAGCACGCCAAATTAAAAGACGTTATGTAGAAGTTCAAAGCGTGCGAGTGATGACGCACCGCCTTGTGGATAATTAGAAAATTCTAGATTTCTAAATTAATTAAATTTGAAAAATGCTAATGAACTTTAAAAGTTCATTATTTGGTGTAGCAAAATTATAAAAATAAAATATAATACATCTGAACTCAGCGAACAGAAGATAAAATAATAAAAATAAAGTTAGAATAAATAACTTATATTTAATTATTAATTAAATAAATACTTTAGAGAGTAGTTTAATTATTAAAAGTTAATTATATAAAGGAATAATCTAAAATTTTTAGAAGTTCCCTCTAAACTTAAAAACTTCCTCAAATTTTTTCAAGGACAGTGGAGGTGTATAACTTGAAAATGATAAATTTTCTATCAAAACGGTAATTAACTTGAAAAATAATTACTAAAATTGAAATAAAAATCAGAAATTTAAAAATAAAAAATGGAAATTAACAAGGAAGCTTAGGCTAATGAAATTAATCTTTAACATAATGATTTCCACTTTTGAGAACACTAAAAATGAAAAATTAGAAAATTAAGGGTAAAAATGTAAAAGTAAAAGTTTCCACTTTAGCCCAAAATTGTTCTAAACCATTAAACCAAACTTTAAAGCTTGGATTATGAGGGGTTAAACTCATGGTTACCCTTCTAACCATGAAATTACCTTTAGTAACACTGGGCTAACCCAAGTTATGCCTAACTCTACTTTAGGTGTACTTGACTTATCTTAATTCAAGTGAACCCATAATTGCACCCAATCCAATTAGGGCTAAGTTTAAACCACAATCAGGCTTGACATGACTCATAGTCAACTTGGATTTATCCTTGGGTCTGGCCTATACTAGATCTAAGTTAGCGGCTTGGGCCTTTTATGTCTAACCCACATTAGAGTTAATATGAACCTTAGGTCTAACCTAAATTAGACATAACCATTTCCTTAGGTCTAGTTTACACTGGACCAAAAACCAAACCCAAAGTCTAACCTAACTTAATGTTGGTCATCTTTAGGTTTAACTCTTATTAGACCTAACCTAAACCCTAGGTCTAACATAAATTAGACCTAGTCCAACCTCTTAGGTCTAACTCATATTAGGCCTAACCTAAACTGTAGGTTTAATCTAAATTAGACCTAATCAAACTTTTGGATCTAACTAATCCTAGATCTAACCCTAACCTTAAGTGTAACTCAAATTAGACCTACATAAACCTGTAGGTCTAACGCATCCTAAATCTAACTCTACCCATTAGGTTTAACTCCAATTAGGCTTAACCCAACATTCAGGTCCAACTCATCTTAGACCTAACCCATTCACTAGGTCTCTAACCTAAATTAGACCTATTACAACCTTTTGGTAAAATTTCATCCTATACCTAACCCTAATCCTAGGTTGAACTCAAATTAGACCTAATAAAACCTGTAGGAATAACTCAATATATACCTAACCCAATCTTTAACCTATCTTAGTCCTCCCTAGGTCTAACCTAAATTAAACTTAGTCTAATCTTTTGGGTCTAACTCACATTATACCTAATCCATCACCTAAGTCTAATCAACGTTACACCTAACCTAAACTCTAGGTCTAGTCAACATTAGAACTAATGCAAACATTAGGCCTAACCTAACTTTAGCACAACCCTTTTAGGTCTAACCAACATTAGACATAAACCTTAACCCCTTTGTGTTTAATCCACATTAAGCCCAAAAATCAATCTTAGACCTAACCCTAAGTCAAACCTAACTTAGACCTAGCCTAGGTCCTTCAGGTCTAATCCAAAGCAGACTTAACTCCAACCTTTAGGTCTAACATGACTTAGACCTAATTTCAACTCAAACTCTCTTTAGGTCTAGCCCAATTTAGACTTAACCTAAGTCCAACCTAAATTGGACTTAACAAAATTCAAGCTTTCTTGGGTCTAACTTGACTTAGGCTCAACTCAACTAAATTGCATGGTCAACCTAACCTCACTCGGGTTAACCCTATTTTACTAAACCACTAAGTCAACCTGACTTAACTTGAGTTAGCACAATTCAACTAAATCATTGGGCCAACTGACCAAACTCTAGTTGACCTAATTCAACTAAATCATCTGGTTAACTCAACCTAACTTAGGTTAACCCAATTCAACTAAATCACTAGGTCAACCTGACCTAACTCGAATTAACACAATTCAACTTAATCTTTTGATCAACCCGATCTAACTCAGGTTAACCCAATTCAATTGAATTTTTTGTTAACCTTACTTCACTCGGGTTAACCCAATCTAATTGAACCATTGGTTCAACAAAACTTCACTTAGGTTAACTAAATTTAACCATTTGACCAACCCAACTTAATTTGTGTCAACCCAATCTATAGGTCAGCTTGACCTAACTTAGTCAAACCTAAAATCAACTCATCTTGTTAGAACAATCTAGCCTAACACAAGCCAACCCAACGACAACTTTTCATTGGGATAATCAAAATAAATTTCGATCAACCTGACTTGAGACTCAACTTCAAGCTTGACTTAAGTCTCAACTTCAATTTAATCAAGGATTGATTTAAGTTTAACCCAACTTAGTCTTAAATAAACAACTCAAGTCTAAATTAATTTAGACTTCACCCAAGTCTAATTTAACTTAAGCTTGATCCAACCTAGGAATTTTAACTTAGACCATTCTAGTTTAACCCAGTCTACTCCCAAGTTAATTAGACTAGGATAAACTTAGCTTAGCTTAAGTCAATTTGAACCAAGTAAGGTTAGCTTTACCCCAATTAAAGTAAGTTAACATTGGTCAATCCTTTTAAACTTTGGTCTATTTAAACAAGCATGAAGATAATTTAAGGGAAAGCTAACCTACCAGGTTAACTAGGCATACTCAGAGTCTCATCTTTAGATCAATTCAACACAAATTGAAATAATCTAAAATCATCCAAGATTTAGTGTCTGGAGGTTAAGAAGGATTTTACTTCTCATATGAGAATAAAAGCACATTTAGGCTCAGTTAGGAAAATTTTGGGATAAGGTGTCAAACCAACATAAATGAAATGACATAAATTTCACCCTAAAAGACATTAAAACTTAAACATGAACCCAAAAAATGCAACTTAGTTTGAGAAGGTAATTTGGAGGAGGCAACCCATGGCTATTAACAAAAGATCTTCAACCACTCATGACTAATCAAACTGCAAGCCCTAATGACCCTAGCATGACGTAAACATGGGATCTAGACTGGGTCATTTTAAATAACAAAAATAATACACAAAATGATAAAAAAAATCAGCTAATAAGTGTTAATCAACCCATGACTTTCAACCCATAAAATCTAAAAAATAAATTAAAACTTAAATGAAACCTTAATGAATAAAGATCACCGAACCCAACTTGAACCATATATACTCAAGTCTATGAAGATCTCTTGAACGACATAACCCATGATTCCTGACAAAAATCTTTCGGTCCAATTAGGTTTGACCACCTCTTGAACTAAGTAGATAAGGGAAACTGACAACCCTAGAATAATGGAAAGACATGGGCACCTTAACGGGGCTATCTAAAAATAAAAATAATAATAATAACAACCAACCAATTAAACCAAAACTATTTAGTAATAACTTGATTTTACAGTGCTGCTGAAAACAAAACACAGACATTACCTTAGATTTAATTTGCATGTTCAATTTAGTGTGCTAACTCTATTTTGCAGAGATGAACATTCAAATCTTGGAGCAAAAGGATGAAACTCAATTAAACCATTAACAACAAAACAACACTTTAGGATAGTTCAGAATCTTTAGGAATCTGCTACCCATTGGATAGGACCTTGACATTCCTTTCATTGACAACAACACTTGAACTTTTAATAACAAATTATAACCTCGATTGGGAGTTTTCTTAATTATTCTTGACTACTTAAGAAGTAATTAACTGTAAGGGACTTGTCCTTATAGTAGTATGCAAACTCTATAATAGGTACATTATCATGAATTCTCTGATTGTTAGCTTTCTTAAAGCTTTCTTTGCAGTTATGTATTTAAATCATACTGATTTGATCTCACTTTAGAATTATTCTTTAGAGTTGTCAAAGCAAAAAATCACTTTATGAAAGCTTCTCATATACTTTTTTTTTTGTTCCTATTATTGTCTGCCCCAAATCTCTGATTATACATCTCTTAGTTCACCCACATGTTCTAAAATGGAGATGTATTCGGAGAAGAGGGCAACATAACAAAAGATACAGAGAAGACTTTTAAATGATAATGATGATGTCAAGCAAATGATAAAATGAAGAGCTACGGTGCAAAACAAGTGGCACCAAATCTATAATCAACTCAAAAGGAAATCATATAAGCATAAGACTCCCTTATGAATGAATACAAATTCCTCTTAGGTAGAGCAAGAACATGTGAATTAACCGCAATGAAATTCATTCATAAAAGCGGAGGGCATAAAATTACAACTTGAGACCGTAAGATGAAGAGGAAATCGATAGAAATAACTTATAACCTATATAGATCTTTAATTAAGGCGGGAAAATTTCTTTTAAATTTTCCTCTTCTAATATTCTATTTAATGATCCATGATTGTTCTAAATGAACATATCAAAAAGAGTTACTTTATTATTGTTAATTATACAATTTCTCTCATACCATATATAATAAGCAGTCACATGAAAAACTAAAGGAAATAATCTCTTAATAATATTACAAGAGATATTATCATGGTAGAAAATAATTTGATAAATATTGCTTGGAACTAAAAAAAATTCCCTTAAGAAATACAAAATTTAGAGGAATATGAGAATAAAAACATTCAAAAATAAATAGTTATGATTTTTCATTCATATTTAAATAAAGTTTTCGCAAATGATTAATTGAAACAACTCTAATAACAAAAATATAAGTGGCATTAAATCCATTATGCATACCTTCCATGTATGGAAATCAAACATAATAGCATAACCTTTGAACCAAACCAACTTATTTCAAATTTCAATACAAGAATGCTCATGGAAAAAAAAAACATAAATATTCTATAAGATTAATGATCTAAACCCTCCCAGCTACAAGAAAAACCATTAGCAATATTAAATGAATGAATTTAATTGATAGAATGGGAAGGAGTATAAATAATAAAAGTGATGTTCCAATTATCTTTGTAAATAACCTCATAAATTTTAGTGAACCCAGGATAATTAAACAAGTTGAAAATAGCATTATCAAAATTTTCATAACAGATGGACAAAAGACTAAAGATCAAAGTAGAAAGATAGGAAACAATTAGAAGTAACATGAAAATAAAGATAAGCTTT
>NEWO01000326.1:771817-787226 GCA_003013225.1 Phalaenopsis aphrodite | reverse complement strand
ACCTACTAAATGCTAGAGGTTAAGATCAATATGTGGAATTTCAAGTTGAGTAAAAAGAAGAGTTTTGAGTTTCTAATGATGGGGGTACCTTTTCTAATTTTCTAAGACTAGTCAATAGGAAAGTCCTATGGCTAGACCTAGGCTACTAAAGAAATTTCTAGACCTCAACCAAAAGTGAGGTCAACATTTATCTTATACAAAGTTAGATAAGGCATTCAATGAGATGCATACTGAGTACAAAAATTAAGAAAAAAAAACCTTAAGTCAGAGAAAGAGCATATATATTTAGATACTCATTATAATAAATTTAAATCTAAATATGAATTATTTAGAAAAAATATAATATTTCTAAAAGTATTTCATGTGATCATTCTTCATTAGTTTTAAAATCAGAAATTGAAAATAAATTTCTTAAGGCCAAATTAAACTTATTATTAAAATTTCACTCTAGTGGATATGCATCATTTAGCAGTTCACATATTTACAGTCATACAAATGCTCATATCAGTCATCCACATCATTATATCTAAACCAAAAAGATCATATGCAAATGTAAATGTGTGGTGTAACTATTGTAATAAGTATTGAAATATATCTTTTAATTGTTATGCAAATGTGCACATTAATATTTAAATTCGTCATATCTATACACAATCATCTAAGCAAAATGAACATGTTTTTAGTCCTTTTTGTTGAAAATGAACCCAAACATATATGAATCCCTAAATTAACTAACTAATTTGATTTGTGCGGGCATGTCTCCAAAATAAAATTGGTGGAGGCATGCGATATCTAAGTAGTAGATGCTCAATACATATGATATGTGATCGTACTAGATTTGCATCATTAGACTAATGGGTGAAGGTGAAGTTATACTTGGAGATAACTCTAAAAAAATAGTCATATGAATTGGTTCCATAGGTAAAAACTCACTGTAAAAAAAATCATTAGTTGATGGCCTAATTCATAATCTTATGAGTATAAGTCAATTATATGTTAAAACTTATGAAATTATTGTTTATTGATCACAATATTTGATTATAATAAACAATTTAATTATTCTTTTGGAAATAAAAAATAATAATGTTTACCTATTAGATATTCATAATTTGAAATTTTAAAATTGTATATGCTTTAAAACTCATTATATCATGATAGTATGCATACATTAAATAAAATCTCAAAAGTAGATGTTATAATAGGTTGACCAAAGTTAGAATTTACTTTAGATCATGCATGTAATGCATACCAACTTGGAAAGTAAACTACAATATCTTTTCAAAATAAAAATATTATCTATACATCTATACCACTTGAATTGCTTCACATGGATTCTTTTTAGCTTGTTAATATAGCTTGTCTAAGAGGAAAAAATCGTAGCTTTGTTATTGTTGATGATTACTATTAAATAAGTATGGTACTTTTGGTGAATTGATTAGATTTGCTAAGTATATTAAAAAAAATCATGGTTATCTAATTTTTAAATTCAAACCAATCATGGCAAAGGATTTGAAAATAATAAATTTGAACAATGTTGTGAGACATAAGAAATTCAACTTAATTTTTCAGCACAAAGAACGCCTTAAAAAAATAGAGAGTGAAAGAATGTAACCATAGTTGAGATGACTAGGCATATTTTAGATGAATATAACTTGCTAAAATATTTTTGGGTTGAATCAATCAACACAGTATGTTATGTTATAAATAGAGTAAATTTAATACCCAAATTAAAGAATTTTCTTTATGAGTTGCTCGAGGAAAAAACTTAAAATTTCATATTTTTATGTATTTGACTATCCTTGTTATTTATTAAATAATAGAAAGATCAATTGGAAAAATTTTGATATAAAATTTGATGATGCAATTTTTCTTAGATACTCATCCCATACTAAAGCATATAGACTATTTATTAAGTAAACATTGATAGTTAAAGAATTAATACATGTTCTTTTTGATAAACCTAAACCTAGATTCGCTAAAAATGATGTCAGTAATGATGAAGTTGATAGGGGGTTCAAAATATTAACTTAAATGATCCTAAAGATGAAAAAGTGAAACTTTAAATAATCTTTCTAAAGAATAGAAGTATGCAAAAAAATCATCCAAAATATTTAATCATAGGAGGTCTAACTTATGGTATTAAAATTATAAGTAAAATTAGATATTAATTTAATCACTGTTTGTATTTATTTGAAATAAAACCTTAAAATATTGATGAATCTCTTAATGATGATTTTTGGATTATAACCATAGAAGATGAAATAGATAAATTTAAAATAAATGGTGTTTAAGAACTAGTCTCAAGGCCTAAAGATTATAATGTATTTCAAACAAAGTTGTTCTATAAAAATAAAATCAACGACTTGGGCTTTTCATTGGAAATAAAGGTAGGCTTGTGGCTTGAAGTTATGGTGAAATAGAAGGAATGGATTTTGAAGAATCATTCGCTATAGTAGCTAGATTCCATTAGGATTGTCCTTGCTTTTGCTTACCATAAAGATTTCAAACTATTTCAAATAGAGGTAAAAAATGCTTTTTTAAATAGATTTGCAAATCATAATGTTTTAGTAGAATAACCTCCAGTATTTTAGGATATTAATCATCCAGATCATGCACAAAAATTAAAGAAAGTCTTAGATGGATTGAAACAAGCCTCTAGAGCATGTTATGTTATAGTTGACAAATTTTTCATATAAAAAAAAATTAAAAAATTTAGAGTAGACGCTACTTCTTTCTTTAAGATAATAGGAGTTGACATTATTATTGCTCAAATTTATGTAGATTATATTTTACTTGGAAGCCTAAATAAATCTTTATGCCACAAATCTTCTTCAGTGATGAGTAAGGAATTTGAAATAAGTATGATGAGAGAACTAAACTTATTTTTAGGTCCTCAAGTAAAGAAAAAAAATGATGGTATATTTATATGCCAAAATAAATACATAAAAGATTTGAATGATTTGACATCAAACTATTGAATTAGACTTAAATGAATATGAAAAACTCTTAGATAACAAACTTTAACGAAGCATGATTGGTTTACTATCATACCTTACAACTAGTAGACTTGAAATTATGTTTTTTTGTATGTTTTCATGCTCATTTTCAATCTACTCCTAAGGAATCACATTTAATTATCGTTAAGCCTATATTTCGATATTTAATAGGCTCGTCTAGGTACAGTATGTAGTATCCTCAAAACTCATTGTCATGCAACATTTGTTGTTTTTTTTTGTTGACAATGTTGGTTGTAAGGTTGATCAGAGCATGTTAATTTTTAGAATCTTTCTTTATATCGTGGTCATTTAGAAAGCAAAATCTTGTTGCTTTATCTTCTCCAAAAGCTGAGTACAAAATTGTAGATAGTTAGGTTGCTCATGTTCTTTGGTTAAGATAATAATTTGAAGAATATGGACTTAAATTAGAATACATTCTAATTAAATGTGATAATACTAGTGCTATTAGTTTAACCAAAGATTAAATTTAACACTCACACACTAAACATATTGAGATTAGACATCACTTTATTAAAGATCATGCTGCTAAGGTTGATATTGATATTGAATTTGTTCCAACTGAATTACAATTAGTTAATATTTTTATGAAACCTTTATATGAAAACCATTTTTTGTGAAGTTGGAAGAAAATTAAAAATTTTAGATCCTAGCATATGTCTGAATGATTTTCACTATATGAAATTTATTTTGCTTAATCTTGTCTTTTTTATTTTTTCAAAAATGGAAGAAAATATATGTTAGGAATTTAAATTATTTGATTTTTTTAATATGCATACATTAAGAAGGAGGATATGTACATGTAAATTAAGGTCACATTGCATCTTATCCTAATTTAGCCAACATAGGTTTGTCATCATAAAAAAAGGAGGAGATCGTCGACTTTATAATTTTGATGATAACAAACTCATGACTGGTGAACCTAACACTTTCTTATAGAAAAATTTCATGATAATCTGATTATCTATGTTAAGGAAGCCTAGATTTCAAGATGATCAAAATAAGTTCAATTTTCGCAAAAGTTCAAATTTGATATAATCAAATTAGAATTATGATCAGTGTTAAACCAAATATATTTATTAAAGTATAATAAAAAAAATAAAAATAAAATTTAAAATATTGAATAATTTAGAACTCGTTAGAAAACTTTCAACAAAATCATCATATTATTATTTAATGATTTTATATTTGTAAATTATCAAATCTGATTTCATAAAAATAAAATGTTACTATTCATTTACTATTTTTATTATAACATTTCAAAATTCTATATTTTATTTATACTTTTTGCATCTCAACATTTATATGCTTTGAAAATACAATTTAATATAATGTATGATTTATTTAATCAAAATTTAACTACTTAAAATATGTCGAATTTTTGTATTTATGATTTTCATGATTTGAATTGCTTAAATATCATTTTTCTATTACCCTTCCAATGCCTCCATCATATCAAAATAATATTGGTTGTATTCATTCCAACGATCACACAGATTGAAAAATGTTTTTATTTATGCATTATATAACTTTTATTTTGCGATTGAAAAATGTTTTTATTTATGCATTATATAACTTTTATTTTGCCTTGTTTCCAAAGCCTCATGCAATATATTAAAAAAAAGTTTCTTAATTTCATATATTTCTTTCCATTCATGCCCTTATCTGATAAAACTTTATATTTTGCTTTTGTTTCCAATGCCTCATGCAATATATTAAAAAAATGTTTCTTAATTTCATATATTTCTTTCCATTCCTATTTTCAACACATACAATTCATTGGTTTCCATGCTTTTAAATTCCAATGACACTTTATAAACTAGAAAAAAAAAAATGGTTTCAATATGAATTTATTTCTTTCCTTATCCTATTCAAATGACAAGAACTTTAGTTATTAACTAAATTAATAAAATTAGCTTAATAAAATAAAAAAAAATAAATTAAATCAATACAACAAATCCGACTGTGGAAACCTCGCCTACGTCACTCCTCTCTCCTCGAAGCCCTCGCATGTCCCTCCGTCCAAAACCATCTGCTTCGCGACCGACCTCTCGCGATGCAGTAGCAATTGCAGCTACCTGGGAATTGAACGGGATAACTCCCATTTTCCTCCTACTTCTGCTCCTCTCCTACCCGAAACTATTGAGCAAGGTAACTTCACGTCTTCTTCTTCGAGCGGAGCGTCCGTCCCGGATTTACTAAATCCACCCATTCACGGGCTTTAGTAAATCCGGGAAAGGCCGTAATCAGTGAAATCCGGATTTATCAAATCCGAGGCTTTATTTTGTCCAAAATGACCGTCTTGCAAGTTTTAGGTTAAATCCAGCTTAAATCCTGCTGCAAAATGACTGTCCAAAATGATCGTCTTACTGTTTTAATTCGTTTTCAATGATCAAATTAAGGAATGCTTTTTGTACAGAGGTGTCTATTTACTCGCAAGATTGGATTTAGAAAATTATTTGCATCAAGCCCGAGGGTTTTACAAATTTGGACTTTTTAGATTGTGTAGGAGTAAGTAGTTCTTAATTCAAAAAAGTTTGGAATCACAATTCTTTATTGCTCATTCTGGGCTGGGAGGGTGAGGATCTGAAAGTTAGGGATATTGTTTGCTTTGTTTGTTTCATTTAATGCAGAGCTAATATCAGGTATGGGAAGACATTGTTTCTATGAGTGTATTTCTGTTTTATTTGGGGTAGTTGAATGGAATATCAGAGGCTGGTTTGCTATATTTATTTTTTATAAATTCCATAGAATTCTTATATATTTATATATCTAACACCTAAACATTCATATTTAGTTGCATACCACTCAAATTTTTAACGGCACATCAATAATACCATCATCACTACTTTATTAAAAGTGAAATGCCCCTTTTCATGCACCCAGGTGTTATAAATTCAAATATCGGTGTTAGATAGGTAAATGCATAAGAATTGTGTGGTATGTATGTAAATTTCCCTTTTTATAATTGCAGAAAATCTATATTGGGTCAATAAAATGCCATTGATGCAATTATTTTTTTTTATTGCATTTTTTTGTCCATTTGTAATCATTTCAGATTGTTTTTATTGTTGAATTCAATGTGAGGCTTACCTGTATCACCTAATGCAAACTACTTACTGCTGGAATCTTTTAAAATCACAATGTACTTTCAGTTATTTTTGTGTTTTTCATAATACAATATACTGTCAATTATACTGATACTTGCATGCAATGTTTAAATCTTTTTTTTCCTATGGTTTGACGTTGCTTTTATGTGAAATTGCTGCAGATATGCACATCTTGAATGACTCATATGATTTCCATATTGCAAAGTCATCCAAATTAATGGTCAATTTGCACAATGGATCCTTTGGAAACAGATCAGATTCGCAATAAGAGGCAACTAGAGGAACAAATGGATGTTAGGCAGAGTAAATATGACGAAGACGATGACAGGGACAATGTTGAGCGGAAGAGGCACAGATCAAGCAAGTCGTTGAGATTTAACACTACAGATGTTGAGGAGCTGGACAGTAGCAGAAGGAAGAGTTCTGGAGACAAGGATGAAGGAAGAAAGAAGTCAGGAGGCTTAGGTCAAGCAGGGACTACTAATGAGGAAAACTATGAAACTAGAAGGGAATCACGTTCTAAAATTTCCAGGAAGAATACAGTAGAGAGATCTGAGGTGAGATCAAATGAAGGTTATCATGATAAAGAATTGGAAGGCTACCAGAAAAGCACGAATGATCATGTTGACCTGAGTTCCTCAAGAAAGAAAAATTCAAGTCCTGGACATGACAGCCCTGAGAGCAAGGGAAGAAGCAAGTCAGACAATCCTCTTGAAGGTGAAGCTGAGAAGGCTCAGGACCGGGAATCAAGACACTATGATAGAAAAGATAGCACTAGAGAGAAGGTTCATGGTCAACGAGAGCTAGAAAGGAATGTTTCAACTAGAAGGAGATGGGATGATATGGGTTCTTGGAGGAAAACTGATGAAGGTAATTATGTGGATAGATCTGATCCAAGAAATGGAAAATCCTCGGAGCAAGGGAATCTTAGGGACAGAGCATCCGATCCTAGAACTGACTCAGGTCATGCTAGAGGCCGAATTATTGATCCCACTAGTGAAAAGGGTGTTGCTTGTAGCAGTAGAGATGGAAAGAGGGGAGAGGTAGAAAGGAATCGGGGTCTGTCAGAGAGTCAAGGTGATGATCACAAGGAATTTACTGAATTGATAAGAGATGATAAGCATACTAAGGTACGGGTGAGATCACCGACAGCACTGACTGAGGACATGGAATGGCATAGGTATGGTGGCAAGTCTCATAATGAGAAAGGGGAGAAGCACAAACAACAACATGAAGCTCTACATGGTAGTCGTGATGAGGTTGATATTATGGAAAGGTCTGATGAAGATACACAACCAAGAACGAGGGACAGAAATGGAAGAAGTGGGAGGTATAATAGATCTCCGAGTCCTGAAGGTAGCAGAAGGTATCACCAAGATCTGGAAGATCATGATAGAGGCCAATCCGAATCTGATACTGAAAGAAACACTGCTGTTAAAGGCAAAGATTTGCTCAAGGATAACAGAGATTTAAGGACCTCTAAGGGAAAAGATGGTAGTTGGAATGATAGAAATATAGACCGGGAAAGTTCTAAAGATTATTGGAGAAGTCAATCTAAGCAAGATCCTAAATCTGTAAATGAGTTTGATAACATCAGGGCATGGGACACGCCAAGCCATGAGCCATTGAAAATGGAAGGTGATAAACTTCACTTTCGTCCTGGTTATAAGAAAGACAATAGAGCTAGGAGTGAAGGCGGAAGATTTGAGAACTCAGATTCAATAGAGATCAAGCCTAACCATAATCTAGATTTTGTGAGTGATGTGTCTGTGTCAACATTTCCTGGGAGGCGAGTTGAAGTTGGGTCAGCGCAAGATAGTTCGGGGGCTCCAAATGATGATGAATGGTGTTATCCTTCTGATGATAAGGTTAAAACGGGGTATGGTATCAGCGATGATTTGCAGGAAAAGAATCATGATGGTGTTGATTCACCAATTGATCAAATATCTGGGAGGAATTATCTTGATTCTCAGGCTGGGAAAGGAAGAGGTCAGAAGGGGCCTGTGAACTCCAGCCGTATAGGACAGGGCCAAAGTGTTAGTGGCTTCTCTCAGGCTCCACTGGGATATAATCAGGGTTCCAGTTCTTTCAATAGAGGTTCTCAACAGGGACAAAAAGGTGGCAAAGCTGTTAGAGGTGGAAGAGGAAGGATGATAGGGAGGGATAGTCAACGTGGTGGGCTTCCAATGCATATGATGGGCCCTCCATTTGGTCACCTTGGCCTACCTCCCGGAACAATGCAATCAATGGGGCCAAATATGCCCCCTTCTGTGGGTCCACCTCTTGGTCCAGGTGTTTTTGTTCCTCCATTTGTTGGACCCCTTTCATGGCCTGCAGGTCGAGGTGTTGACATAAATATGCTTGCTGCTCCACCCAATCTTCCTCCCATTCCTCCTGGCCCAGCGGGACCGAGGTTTGCTCCTAATTTGGGGGCTGGTCCAAATCAGGTCATGTACTTTAATCAACAGAGTTCTGGAAGAGTCAATTCTAATTTGCCTGGGCCTGAGTTTAGTTCCAATGGACCAGTTGTTCGTGAAACATCAATTGATAAAGCTCCTGCAATTTGGGGCCAAACCAGAACAGGTGGCCCTTCCGGTAAAGCTCCTTCAAGGGGAGAGCAGAATGATTACTCACAGAATTTTGTTGACACTGGTATGAGGCCCCAAAATTTTATTAGGGAGTTGGAGCTCACGAGTGTCGTGGAGGACTATCCTAAATTGAGAGAGCTTATTCAGAGGAAAGATGATATAGTAATCAACTCTTCTACCCCACCTTTGTACTACAAGGCTAACCTACGTGAATTCACACTTACTCAAGAATTCTTTGGTACCAAATTTGATGTTATTCTAGTTGATCCTCCTTGGGAGGAATATGTTCACCGGGCTCCTGGTATTACTGATCATATTGAGTATTGGACATTTGAAGAGATACAAAATCTTAAAATTGAGGTGTATTATCCTAATCTTTCTACGCGTGTTTTTAGTTGTTACTTCTATGTTCGCAGAGTCACATTGATGCCCATTTTTGAAAAGCCTTCATTAGTTCTGTTGAAGTCGAGATTCTTTCACGATTGCTTTTCCATTTGAACTGTCATTTGTGCTAATAATGATAGAAATGCTCTTGTATTTTTACTGCATTTATTCCTTTAGTGATTATAATGCAGGCGTTGCACTTACAAATTTCTTAATAATTGTTTTCATTAGATTCTCAATGTTTTGGTCTTGAAATTTGCAAATAAACGAGTCTAATAGTTTTTTTTTACTTCAGTATTAGATGCCTTGTTAAGGTAGATTTGGGTTGCATTTTCGTAATTAACAAAATATTTAACACTCTTACCAAAAAGAAAGACTTCTAAGAAGACAAAAAATTAGGCCTAGAACATAGTGAAACTTCGAAAGATGCTTAAATGGAGGTTTTTAAAAAATGTTATTCAATGTGAAATGCTGTCCAAATCTCCGGATGTTGGTGGCATTCTCTACCAAAATGATGGTATCAACCAGATTGGAACTAGAGGCATAAGTAGGTTATGTCTTGGGCGGACAATTGCCCACTCTTGAATTTGAGATTTCTCTATATAAACAGTAAAGTTTAATAAATTATTCTTATGCACTTTATATAATTTAGTAACTTTACCCCCACCTAGATATATTTCTTTTGCTCGATACTTAAAAATAATTAAACATTCAGTTATTTTACCCACCTTAAAAAATAAAGTTTGTTCCATCCCTGATTTGAACCATAGTTTATGATTTGAGTTGGAATCTCAGACTTTAGCCTTTTTTGTATCAGGCTATAGCGGACACTCCATCATTTATTTTTTTGTGGGTTGGTGATGGTGTTGGCCTCGAACAAGGTCGTCAATGTCTAAAAAAGGTATGTTGGCTCGGTTTCATTGCCTTTCTACTCTCAAATTTTGATGATTTCGTTCATATAGATAGATTCTTTGAAGGGAAGTGACAAAAATGGCCATGGTGGAAGGCTTTATATCCGCATCATAAGTAATACTATGACAAATTATTACTTTCATCCATTATTAAATACTTATTTTATGCATCAACTATTGTTTTCGTATAGTGGGGATTTAGAAGATGTGAAGATATTTGTTGGGTCAAAACAAACAAAAAGAATGCAACTCCTGGTTTGCGGCATGATTCTCACACATTATTTCAGCATTCAAAGGTTCAGAAAGTTTGACATTTTATCAGTTTTCATTTCTTTCACTACCAGCCTTTTCTTTATGGAAGTCAACTTCTATCGGCATGGGTTCTCTAAACAGTTTAAATTTTTTGTTTAAATATTTATCAAGCAGGAACACTGTTTGATGGGCATTAAGGGAACTGTTCGCCGTAGTACAGATGGCCATATTATCCACGCTAATATTGATACAGATATTATAATAGCTGAAGAACCTCCTGATGGTGAGCATTCCTTTTTTTTTCAATATTTTTAGCCGACATAACCCTAACTGCACTAAACTAGAATTTAAGGTTTGATTTTTTATGCAAATTCTTTCTGTTCGCCTTCATTATTACAAAGTTTTTTAGGTGGTACTCAAGATAACTATTTGTTCTATTTACTGTTTTAAGAAAATCATTTGATTAAATCTATGTGGACCAGATAATAGATATTTATCGATATCTTTGGTATTTTTCTTTTTTTATCATGATTCTATTATTTTTTTCTGCTTTTTGTTCCTTTACCCTTTTCAAAGAAAACATTACTGTTTGGGTGTTATATGTTAATAAAAACACAATTTCATGCATAAAATATGAAGCACATAATAAATAAGTAAGGGTGAATCTTGTCAGCATTGATTTAATTAACTTAAATTTTAATAGCTTGCAGATGTTAGGGATAATGTTTCATTCAAAATTACTCTCTGGAACAAGGTTTAGAATTGCACATTGCATATTCTGGTATCTTTTTTCTAAAATGCAAAATGTGATCCTCATAAGTAATAAATTACATAAAGTAAGAAGTTTTATACTAACAACAAAGTATGAAGTAAACAATAATATATTAGCATCATAACATTTAATCACAAAGCAAGAATTATCATATATATATATATATATATATATATATATATATATATATAAAAGAAAGGAATGGCTATAGGCTATTATACGAGTCCCGGTCATTCCTCAGACGCCTAAGAATTCGAGTATCACATCCTACACTCGGGGGGAATTAAACCCCAAACCAGAGGGGACTTACAACTGACAAGCAGATGCCCGACCAACTGATCTGAGTACGCGACACAAGCAAAAATTATAATATAAAACTATCAAAGATAAGTTTGAACATAATAATTCAAAATAAGTTTAACACAATGAGCATTTCTCTCTAAATCCAACATTCAAGTAAGAACATTATAAGCCCTTAAATTTAGAATTTTTAAATTCGCAAATTCCCACACATTCGTCACTCAATGGGTCTTCATTAGAACCATCATCTTAATGAGTTGATTTTTCTCTTGCATCATCCTCACTTGTCAATATTTTCTTAATCAGTTTTCTCATCTTTGATATCAGTCATCTTTCTATTCTATAATCAATAAAAAATAATAGGAATAGTGATTAAAGTTAAAATAATGACTATGTTGTTGGTTATAATTTTAATCAAATAAATTTTTATTGAAATCTTTTCTGTTAATTTGTAACTAACTTATGTCACACCTATTGGTTCTACAATATTCTCCTTCGGAAAAAATCAATACCGATGCTTTCTTCTTGCAAATATGTTTGTGTAATGTCATTTTCATTATTTACAAGTTAGTCACTATTTAATGTCACATCATTACAAATTAATAGATTTTCATCATTTTTAAAAGCCTATTTCCTTAAACATGATGTAAACCAAGGAGTTTAAAGTTGTCAAACTATGTCCTTTTGGTATAAACTTGGTTGCATGCACTTCAATTTTTTTTACAACTAAATGAAGAGCATGTAAAGCTTAATATTTTAATATTAAATTGTTGCAGCTCTTGAATGGTATCACAAAATTGATTCTACTATTCAACTAAATTTTGGAAACGACACCATTAAAACAATGTACAAATTTATTGAAATATTAATCAATAAATGCTAAAAAAGTTATCTTTATTTCTAAATGCTGCAAGTAACAGGCTAACATTTGCTTTCTCAGTTCAGTCAGTTATCAATTTGTCTATATTAGTGGTATAAACCAAATTTGTTTTCAATATTGGTGAATTTGTTCTTTGCATATTGAAATTTAGAAATAAGATAATATTTTGTGGCATGCAGATGATAATGAAGCAGAACCTCCCAATTCTTATCTATTATTTTTCAAATTTTTTTGTATTAGGTCATTTTCTTATAAGTTATGTGCAAATAACTCCTTAGTTTCAACTATTGCATCATAAATGAAGTTCATAGCTGGCTATTTATCCATATTAAACTATCCTTAAAACATGAACCAAGATTTTGATTTTCTTATTTATGCCAAAGTCATCCCCTATGTTTAAACTTTATCATTTTTATTTGTTTGTTGAAGTTATTATAACATTTTGAATAATAATTGAAAAAATTATGATTACTAGAAATCTTACTATATAAATGGTTTGATTTCTTCGTAATTTAGTAGAACATATAATGTTGCTGCTTTAATCTCTTTATCGTTTAGAGCGTGTACCACCCCCCCTCATGGTTCTCCTAATATCTAAAATACAGATAACTCTAGCTGTAAAGACATGTCATCAGTATGATATATTTGCCGTCTTGATCAATATAATAAGAACTAAAAATAATTCTCCTGTAGAAAGTACGTCTCCCATATTGAGCCCTCTGGATGTGTTTTACTTTTAATAATTTTTTTATTTTTTTTAAAAGTCTGCAACATGGAGATATTTTTTAAAAATATGGTAGTGAATGTAAGACATTCACAAGCATCAGAAATACATACTCCTCAAAGGAATACATCAATATGTTATATATAGGATCTCCAAGTATAGCCTCATAACATATATATGTGAGCTGATGCTCTATAGAGTAAAAAAAACAAGGAGAAAATATCCACTGGAGCTTGCATAACAATAAGTGAATGGTCACAACAAGATTTCTCAACCAGTCAACTTTCAGAGTCCCTGCCCACAACTCTATAAAGAATGTACTTATTTCAATTAATGAATTAAATACCAGTTTTGGCAGAACATTGAATGTAGTGGTACTAAGCATTGCAAAAAAATATGATAGTAATGAATTTTCGGGCCAAATATCTTTCACGTTCTCAAGTCAACACAACTGTTCAAATTTGCACAAAACCACTAGGAAACTTCACAGAGTGTATCCATTTATTTGTTATTCTTTATTGGTTCAATGTGAGAGTATGTAACTTTGAGCTTTATTATTTTACCTGTATTTATCTTTTGAAGTTCTAACATTCTCTTGCTATACTCCAAGTTTAAACTTTTTTTGATATTATTTTTTTACGCTTAATATTTATCACATTATTAAAAATATTATCAAAAAATTCTTCTAAATATGCATAACATCGATATTATGTCTAATCAAAGTAGTCTTCCAGTATGAAAGATTGCTTTGTCCAGTTATGTGTAATACCAAAATCAGGAAGATGTTTTGATGCTAGTTCTGGTCTCTTAGTGAGCTTTGGTATTTCTTTAATCATCTGCCATAAATCGAGCTTAGTTATATTCAAAGGAGGACTTTATTTTTCAATTTTATTTTTGAGGAAAGCATCTCTATTCTTTTTGAATAGGGCGCTTGTAGGCTAGAAATCTTCGACGACAATCGATTTGGGAATTTTTTCTTTTATGCTTTAAAGTGGATGTCTTGGACAGATCCACAAAGTAAAGACAAATCAATTTTCCAAAAGTGCTCCAACCAGATAACGTCGATTTAACTGGGAACTCACTAATCATCTACATAAGAGTAATTTTCAATTTGATTTTATTTCATAGATATGTCATAAGTCAGCATGTCTATTTCTCATAATATTTGAAGCTCGTCTATCAGAGACTGTAAGTAGACATCAATTTTTCCCTTTGAGCTATGTGGACTTAATACGATCAAAGTCAGAAATAAGAACGACACAACCATGCACATATTAGGGGGCAAATTATATGACATAATAATCACTAACTAATATAGATAGGGTGTTGTGGTGTGACTGTATGTTACATAAGCCAAGCCTAATGTTGTGTGGATCAACTGCAAAATTAAGATAACTACGATCGACGGATGACTCATAATTGTATCAACAGATTTGGTACTGTGCCAAGTCATGTGAAGATATGTACATATAGAAGCAAATAATCTTTGAAGCCGATGTGTGAGCGACAGGTAGAAGGGACGCTTGTATGAGATATGTTTTTGATTTTAACTCTCCCATTTGGTTTGAATCTCTTAGCACCACAAAACTTACATTTAGTTTCTATTGTATCAGTCTTATAATATAACATACATTCATTAACACAACAATCTATCTTCTCAGATATTAACTGGATTTCGATACTAACTTTTTAGTTCTATAAAGGTCATTCGGAACTAAATTCTTTATAGGTTTTGTCTTTTTTAGTAATGATGCTACTTGATTGATGCATTCTTGTGACATGTTCAAATCAGCTTTAGTGCTCAATATTCTCAGTTCTACTGACAACACCGTATGCATAGTGTAGCCTTCCCATGGGTTATTGTGCAATATTCAGTAAAGTATAGAATTATTGTGCTTCACTTTTCGGCGCTTGATCTTCATCAAGAATGCTCCCAAGAAAATGAGCCCCGTGGGCGCATAAATTATTTCTTCATATGTGTTTGGATTGTATTCCATTGAAGAGACATAACTTGATGAGACAACAATATGATCGATCTCAATATCTGATTCATCATGTGCAGTCCAGTACCAATAATTGGGTTTAAATTTTTTTGCGATACAGATTTAACTTGACTTTTTCAGGTGTTAGGTATGCTTGATTTTTGTACTTCGTACAAGGGCGTCATGATTGATTTTTTCGACAAGTTTTACGCTGGCTGTCGACTACCTAACGCAACCCTCCACTTTTCGCATCCAGGCTTGGGACCGGCAACAACAGTGTTATATTAGGATAGGATCTTGGAATATAGACACTCTCAATGGTAAATTAATGGAATTAGTTGATATTATGATTCATAGGAAAATTAATATCTTATGTATTCAAGAAACTAAGTGGGTTGGAGAAAAGGCTAAGGAGATTGATAATTTAGGCTTTAAACTTTGGTATTCTGGTAAGAGTCGCACTAGAAATGGTGTAGGTGCAATTATAGATAA
>NEWO01000326.1:752421-769407 GCA_003013225.1 Phalaenopsis aphrodite | reverse complement strand
TGTGTTAAGAAAGGCAGAGGTAGACCTAGGAAGACTTGGGCTTATTGTATTAAAAATGATCTTAATTTATTAGAACTAAATGAAAATATGACACTAAATAGGACGCAATGGAGAAAAAGGATTCATGTGGCCGACCCCACGTAGTGGGATTAAGGCTTTGTTGTTGTTGTTGTTGTTGTTGTTTGTACAAGGGCGTCATAATTTACTTCTGAAAGGTAAATGGACAGCTGACTTGCACAAATTCTTCAATATCATTCAAGTAACTCATTGACGAGTTTTTCTTTTTGTATATTACCTTTTATACATTTATGATCTCAAAATTTTAATATCCATCTGCAACATATATATATAGATTTATGGATTGATACATTTAGTTATCAGTTGTACATATATTTTTGATGTATTAGATATCTAACAACCAAAATTCAATGTTCACATATAAACCACACACAATTCTTATGCATTGCATCTATTATATGGAAACTTCAAATTTAACATACAAACTGCACAATTCTTATGCATTACACATCTAACACTTAAACTTCAATTTTTACATACAAACCGCACAACTCTTTATGTATTAAAAATTATATAACAACCAAACTTCAGTTTATTTACATACAAATCACACAATTCTTATGTATTATATAAGCGTCATGCATATAAAATCTAAAATTCAATTTTACAAACAAACCACACAATTCTTATGTATTACATATCTACACCATAAACTTCAACTTGTACATGTATACATTCCACACAATTCATATGCATTAGATATCTAATGCCTGAACTTCAACTTTCACATACATTTAACTCATTTCTTATATATTACACTCCCAACACCCAAATTTTAATTTTTTGCATAGAAACCATACAATTCTTATGTATTATATATCTAACACCTAAACTTCAATTTTTAGATACCATCCACTCAATTCTTTTGTATTACATGCATATCTAACACAAATTTCAAATTTTACATACAAATTTCATAATTCCTATGTATTACATATCTAATTGTTGAACTCATTTTTGGTGAGATCTTTTCTTCTTCTTAGAGCCTAGGGTCTAGACTTAGGGCTTCTTGTTGGACTCTCTTAGAGGACTAGTTTGGGACCCACACAAAGTAGAAATTCGAGCCACTTGTTGACTTCTTGCAGTTTTATATGGATGGTTCTAATTCATCAACATTTAGTTGAGTCGGTTAAAATCAACATAACGAAACTTAAGTCAAGTACTCATAGGATCTAAAGCTTTCATGACTTTCGCGCACTCTCACGATGCGCAAATACCACAATTCATGCACTCGATGCATATAAATATCGAGATTCACGTCATCTGCACCTGTAGAAGACGTTACGACGGACCAAACTTGAATTAATTGCTAGAATAATTAACCACGGATGACGAAATGGACCGCGTCAGCGCGTTCGGAACGTCAACTTCAGCTAGGGAGGACACACATCTTCATATTGTTTCGCGCACAAGCGTAAAATGCATAAATCGGGAGGATTTTAAATAATTAAACACTATAAAATTAACAACAATAAAAAAAGGGGCTTTTTTTATTTCCTTCCCTAAATCCCTAAATGAGTCGATCCTTCCACTGACCCTCTTCTTCTCGATAGAGAGCCGTGCCCCATCACGAGCCCTAATCGCGTCTCTCTCCCTCGGGCGACTCACTAGCTGCGCCCTTCTCTCGAATTTTTCCCCTTCACATACCGTGGAGTTGACTCTTGGCCCTCGCTCGACACTCTCTGCCCGAAATGTTTCTTCCCGAAGACTCGCTTGCCTCAACTCGCTAGGCGAGGAGGTCCTCGGGAGCCTTCGTTTCCTACTTGGGTAAGTTTTGACGCGTTGAACTTGTCCCTCAAGATATTAAATTGGCAAAACCTCTTCTTCCCGATACCTTATGCCCCTGCTCTTTGTCGCCATTTTCTCCTGGCTTTCTCTCGGGTTGCCTCACTTCCGATAAGTTGTAGTATTTCCTCTCCTTCTCTCCTTGGCTATAAAAACTCCTCTTGGGGAAGGGTTTTGGGGTTGGCCGAAATTTTGATGAAGTGGGAGGTTCTGCCAAAATTCTGAGTGATTCTTCTCTCTTGGTTGATTTATTCTTTGCGTGCTCAGTGCTTTGGTTTTCTTTGTTCTCCTTTGAGCAAAAAAAAGGGGCAAGTTCTGTTGTTGGATCGTTGTTGGTTGTGTGTTGTTGCCTCAGAGCTTTTGTGATCCTTCTTTTCTGGTTCGTTCAGGACGTAACTCTCTCTTCTTCATCCTAGATCTCTCACGCATTCTAAATTTTCTGAATCTCCTAAGTGCATTTTGGGTAACGGGTTCACTCTGATTTTGGATTTGAGGAAAAAAGAAATAAAAAAAATGGGATTCAGGAATTTATAGGGTTCAGACTTATTTTATTTTATTTCTTTTTGTATGCCTGGGAGAATTCAAACTAAATGCTGTCTAAAGTTTGCTTAAATCTTGCTAATAAATAAAGTTTTGAAGTCACCTTTTCTTCTGTTGATTGTTTGTAAGTGTTTAGTTTAATTCTTTTATAAATTTTGTTTAAATCTTGCTATCCAACAGTTTTTAAAAGCCATTTCACGTTGTCAAACGTTGAATTTCTGACTTTAGTAGGGGAGTTTTGGGATTAAGATATATCTGTGAGCTAATTGTTTGCTTACCTATTTTCTGTTACAGTGGAAATGTTACGGATTATATTATATGCTGAAAGAAAATTTACAGGTTTCTCGGACTGTCTAGTATATCATTTCCTCCTTCTATTTAATCATCTTACATGTTTTATAACATGATTGTGGGAATATTTCATGATTGACCACATGAATTTTTTTAGAATTCCTTAGATATGTTAAGCTTGCCTGGAATGATGGTGGCCATCTCTCTTGTTTGCAACTTTCTTTTTAGCCATGAAGGAAAGTATAAAAGCATACTTCTTGTCCTATGTTCTGAGCCTTAGAGGAATTCTTTTTCCTGCTGCCTTACCCGTGAATTGCTGAAGCTATAATCTGTTTAGTTGCTTTTTATTTCTTTATAACTTGAATTTGAATGGTCTTTATCTTTATGCTGCAAGATTACAGAGATGCTAACTAAAATGATATGCATAAATGTATTAGTGATGCTTCACCATTCAGAGGAAATTAATAACTGAGAGAGAATTTGCTTTGGCTGCTTTAACATAATTTGAATTGATTTTGGAGCAATATTTTTTTAAAAGTAAGCTTGTTCATGAGCTGAGACATCGGGTTGGGGTTGCTTTGAGCCTGACTTTTCTGACGTGCTATACATATTTTATTTGGAATTTTGGAATTTCTGGATTCTATTGTAAGTCAGGAAAACTGAGTTAAAAAAGGGATAATAAGGGAAGATTGGCATACATGCCACTCAATTCTTATGTATTTACATATCCGACATCTAAAAATCAATCATTTATTTTTATTTTTTTTTATTTTTACATACATACCACACTCCCCTTTCATATTTAACACATAAGCCTTTGCTTTTACATATACGCCACACGATTCTTTTGCATTCGCATATCTAACTGACAAAATTCTGCTTTTACATATTTACCACTTCAGCCTATGCATGAAAGCTGGGTTTCATTTTTGAGAGCTTGAATGGTTATATAACAATTCAATAGGAAGGATTTGGATGGTGTAAATATAAAACAGTGAATTTTAGGCGTTGGGTGAGTAAATGTAGAAGAATTGGGAGAGATGCATGAAAATCTCACTCTTTAAGTGAGGCATTCCTTATTCTAGCTCACTCGAATTATAGAGAAGATTCACTTCTCTTATTTGAATGGCAGA
This sequence comes from Phalaenopsis aphrodite, assembly GCA_003013225.1. NCBI lineage: Eukaryota > Viridiplantae > Streptophyta > Magnoliopsida > Asparagales > Orchidaceae > Phalaenopsis > Phalaenopsis aphrodite. The sequence goes on along the minus strand of NEWO01000326.1, from coordinate 765,580 downwards.
TTTTGGGCCTAATTGGAAAAATTAAAATTGTGGCATTTTCGATGCAATGTGAAAGATTTGGATGGTGTGAATTAAACGTTTAAGTTTAGAGATTGAATATGTAAATACATAAGGGTTGTGGGGCTATGTATGTAATCATTGCGTTGGCGCAGCCCGCCTCCCCTGCTGTTTCGGTTTGCTTGAAATGCAGTTTGGAAAGGATACATTTTGGGTTTATTCATTCGCTAAATTGGAGGAAAGGATACCTTGGTTGATCCATGGATTGCTGGGTCATATTTTTTGAGTCTTTTCGTTGATTATTTTGATGCGGTTTTGAGGGCCGATTCATCTTTCACCTCTTTGTTCTTTCAAGTGGATTGTTCCCTATTTTCTCTCACCCCATTTTTCTTCTTTGCTTTCCTTGTTTCTTGGATTTATTTAGATGCTTATGTCCGAAACATAAACACATATAACTATGGCTATATATGAACCATCAAGTAAGGTCGTAGGTTGGATGGTTTTTTTTTTTTGGGTTTAAGACCTTGATGATAAAGACATCTGGTGGTAGAGCAGAATAATATCGTATCCTACGACATCGGGACCTATCCCAGGGACCTGGTGAAAATGTAGGATGACAATATTATTCACTGACACTAGATTAGTGATGACCCTTGCCTTCTTAAGCTACTGGCGGTCCCAGTCCGACAGTGTGATCGACTTGTGGATAATTAAATTTTTAAAGTACAACAATAATAATAGATACACTATTTATAAAATATTTTGACTACCAAAATAGATATAAATTTTGCTTATATGCATGAATTCTATATGCATGCAAAAATATAAACTTTAAGTAATATAATCCGATTGTCTACTCGACAATTACCTGTACTGGGCTAAGAATTTCCCTCCTAAGATTGTACTGTTGCCCTCCTAAGATTGTACTGTTGGAAATTTCTAATTGAATGTCAGGCTCTATAAGTACGGGTGCCCAATGATTGTCTTCGAAGTCTTTCGAGAGTTACTAAATTTGAGCGTACATCGACCCAAATGCTTACGATTTTTTCTTTCATCGGAATTTTCGTACGTTTCATATGGTTTTATTGGAGTCTTTGTAGATTACTCGTGATTTACTTTATATTTTTTCCATGTTTCCAATGGTTTTCTTCGAGTTACCATGGGTCATTTGTGGCTTTCCTCGAGATTTCCTGGTGATGTTTTTGCTATAATTCTTATTTATATAAATGCATGCTTACCCATCTGTTAAACTTTTTTATTATACTCGTTTACTTGTACCTGCGACACCGACCTCATTTACTGGAGCAGCAGACCGGTAAGATTGTTGACCTCATTTTGGTGAGGTCTTTTCTTCTTCTTCATAGAGCCTAGGATCTAGCTGTAGGAGTTTCCTACTGACTATCTTAGAAAACCAGCATTGGAACCCACCATTTTAGAAATTCCAGACACTTCCTATTTTTCTGTGATGTCTAGCATTTATGGCTCAAAACCATCTTCTTATATACAAGCGGTTAAGGCTATTGTGTGAAGACTCAGGGAGAAGTTCCCAATAGGATTCCAAGCCCTAGGAAAACATCGTCACGACTTTTTCGTCATATACACACACCAAATGCACAAAATTCACAAAATTACACGAGGACGGTCTTCAGTTGAACCTAAATAACATGTGAAAATGCGAACTTCTCCGGTTGACCTTCGACGACAAATTAGACTGCGCCAACACTTCCGAGACACCGATTTTGGTAGGAAAAGACACCAATATTGTCATATTTTTAACACGAGAAAATTAGAACACAAATCGATGAATTTGTCAAAATGACCTTCGACGGCGAAATAGACCGCACCAGCGCGTCAGGAATGTAAAAAATACCTAGAATGGACATCCATATTCGATATGTTACGACACACGAATAAAACACATTCAATTTTTATTTTTCAAAATATTAAATACAATTTTTATAAACTTTACCCCTAAAATTATAATCCCATTAAACCTAACCCTATTTAGGTTTTCACCTGCTTTTTTTTTCCTCTATTCGACCCGATCACGTGTTAGAACAGGTGAAGCGCTCGGCTCTCCCCCTCGCCCGTGCCATAGTTTCCATGGTCGACTCATGCGGCTCTCCTTGACGTTCTCGCTCGCGACTCATCTTCTCAAGTCTTCCTCTGTCGATTCGCATACGCGGCTTGTCTCCTCAAGTTTTCCCTTGGCTTTTCGGCTCTCCAATTAGGAGAGGCGGGCTCGCCGACCCTTCTCTTTCTCGAGGCTGTAATATCTCATTTACTGTGGCATTTATTCCCGCATGGTGTGATTCGTTGCTAGGGAGGCTGGTTGGTGGCTTTTTCTTCTTTTCTCACTATCTATAAAATGATTTCTTAATCTACCGTGTTAGGTTGTTGAAAATTTTGAGAGAGAAAATAGAGTTTTTGAGAGAAGAAAATTTGAATTTCTTTCTGCTGTTGGGGAAAATATTTCTCTGTTTTGCTGTTCGAAAGCATTCGTGAGGTGTCATTTTCTGAGGCTTTTAAGAAGGGAAGCTTTGTCAGAGTCCTCTTTAAGCCAGAGCTTTCGAGTGCTTGTGGCGTGGAGCATTTGTGGTTGTCGTTTTTGGGGATCTTTAGGAGGAATATTTCGCTTGGAGTGGTTTTCTTGAATCATTCTTATAATTTTATTTTAAATCTGCTGAAAAAAGGTATTCTTCTCCTTCTCTTTATTATACTCCATCTAGGATGGCATGTTGAAGCATCTCAATCCTCTTGCAAAGATTAATGGGGGAATGACTTAGTTTATTTTGAAGTCTAGGTATTAATACATGTTGAAAATTATTTTTAAGAGTTGAAAAATCATTTTTGGGGCTCACATCTTACTTCTCTTGTTGCCCCTTGTTGGAATACATTCTAGAAATGAAATGTTGAGGTCTTTTATTCTTATTATTTTCGAATCAAAGAAGTGCTATAATTCATTTCAATATTAAGAAGTATTTGGCTTTAGGGATTTGTTACACTTATCCATTTCATGTTACTAATTTCTGCTTAAGATATATGCTGGGGTGCAAGAAATTTTAAAGTCTAAGGCTTTATGAAATTTGATTGTTTATGGCTTTATTTCGACCCATTTGATAAGGTCAATTTACTTGGAATGTTTCTCTATTTTGCTCCCTTTTGCTAGATCCGATTTTGCCCATTTGTTGGACTCGGTTTAGCCCTTTTGCTGCTCGGGTTTCCTTTTTTCTTAAGCTCAGTTTTGGGTGCCTGTATTGGCTCTGTTTTGGATCTTCTCTCGGGCTTGGTTTGCCTCTGTGCTGGCTCGGTTTGTCCTTTATGTTGAACTTGGCTGGACTCCTTTTGAGGTTGTATTTTAGTTGAAATCCTTTACTGTTAGAATTATTCCTTGGGCTTAGTTTCACTCTTGCCTGGAGTTAGTTTGTATTATGCATGGGGCTCGGTTTCCCCCTTTCTGCTGGGTTCGGGTTGACCTTGTTGAAAAAATGGTTTGGTGGCTTTGTTGGCTTAGTAGGCTTTGGTTTGCTGCTTAGCCGTGAGCCTCATTTGGTGTTTACTACTTTAAGATTGTCCTCGGGTTGTCCTTGACCGTGAGTTGGATTTGAAGCTGGTTTATTGTCTTTGTGATATATGTTGCCTTACTCGTGAGCTCTCCTCTCTTTTGGCTCCTACTCGTGAATTAATTGAAGCTTGGTCGTGCTCCCTGTCACCTTACCCGTGAGCTCTCCTCTCTTTTGGCCTTACCCGTGAGCTCTCTTCTCTCTTTTGGCCTTACTCATGAGCTATAATTTGTGATCTCTTGGTGGAATAGATTGCGTTAGTGGTTGTTTCTTTCTATTACCTTGGACACTTATATGGATAAGTTCATATTTATGAAATTAAAAAAAAAATGATGAAAAGAAAAGACCTTTTGCTTAAAAATGGAGTTGAATGAAATTGATATTGGTATAGCTTTTGGAAATTTGAAAGTTTATTCCTTGCGGATTATTCTCTTTTGCTTTGTGACATGAAAAGTTTTTGAAACTTTGTTTCAAGAAATTGTAAACTTGATATAAATTGAATTCATAAAAGGGTTTGGAAATTCATAAAATTGTCATGCGTTGATTCATTTATGAAAAGTGAGAAGATGATATCTTTCTAAGATTGATTCAAGGACCTTGAGACCTTATTTAATGAAGTTCAAATTGCATTTTTTAGGCTTTATTCGTTAAAATTTAATTTACATGTTGAGACTTTCATATATCAATTTGAATATTTTAAATGTTGATTTTTGGAGATCACCTTTTTACCTTTTTACGAATCTAAATGTTTTTTTAGACCGATACATTTATGATCTCATTTTAAGCTTCACTGGTTTGACTTTGTTTTAAAAATGGATCGGTTTTCTTTTTCGTTTGTTTTGTTTTTTTTTTTTAACGGTTAAGTTAAAAATGAGAATTTTCGATTTAATTATCTTCAAAAATAATTCATGGTCTTAAGGAAAATATGAGGGGAAGAGAAAGGGAGAGAAGATTAAAAATGAAATTCGGTTCTTTGAGGTGATAAAATCTAAGGAGGAGATATGGTAGCAAACCATTCACCGTTTTTTTTACATAAGAAATATGAAATTGTAAATTACAAGAATAGTTGAAGGTTGGAAGAAAGTGAAAGTTTAGATAACGATTAGGGACATAGATTGAAAGATCAGTAGACCTGCACTTATGTTCCTTAAGCTTTGAATAAACTTAAATCCAATTGCTCTAACTAGGATTGAAGCACACTTCACAACGCTTTTGCCAAAACTATAGGTTTACCCTCTAGATTTTAGGAACCTGATAGCGAGCTAAACTTGATATAAAGATGTTCGAGGATTAGTTGAAGGACACTAACTGAAGTTAGACACTTTAGAACACTTCAGACCCAAATTAAAGTATAGGCTTCCTAGGTCTTAGGAGCACACCTTGAGAGAGTTCATCCTTCTAATATTCAAATGATTCTAAGAAGCCAGACATCTGACCCTAGTTTATAAGGACACTAGACACGAGGGTGCACTAAATTGTGATTCATGCTGATTTAATTAAATTAAATAATGAAATTCTTGCCTTAATTTGACTAAAACTAAAATCCAATGCTCCGGTATTTGAGTTTATATTACACTCAAATTCTCCTGACGATTGGAGACATCCCCAATATCACATATAAATCTCTTATTCTTGGTTCTTTACATGTGGTATTGTATTTTATTTTATTTGTTTATATTTTTCCTACGATTTACCTGTTTTCTCAAGTTTTTCAGATCGTGTTTTTTCCTTTTACACAACACATACTAGCTAAACTTAAAGGAGTAATGAACCTCCCAGGTGTACATGTTTAATTTACATTACAACATTTTATTTCACAGTATGTTATATTGTTTTCATAGCTTGTTATACTATTTTGCCAGCATGTTATACTGTCTTTTCTTAGCACGTTATACTCTTCTTTCAGCATGCTATACTGTCTTTTCCTTCTACTGTACACTATACTGTTCTTTTCTTTTATACTGCATGTTTAGTTATCTTGATACACACTATGACTTAGTTTTGGAAAACCCAGTGGTTGTATAGGATTGACACTAAACCAGGAGGTGCTACTACGAGGAATTTGAAGTGAACATCGTAGGCAGCATGACAAGGAAGAACTTCATGATGAATCTGCAATAGCAAAACAATTTCACATCACCTATCACTTCATTTAGTTTAAATAACAATCCATAGGATCACCCTTTAGGCTTTTTGCACAACTCTGTTGAGCAATTATAAGTCCTAACACTTTAGGATTCCGAGGTTACCGTGCGTTACGATGTAAATCCTCCTATTTTTTTAGGCTATTTGCACAGTTCGATATTGTGTAAACATAAATCCTAAATCCTAAATAATTTGCAGGATTGAAATATCAAATAACATCACTTCAAAGACATAAAGCCAAACAATATGATAGTTGAGAGTTTACCGGAGTTTTTCCGGGTCTGTGATATCTTCTACTTTTCTTCCTTTTGGATACCTTATATAATTGTTCCTATTTTGAACCATTCCCATTTGATTTTCCCATGTCCAATCGTGAAAACCTAAACTTTGAAATCTTGAAAGAAAAATCACATGATCTTAATCGAGAGTTTTTCTAAGTGACCCCAGTCATTTAAGATATAATTAGCTATAGGGGTTTGCTTCTATAGGGAACCTGGAACCCAGATCAAATAAACCCTATCTAATTTTTTTTTATATTAGTTAGGGGAACTTGTTGGCCTTTTTATAAAACTATTTCGCAGACCAAAACGAATGTCACAAATTCTTTAGTTTAGGTGATTCAATCCCTATTACAAGTGATATATTTATTCTTCGGGATAAGTGTATTACTTGTATTATCGTGTTTAATTATCTAAATTATTTAAAATGTGAGACCCGTTTGGTCTCACCTATTTTAAAATTAAAATGTTACTTTTAAAAAATTAAAAATGGGTTATATGCATGTTTAAATTATTTTCAGAATCACAAAATCATTCACTTTTTCAAATCACGAAGTTAAAAACGGCCGACAAAGGTATACAAGTTTGTTTTATATTTACAGTATTTTACTTCCTTTATTGCAGACCTTACTACTTTTCTTATATTCAAACTTAAAAACTTAAATTTTGAAATCTTGAAGACAGAATCACTGATATTAATCGAGTCTTCTTAAGTGATTTCGGTCATTTAAGATGTAATTAACTATAGGGGTTTGTCTCTAAAGAAAACTTAAGATCCCAACTTAATATAAACCCTATTTAATCTCTCCCCTTAAATAAGAGAATTTGTCAGCTTATAAAAAAGGGTTTCGTAGACCAAACGAATGTCACGAACTCTTTAGTTTTGGTGGTTAAGCCTACTAACAGATGATATGTTTATTCTTCAGGATAATGTATTATTTGTGGTATCGTGCTCAACCATCTAGACTATCAAATATGTAAGGTTCATTTAGTCTTACTTTTCTAAATTAAAATATTATTATTTTCCAAAATCACAGTCATATATAAATTAAATTGAAACATTATTTAATAGTTATAATCACATATATATCCATAATAAATTGAATTAAATTATAAATAAAGAATCCACGACATTTATTTTGGCCGATAAGTTTTGGCGACTTCACTGGGGATTAGTTCCTCTCTCCATTTTGATCAGAAGGTTCTGTCTTCATACGTCGGTAGTGTGTCCACATCTCTAGTGGTTAGACTGCAATTCTTCCGTTGGCGTACCTTGCTCATTTCTTTCTTGAGCGGGTACAGCTAACTCCTTTTGGACTTTGAAGCCATCTGCTTAATCACTCTTAAACAGAGAGGTTCTGGAATCTTCGGACCTTGAAAATGGGTCTAAAGTGGGTTGAACCCCTAATATGTGTGGGGTGGATTAGGAGCAACGAGCGGTGTTGACCGAAGTGAGTTTGGTCTTGGATCACCTCTCTCCAGTTTTAGGACTGGGTCTTATGCTTCATATTCGCTGCATTTGACTCTTTAAAACGATTTGAAATCTGCCATTTTTGAATTTTCTTCCTCTTGAAATGAAACGAAATAAAGTTCGAACAAATAATAATAAATAATAATAATAATAATCATTTGGGTAAGTTTAAAAAAGAAACACCCAGTTTGCCGGATATGCTCATTAAGCTTTAATATTTGTACCGCAATCATTATCGTGAAGCATCAAATGATGTTAATGTGTTGGATTTTTCTTGTCTACAGAGAAAATGTTTACATGGAAGCTGATCTTTTCTATCGCCGCTGGAATGGACTTCAATGTTAAGAAAGATGAGCAACTCGATATCGCGGTTATTAAATTTGGATAAAGGTTCGACGATGCCAAAGTTAAGTTCGACAGCGTTGCCGTCGCCGTGCTAATGCCTGAAGCGGACAAAACTGTTGAGCCAGGTGTTGAGTTTAACTTGAGGTCTGCTGAAGAGTTCCCCCAACTAAAAAGGGTGTTAGTTGAGAGGAGTTCTGACATTGCTGTGAAGTCCGCCGCTAGGACTGTTGAGGCCGCCCCCAGGATCATTGTTGTTTCCCCTGCTAGTCTGACTGTCTCTACACTCACTTTTGTTGTCGCTGCAACAAAAGGGAAGAGTGCAAGTTGTTGGTGCGCTCGTTACCAAGGAGAGCTTGAATTTCGCCTCGATTTCCTCTGCCTTTGAGATTTGGTCCAGTTCGAAATTTGCGCCTTTGACTTGAACGCAGAGAAGAAACAGAAAGGCTGCCAAGGTCAAGAGGGCAAAGGTTGTTGATTTTGCTGTTCTCGCCGATACTCCCGTTGCGGAGAAGGAGATTGGACTACCTGTGACCTCACCCCTGTTGGGGGGGATTAGGTTTCATCCTTTGTCCGCCTCCTTCGGCGAAGATGTCTGCAGGATTGTTGCTACACCGCCCGTCCTTCCACTATGAAGGTCAAAGGAGGAAGCTGAGCGCTACATCGCTAGTCTGAGGACGAGTTGTATTCGAGCAACTAGCAAGGAAGGAGAACTGTTCAGCTGCCAACATTTTAAAAAGGGTGGGGTGTGCCGTGTCACACCAGATAAAAACTCAGATTTTAAGAAAGGATAAATCTAACACACGAACTGTCATGAAGGTTACAAGGAAGCGCTTCAGTTGTATGGTCGTCACACCCAGCTGTTCCTACCACCAGTGTTCCACCATTACCCAGAACTCCCGCCAAGCAACGTATGGGAGTCTGTCCACCCACTTCCGTCACTGCTACTACCATTACCGCCACAACTTTTCCGAGGCCCATGGAATGAGTACCAGTCAAGTTCTGTCTTGGGCCGAGGATAGCTCTTCTAGTTACACGGGAGGAAGTTCGTTCTTCGGCAAAGGCGTCAAGGGAAGGAAAGAAGTTTATTTCGTCCACGTGTTAGGGGACACACCACTCACCGTTGTGTTAATACTGATAATGGGCCACCCGACCCTAGAGTATCATCATCATAGAAGATGGTGTAGCAACCTAAAGCCGTTGGACCGATACTTGCAGAGAGCACCAAAGCTGAGGAAATCAAGGAAGGTTCCAAGCCTGAGGAAGTTTTTATTATTTCAAAGCCTTCTTTAGAAGAGTTCATCTACCAGTCACCACAAATTGATCTTGCGATTGTTAAAAGAAGATCAATTGAGGCAATTTTGGAGAAATTAAGGGCAAAATTAAACAATTATATGAAGAAAGAAGATATGAACTTGATGATGAAGAGGATTTGACAAACTATATAGAAGATGATTTTGTAGAAGTTTACATTATTTTGATCAGAGTGTCGTCATCTTTGTGGGAAAACCGATCACCAGCTGAGGAAAATGCCACTAAAGCATTCCAATGGATCATCCAACAGAAGGACGAACAAATTGACCGCATGAAAAGGAGAATGGAGGAGATGATGACCGCTATGACCACAATTCAAGGGCAGACATTCTCTGCAAATAATAACGCCTCTAAGAGCAAATCAACTAGAGATTGTTCACACCATAAACGAAAGAAAAGAGTTCACTTCTATTAACAAAGAGGAGCGACTGAAAAATGATGCCATCCAAAGTCTTAACACCTGAAATGGACATCAAGCGAATGGTAGAACAATAGGTGAAAGAAGCCACGACTCAATCTAAAGGAGGGGCATTAGTTCTGAAAGGTAGGCCTTACCCAGAAGAGTTTGATGTTGTTCAAGACCCCAAGAGTTTCGTACAACCTATGTTTAAGACTTTTGATGGAACGGGGATCCCCAGATAGCATGTTGCACACTTCCGAGCGAGTTGTAGCAACGCGGGTGTAATGACGCTTTGTTGTTCCGCAAGTTTGTTAGCAGTCTTTCGGGAGTCGCTTTTGACTGTTATGTCGAGCTGCCAAATGATTCAGTAAAAACGTTTGTAGAAATGGAAAACTTTTCTGTCAAGCGGATCGCTGGAACTCAACACCATACCACCATTTGGGATCTCGTGGTGGAGAAACAACAACCAAACAAAACTCTGGTGGATTATATTCTTTGATGGAGAAATTTAAACTTGAGATGTGAACTACAACTCCAGGAGCAACATGCAGTTGAAATCCTGTTAAAAATTATTCACGGGCCGATTGTATTCCTTCTCAAAGGATTTACAATAAAAAAGTTCGAAAAACTACTTAGCAAAGCCCGAAATCTTCAGGAAGAAACAAATCAATTCAAATTTCTAGAGAAGATTGAGAAACCAAAGCCAGTGAATATAACTGAGGAGTCTGGAATAGTGGCAGTAGTTGGCAAAGGAAAGCGACCGTTGCAAATACAGGCTGGACGACCTCGACAAACTCGTCAGAGCCAGCGACGGGACTACCAACAACATGATCAACAACACAACCAACAATCGATTATCAAGAAATGACTAAGCAAGGTGCACTCCTTCAATAATGGGGCGGTGGTTAATATATTTGGCGATGTAATCAAGAATCTTGAATTCAAATTGCCCGAACCCAGGAGACTAAATGAAGTTGATAAAAAAGGATCACTCCACGTATTGCTCGCATCATAGATTACTCGACCACACCATAAAGAATCGTCACGTCTTCAAGGACCGACTTAAGATGAACTTTAAGAGTGAAAATATAATGATCTCAAAAGAATATTTAAAAAACCTGAAGAAGGTTCCATTAATATGATTTCGGCTTATCCAACGGTTTCAACTTACCCCCATGCATTTGAGGATGAATGGAGTACAACTTGGTCCAATTCGCCAATAGAGACTTTAAACTGGGTCCGAATCGTTTCTGTCACCACGAACAGTAAGACTCTGACCTCGGATAAGGATAGGGACTTGTTTGATAGCGTATCTGGTCTGCAGACCAGGGATCACACTTCTATCCAACAGGTAGATGTCACCAACGGGATATCCTGCCTTGGAGCATCGACATCAAAGGAGAATTGGCGGAGACCTAGGGTTGTCGGATCGATACTACAAGAGCAGTCAGGGGGTCATTCTCTTAAAAATGATTATGAGTCTGACATTTCGACAGTCATTGCTACAACTGCAACGGAGCCAAACCCAGGAAGAGTTGCGCATCAGGATACTCCAATTGACCTCAAAATAGTTAAAGCAGAGTCGATTGAGGCTGCTCTAGAAAGACTTAGAGTCGATGTCGCGCAGTTAACTAAAGAACAAAGGAATAATGTCAACAATGATGATTACAACCCAACAAATTACATGGTTGAGGAGTTTGCAGAAATCAATGTTATTGAAGCTAAGGCCACTTCTTCTTCGCGCGATGCTCTATTTCCCATCGAGGAGAACGCCGTGGATGAGTTACAAATGACAATTCAACAACAAGATCTGTGAATCAACCGAGAAGAGCTGACGATTGCTATAGCCACGATGCAAGAACAACTACAATTACTAGAGATGAAAATTGAAAAGCCAAATTTTGTAAAAGTGTTTGAAGAGAAACCTGGGACTGTAATAATGGTTGATAAAGGCAAGCGACCAGTGCAGACACAGATGAAGCTGCCTCAACAAACCACCAATGCTTTCAATAACATACTCAACAAACGTCCCAACACGCAGTCAAAAAATTGCCTCTTACGATAAGAGAACGTCTAAACAAAGAATATTCATTCAAGAACGAAGCTGTAGAAGAAACATTTCAGGATTTGGTCAAAAAGCCCAAATTCAGACTGCCAGAGCCAAAAAAGCCAGACGAGATCGATAAGAGGCATCACCCCAGTATTGCCTATACCACAGGCTGGTTGGAGGTTCTATAAAGGACTATTTCAGCTTCAAGGAATGGCTCGAAAAGAATTTCATACATGAGAACATAACGATCTCGAAAGAATATTTGAAAAAACCTGAAAGAGGTTCTACCAATATAATTTCGATCAATCCAATTGTTTCGGTTGGTGAGAAGGGACATCAGCAGGACAACGGGTAGTGAGTCCCAACCCTCTCGCTACAGTTCGGAGTTCATTTGAAATTCTGTAAACAATTTGATATCAAATGAAAAAGAATTTTCTTTTTTTTGTAATAATTCACGTTGTATGCTCAAAGCTCATCAGACGCACAATCAAGAAAAGTGCATTCAATGTAACAAATTTCTAGTGTTTTGACGTTTTGACAAAATTATGACTTAAGGGACAAATGAAATTGATGCCCTAATAATCATCCTTCACTTTGAGAACTCTGACTGGGTCCTAACTTTCAAATGAACTATAGTATCTCATAATGCGTGTTAAGAAACATAAAAAAACCGTCTTAAGCAAATTCTTTTGATATTATACTCAAAAAAATGTTATGTGACCCAAAAAATTCAACTGCAATTTCAATGTAGGAACGTCAACTATGGCTTTAATTTGAGAACATCAAAGTGTTCCTTTGAGACAACATGAATAGTTTATATGAGAGTGGTGATGAAAAATATACCAACGACAATGGAATCACATAGTAGAAACCTCTCAAACCGCGATATGCTTTGAAATAACACGTCTTTATGTGTTACTTGAAAGAATACAATTCCCATAATACCTTAAAAGATTGGTTATTTTTTTTACATACTTCTGATTTGTCAACAATATCTTAAGAAGCGCCGCGCGTCGCGATGTTTCAAATAAAAAAATCTTGTTCTTAGAAGCACCGATGCCACGCTTGTCTTAAACTGGGTCCAAAAATAAAATAAAAGAATATTTTCAAATAAATAAAAACTCACAAAATAGATCATATCGAACAAAATCAAACGAATCATATATATTCAAATTATTTCCGCAAATTCAAATATCCTTCTTAAATTTGCATATTCATCACAAATTCATATATTTTTACTTGATTCTACTTATTTGTGCATTTTATCCACATATTTTCCAAATTCACACATTTAAATTCGCATATTTTCTACATTCACATATTTGAATCCACATATTTTTAACATTCACATATTTGAGTTTATATATTTTTGCATTATATATATATATTTTCCTTGTCACTTCTTGGGTTAGATGTGAGTCACAGTGCTTTCTTCTCTAGCGTGACAGATATATTTTTCCGCTACCCCTTGGGTTGGATATGAGTCCCAACGTTTTCCTCCCTAATATAGCAGATATTTTCTTCGTCACCTTCTGAGTTGGATGTGAGTCTCATCGCTTTCCTCCCTAGCGTGCAGATATATTTTCCCGCTATCCCCTG
>NEWO01000326.1:732752-752281 GCA_003013225.1 Phalaenopsis aphrodite | reverse complement strand
GGATGTGAGTCCCAACGCTTTCCTCCTCAATGTAGCAGATATTTTCTTCGTCGCCTCTTGGGTTGGATGTGAGTCCCATCGCTTTCCTCCCTAGCATGACAGATATATTTTCCCGCTACCCCTTCGGTTGGATATGAGTCCCAGTGCTTTCCTCTCTAGCGTGGCAAATATATTTTCTCGCTACTCTTTGGGTTGAATGTGAGTCCCAATACTTTGTTCCCCATTATAGCAGATACTTTCATCGTCACCTCTTGGGTTGGATGTGAGTCCCAACGCTTTCATCCCTAGCGTGACATATATATTTTCCCGATCCCTTGGGTTGGATGTGAGTCTCAGCGCTTTCCTCCTCAATGTAGCAGATATTTTTGTCGTCACCTTTTGGGTTGAATGTGAGTCTCAACGCTTTCCTCCCTAACGTGACAAATATATTTTTCCACTAACCCTTGGGTTAGATGTCAGTCCCAGCGCTTTCTTTCCCAATGTAGCAGATATGTTCTTCGTCACCTCTTGGGTTGGATGTGAGTCTCAGTGTTTTCCTCATTAATGTGACATATATTTTCCCTCTACCCCTTGGGTTGGATATGAATTTCAGTGCTTTCCTCCCCAATATGACATTTATTTTCTTCGTCACCTCTTGGGTTGGATGCAAGTCTTAGCGCTTTTCTCTCTAGCGTGACAGATATATTTTTGGATGTGAGTTACAACATTTTCCTCCTTGTTGTAGCAGATATTTTCCCGCTACCCATTAGGTTGGATGTGAGTTCCAGCTCTTTCCTCTTTAATATAACAGATAATTTCTTCGTCACTTCTTGGGTTGGATGTGAGTTCCAGCGCTCTCCTTCCTAGCAGCACAGATAAATTTTCTCGCTATCTCTTGGTTGGATGTGAGTCCTAGCGCTTTCCTCTTCAATGTAGCAGATATTTTCTTCGTCTCCTCTTAGGTTGGATGTGAGTCCCATGCTTTCTTTCCTATTGTGACAGATATTTTCTCTAAACCCATATATTATTCCCCCGGGACTATTCATAAACTCAAAAATACATCCCCTTAAATTATCCTCAAAATCAAAGCAGAAAAGGAAAAAAATGATAATGAAACGAAATGAGTCAAGTTGACAATCAAACTTGAAAGTTCAAATTCACAGTAGCAAATTAAGAATACATCTGCTAATCCCAGCATAAACTCAACTTCACTTCAATTCAAATTTAAGCTTGATATTGATATTTTTACATTTTTTGGTGGTTTTATTGATCACTTCGGTCAACACTAATAGGTGCAGCGTGCTGGCGCAGCCCACCCCAGCTATTGGGGGTTCATTTGTGGACCTGATTTTGGTGAGGTCTTTTCTTCTTCTTAGAGCCTATAGTCTAGACTTAGGGCTTCCTGTTGGACTTCTCTTAGAGGACTAGTCTTAGAGCTGCACCAACTAAAAAGTTGAGCCACTTCTTGACTCCTTGCAGTTTTATATTGATGGTTCTAAATCCTTAATATTTGGTTGAGTCGATTAAAACCAACGTAACGAAACTCAAGTCGAGTACCCATAGGATCTAAAGTCTTAGGAAACCCATCGTGACTTCCGCGCACTCTCACGATGCGCGAATACCACAATTCACGCACTCGATGCACATAAATATCGAGATTCGCATCATCTGCATATGTAGAAGAGTTCACGACTGACCAAACTTAAATCAATTGCTGGAATAATCGACCAAGGATGACGAAATGGACTGGACCAGCCCGTTCGGAACGTCGACTTTAGCTTGGGAGGACACCCATCTTGATATAGTTTCATGCACAAGCGTAAAATGTGTAAATTGGGAGGATTTTAAATAATTAAACTTTATAAAATTAACAACAATAATAAAAATGTATTTTCTTGCCTAAATCTCTAAATGAGCTGATCCTTCGATCGACCCTCTTCTTCCCAATTGCGAGTTGATTGCCATCACGAGCTCTAATCACGTTTCTCTCCCTCGGGCGACGCTCTAGCCGCGCCCTTCTCTCGAATTTTCCCCCTTCACGTGCCGAGCAGTTGAGTCCTGGCCCTCGCAAGACACTCTCTGCCCGAATTGTTTCTTCACGAAGCCTCGCCTGCCCCAACTCGATGGGCGAGGCGTTTTCGGGAGCCTTCGTTTCCTACTCGGGTAAGGTTTGACGCCATGAGCTTGCCCCTCGAGACATTAAATTGGCAAAACCTCTTCTTCCTGATGCCTCATGCCCGTGCTCTTTGCCGCCATTTTCTCCTGTCTTTCTCTCGGGTTGCCTCACCTCCGGTACCTCCGGTAAGTTGTGGTATTTCCTCTCCTTTCCCTCTCTTCTATAAAAACCCCACTTGGGGAAGGGTTTTGGGTTTGCCAAAATTTTGAAGAAGGGGGAGGTTCTGCCAAAATTCATTGTGATTCTTCCCTTTTAGTTGGTCTGTTCTTTGTGTGCTCCTTTGAGAAAAAAAAAGGGGCAAGTTCTGTTGTTGGATCGCTGTTGGTTGTGTGTTGTTGCCTCAGAGCTTTTGTGCTCGTTCTTTTCTGGTTCGTTCAAGACATAACACTCTTTTTCTCCTCATCTTAGATCTCTCACACTTTCTAAATTTTCTGAATCTCCTAAGTTCATTTTGGGTAACGGGTTCACTCTGATTTTGGATTTGAGGCAAAATAAATAAAAAAATGGGATTCAGGAACTTGTAGGGTTCGAACTTATTTTATTATATATATTTTTTGGCTGTCTGGAAGAATTAAAGCTAAATGCTGTCTAAAGTTTTCTTAAATCCTGCTAATAAACAAAATTTTGAAGTTGCATTTACTTCTGTTGACTGTTTGGAAGTGCTTAGTTTAATTCTTTTATAAATCCTGTTTAAATCTTGCTACCCAGCTGTTTTTAAAAGCCATTTCACGTTGTCAGACGTTGAATTCCTGACTTGAGTAGGGGAGTTTTGGGATTAAGATATATCGGTGAAGTAAATGCATGCTTACCTATTTTCTGTTACAGCGGAAAGGTTACGGATTATATTATACGCTGAGAGAAAATTTAAAGGTTTCTCGAACTAATCTAGTATCTTACATGTTTTATAACATGATTGTGGGAATATGACATGATTGACCTACATGAATTTTTTAGAATTCCTTGGATATGTTAAGCTTGCCTTGAATGATGGTGGCCATCTCTCTTGTGTGCAACTTTTTTTTTAGCCATGAAGGAAAGTTTGAGAGCATGCTTCTTGTCTTATGTTCTGAGCCTCAGAGGAATTCTTTTTCCGGCTGCCTTTACCCGAGAATTGCTGAAGCTGTAATCTGTTTAGTTGCTTTTTATTTCTTTATAACTTGGCTTTGAATGGTCCTTACCCTTATGCTGCAAGATTACAGAGATGCTAACTCAAATGATATGCATAAATGTATTATTGATGCTTCACCATTAAGAGGAAATTAATAATTGAGAGACGAAACTGGAGGGTTCTTTTGTGGATATTTGCTTTGGCTGCTTAAACATAGTTTGAATTGATTTTGAATCAATATTTTTTTTAAAGTAAGCTGGTTCATGAGTTGAGGCGTTGAGTCGGGGTTGCTTTGAGCTTGACTTTTTTGAAGTGTTATACATATTTTATTTGGAATTTTGGAATTTCTGGTTTCTATTGTAAGTCACGAAAACCGAGTGAAAAAAGGGATAATAAGGGAAGATTTGCATACATGCCACTCAATTTTTATGTGTTTACATATCCAACATTTGAAATTCAGTCAATTTATTTTATTATTATTATTATTTTTTTCTTACATGCATACCAAACTCCCTTTTCGTATTTAACACATAAGCCTTTGCTTTTACATATACGCCACACAATTCTTTTGCATTCACATATCTAACTGGCAAAATTCTGCTTTTACATATATAACACTTCACCCTATGCATGAAAGGTGGGTTTCATTTTTGTGAGCTTGAATAGTTATATTTTGATTCAATATGTAAGATTTGGATGGTGTAAATATAAAACAGTTAATTTTAGGCGTTAGGTCAGTAAATGTAGAAGAATTGGGAGAGATGCATGATCTCACTCTTTAAGTAAGGCATTCCTTATTCTAGCTCGCTCGAATTATAGAGAAGATTCACTTCTCTTCTTTTAATGACAAATTTTGGGCCGAATTGGAAAAATTAAAATGGTGGCATTTTCGATGTAATGTGAACGATTTGGTTGGTGTGAAAGCAACATTTAAGTTTAGAAATTGAATATGTAAATACATAAGTGTTGTGGGACTATGTATGTAATCTTTGCGTTGGCGCGACTCTCCTCCCTTGTTGTTTCAGTTTGCTTGAAATGCAGCTTGGAAAGGATACCTTTTGGGTTGATTCGTTCACTAAATTGGAGGAAAGGATACCTTTGTTGATCCGTGGATTGTTGGGTCGCATTTTTTGAGTCTTTTCGTTGATTGTTTTAGATACAGTTTTGAGGGTCGATTCACCTTTCACCTCTTCGTTCTTTCAGGTGGATTGTTCCCTGCTCTCTCATTCCCCATTTTTCTTCTTTGTTTTCCTTACTTTTTGGTTTGATTTAGGTGCTTATGTCCGAAACATAAGCACACATATATAACTATGACTAAATATGAACCATTAAGCAGAGTCGAAGGTTGGACGATTTTTTTTTTGGTTTAAGACCTTGATGATAAAGTCATTTGGTGGCAGAGCGGAATAATATCGCATCTTACGACATCGGGACCCGTCTTAGGGACCCGGTGAAAATCTAGGATGACAATATTATTCACCAACACTAGACTATCGATAACCCTTGCCTTCTTAAGCTGCTGGCAGTCATAGCCCGACAGTGTGATCGACTTGTGGACTATTAAATTTTTAAAGTACAACGATAAGAATAGATACACTATTTATAAATAATTTTGACTACCAAGATAGATATAAATTTTGCTTATATGCATGCCAAACTATAAACTTTTAAGTAATATAATCTGATTTTTCACTCGCTAATAACCTGTACTGGGCTAAGGATTTTCCTCCTAAGATTGTACTGTTGGAAATTTCTAATTGAATGTTTGACTTTATACATATGGATAACTGATAGTTGCCTTCGAAGTCCCTCAAGAATAACTAAATCTGAGCCTACCTCGACCCGAATGCTTACGGTTTTCTTTCTTTCCTCTGATTTTTTGTATGTTTCTTATGATTTTATTCTAGTCTTTGTAGATCACTCATAATTTTTTTCTCATTTTCGTGTTTCCAATGGTTTTCTTCGAGTTACCATGGGTCATTTGTGGCTTTCCTCAAGATTTCCAGGTGATGTTTTTGTTATTCATTCCAATTTATATAAATGCATGCTTACTCATCTGTTAAACTCTTTTATTATACTCGTTTACTTGTACCTGCGACATCGACCTCATTTACAGGAGCAACAAATTCGTCAGGTTTACAAGTTTGTTTTATATTTACAACATTTTACTTTCTTTACTGCACACCTTACTGCCTTTCTTTACTTAATGTTCTCCTTTACCGTACTTTACTGCATATACATATAGTTCATATTTGCGATGTTATTGTTTATTGTTTACTGTGCTTCGAAGCATGTTTCTTTTTTATTATTCATGTTGCTCCTATAGACTTGCGGGGGCTTTTAGGATAGGAGAGAGTAGAATATTTGGTTTAGAAGGCACCCTATAGCGAGCCACTGACCTAACAACTGTATATTTATACACACCAAAACCCTGAACCTATGACTGATATGTTAAGTAGCTTGTAGTATCCTTTCCAAGAGCAGAACGAGGAAGCGTGCGGATTGGGGATGACGATTAAGACCATAACAACGAAGTGAAGGACGATTTTTAGTTGGAATCATCATAGAATAAATAACAAACTCATATGACTTCGAGGTAGTCCGCTCAGTGCGACATAAATCCTTAGTTCCGTTTTATGCCTTTGCACCACTCTATTGTGCATTATAAGTCCTAAATATCTTTAGGATTTTGTAGTCATTGTTCGACATAAATTCTTCTATCTTCTTTGGTCATTTGCATAATCAGGTATCGTGCGAGTGTAAGCCTTAAATAATAAAATTAGCAGGATGAAACATCAAATAACATCTCTTTAAAATTAAAACCTAATAGGAGGATGGTTGGGAAGTCATTGGGGTTCCCCCTCGGATCTGTGACATCTCCTACTTTTCACTCTTTTGACTCTTGAAAATAACTATTCCTATTTTAAGCTCTTTTTAATTTTCTTTTATTCAACATTGGAAACTTAAACTTTGAAATCTTGAAGACAGAGCCACTGATATTAATCGAGTATCTTCTTAAGTAATTTCAGTCATTTAAAATATAATTAACTATAGAGACTTACCTCTATAGAAATTTAAGAACCAAACTTAATATAAACTCTATTTAATCTTTCAAGTTAAATAGGGAAAATTGTCGGCTTATAAAAAAAGTTTTCGCAGACCACACAAATGTCACAAATTCTTTAGTTTAAGTGGTTAAGCTATTAACAAATGATATGTTTATTCTTCAGGATAGTGTACTATTTGTGGTATCGTGACCAACCATATAGACTATCAAATATGTGAGGTCCATTCAGTCTCACTTTTCTAAATTAAAATATTATTATTTTCCAAAATCATTGTCATATATAAATTAAATTGAAACATTATTTAATAAAGTTATAATCACATATATATCCATAAATAAATTAAATTAAATCATAAATAAAGAATTCGCGACATTTATTTCGGCCGACACTAACACCTAAACTTCAACTTTACATACAAACCTCACAATTCCCATGTGTTACATATCTACACCCAAAGCTTCAATTTGTACGTATATAAAACATAATTCATATGTATTATATCTAATACCTAAACTTCAATTTTTAAATACAGTCCACTAATTTCTTATGTATTGCATTCCTTGCACCCAAATTTCAAAATTTTTTATAGGAACGACATAATTCTTATTTATTACATCTCTAACAACCAAACTTTAAAATTTACATACAAACCACACAATTTTTTGAATTACATTTCTAACACCTAAACTTATATATATTTCACATACAAACCACACCATTCTTATGTCTTACATATGCAAACCCTATCACACAACTCATACATATTATATATCCAACACCTAAACTTCATTTTTTCATGCAATCCCTAAACCTTATACATTACATATTGAACACCCAAACCTCAATTTTTTCCCAAAATAGCCATATATTTTCTATGCATTACATGTCTAACAACTAAACTTCATTATTTACATTCAAACTCCATAGTTCTTATGTATTACATATCTAACACCGAAACTTCATTCTTTTCACACAAAAAAAAGCAATCTATTTGGAAAAATAACTAACGAGAGAATTGGAAAATGAGAGAAGCTTACCAAAGCTTGGAGTGGAAGATGAATTGCAGGAGAAAAACCAAAGACTCTTGGTGGAGAATTCATATCGACGGAGCAACCGATCGAACAATTAAGTGGGTACGAATGTGGCTGAGGCGTGCGAGATTAGAATTTTAGGGCATCTGTGTTGGTGTTACTCCGGACAATTCCGACGTAAATAAATTAGCATTGGAAATACCGTCAGTTGGTTTAACACTATTAAATGAAAATGTTATGTTGACAACTTGTTGATGTTAATGTCAACATAATATTTTAGGCGACTTATCGACAACACTAAAGTCGACAAATATTTTGCATCAATATTCGATGTACAAATCGGCCCTAACCATTTATGACGCTAAACAGGTGTAAATCCGATACTAAAATTTGCGTCAAAAAATATTTGACTCTAAATCTGACGCTAATTAGCTAATTTTCTCTAGTGGTCGACAATACAAAAAATATCAAGATTGACTTCCAGGCCCTAATACAACACCTATATAGAAAATAACTAAAAAAGGAATAAAAGATAATAAGAAAGGAAACATAAGAAAGATAAATAGATCATTTCGATGGCCCATCTCTCGTCTCCCACGACACCATAGCAGCTATAATACCACAAAAAATTTGTGGGAAAGCTTCCGCATCAATCTCCTAGGGTTAAGGGAGTTTCCATCTCATTCGTCAAAGCTTAGGTCTGCCTGTTGAAAGTAGTGGAGCTGCTGTAATGTCTTGGGATTGAGGGGTCTTCGACTGCGGTTCGAGAAACACCTAAATCCCACTGATAACTACACCGTCTCCTAAATTACCTGAGGAGTTTTCCTCACTTGCTAGCAAACATTCATATCAGTCCAACAAATTAGAGGTATTCTGCCGAGCTGAACATGGATTATGTGCCAAGTTTCATGGTTGGTTCAATTTAATTTGAGTCGAGGACAATCTAAATCTCCTTGAATGGATGTGACCAGAGTGGTATGCTAACCAACAAAATATCTTGAAATTCTCTCTATTCTTGTTGTCTTGTGTTTGCTATCGACTATTCTTTTTCACGATCATCTGTCATCATTAGGACTGATCCTCCTGATGCTTCTCCGTTGGCAAGCTATCTCTAATCTCGAACTCCACAAAAGGTAGGACTATGTGATTGTTATCTTTAGTGAATGAGTAGATGTTCCTATACCCATCATGTTAAGTCTTGCGATCAGACAACCACGCTCTTTCTAGCAAAATGTGGCTTGAATCCACGGGCATCTTATCGTACCAAACCTAATCCTATAATTAGCTTCTAATCAAAAACTCCACGAGACACTGTTTGTCAATGTTGATCCTTTTCTCATTCAACCATGTTATTGAATATGACTGGCGATGTCCTGAGTTGTGACACTCAAGTTGTCCTCCATTAGTGTTTATGCCACATTCTTGCTGCAATCCCCTTGATGATGCTGTTGCATGGTTATCCCATCACGATGCTATGAATGTAAAATATATTGTGATGAAGCCATCGTTGCTCTGTCAATGCCTCAATCTGAAAGGACTCCTCGAACCACAAATATCTCACTTTCATCTGATGGAAGCGGGTATTCATTTTTTTCTTCAGTTGCATCCTTTTTGCTAACTTCCTCCACCACTCCCATCTCACTGAAAGTCACAATCGGGCTCTTTGAGTAATCGAAGGTGATGTGTCCAAAATAATGACACCTGAAGCATTTCTTGGCTATGAATGTAGTGGGCGTGTTATTCTTCTTAGGTTTTTTTCTCACTTAGAGTGACTCTATTCTGCTCCTGACCATTCTGTTCCACTTCCTGAGGGATGGTCCTCCTGAGGTCTCTAACTGTGGGTGGCTATCTGACTAGCAATGGTTGATTGCTCTGCTTCTGTTATCTCTCTACTTTCAGTGCTAAAGTCTACACCTTTCTCAATGTTCAGTTGGGTTGTCGAAGGATCACATTACTGATGGCAGACTTCAGGTCCCCAAAATACCCGACTATGGTGTTCCCTCTGTCTCCTTCGACTCACACTTTAACTTAAGCTACAAAAATTCTACCGTGTACTCCACAGATTTCTCCTGCTACAGGTAGTGGAGTTTCAAGAAGGTATCTTTGCGGTAGTGCGGGGGTAGGAATTACCACTGCATTCATTTTCTTCCAAGAAGTAATTTTGTTCCGTCCTCTCTGTCTCTCCCTTTTAGATTATTACAACACAAAGAAGCTTTCTTTTTCATCTTTACGACGATGAGCTTCACTCTTCTTTTATCAGACACCTCATTGTATTCAAAGATCTGCACAACAATTTGCATCCACTTGAGGAAGTCATCTGGATCTATCCTCATCTCAAAGTTTCATGACCTTGCCAGAGGTTTGAAATTATTAAAGATAAAAATAGATTGTCGGATGGTGAAAATAAATTACGTGCTATTCTATTTCTATCACTAACAATTTAATATTAAAAAAATCATGAAAGTGCCACTATTGAAAGCTATTAAATTAACAAGTAGAAGTTTTTACCTTTTTTGTTGCTTTTCTCGTCTCTAAACACATTAACTCTTCTTCTATTCTTATTGTTCAAAACCTTAAAACTTAAAAGAAATATTAAACAACATAATAAGTTATCTAAATATAACTCAGGAGTAATCATATTTTTAGACTATAGTAACCCAAGAAAAAAAATCAATTTACATGCTAGTGCATATTTCTATAAAAAATCTTTGAATATAATAATGCATGTATCAATGATTTTTATTCAATGAATATACTTTAATATTCTATATGCATTAACTTTAACTTTACTTTTTTTTATATATTTTTAACATGCACATCTATTTGTTTGATGATCACCATCAATAAAATCTAACTCATCTCTAACCGATATTATCCCGTCGGCATAGCGGTTAACAATATAAATATCACAATTGTCTAAAGTGCAACGGTTAGTGATCTAAATATCACATTTGTCTTGGTTGGTAAGCTATGTCTACTCACCCTAACTGATATTCTCCTGTTGGCGCAGCGGTTAGTTATCACATTATAATTGTCTGAGGTGGCAGAAAAAACAACTATACATGCGGGTACACTGATGTCCCCTGCTTGTACCATTATGGGATGGATTTCTCTTAACATGCACATACAAACATTCATATAAAAAGTATTTCATTCTTAATGACATACATCTTTCTGAGACATCTTCATTCATTTACTAGCATTCTATCATGCCTATCTTGCATATCATGCCTATTAAGCAGAGATTTTTGAAACTTACTGCTGGCAATTTTAACCTGAAAAAATGGTTGTCTGAACATTCTCTAATTATGTTTTGGTTCATCAACTCCATCGAATCTATCATAGGTAAGCCCACATATATTCCTTCCCACTGGTTGAAATATTTAAGAGCTTGAAATATTTAAGAGGCACTTCGAGATTTCAATTCAGATTTGGAGAATTCTTTCTAATTTTTTGAGTTGAAAACTTTCAAATTTCGAACAAAAGACCGTGATGCTAATACATATTACGAGTTGGTAACATATGACAGGAGCTCGATCAATATTATGATGATATTTGTGAGAATTTAAAAGATTATGCTCATCATAAGAAGAGACAGAAAAACTACGGATTCTATATGCTCTTAACCGACCTTAATCAAAGTTTTGATATAGTCCGAGTTAGCTTCTTCGATAGGAAACCTCTACCCTACCCTTTATTCAATTTTTTTTTTCTGAAGTTCGACTTAAAGAATCAAGAAAAAAAGATTATACGGTGCAACGCCGAATCTTCTTGTGATATTGAACAGGAGAACTTGACTCTTGTGTCAATTGGAGTTAATACCAAGAAGGATGTATGAAACCATGGTGTGAGCATTGCAAAAAACTTTGATACTTGAATGAGATGTGTTGGAAGTTTCATGCTAAACTTGTAAATTGAAAATCAAAATTTAAACATGAAGGTGGAGCTTATCAAGCTACAGTCGAAGAAAATTAGAAGCCTCTTGTTAACTCAAATGCAATTCTTTTCACCAAGGAGCAATTAGAGTAGTTGCACAACATTTTCTAATTTCCAAAACTATCCCCGATAGAGTCTTTCTCCTTAGTACCAAATAGTAACTCTTTAGGCACAGTTTTGTTAGGTGTTATTCCTAAGTTTTCTCATTTCATGCTAAACCTGTAAATTGAAAGTCAAATTTCAAACGTGAAGGAGCCTCCTGCTTACTCAAATTCAATCCCTTTTGCCAAGGAGCAATCAGAGTAGTTGCACAAATTTTTTCAATCTCCAAAAGTGTCCTTGACTCTG
The DNA here is from genome assembly GCA_003013225.1 of Phalaenopsis aphrodite. NCBI lineage: Eukaryota > Viridiplantae > Streptophyta > Magnoliopsida > Asparagales > Orchidaceae > Phalaenopsis > Phalaenopsis aphrodite. Next base: position 740,635 of record NEWO01000326.1, on the reverse strand, counting down.
TTTTACTCCTTAGTATAAAAGAGTAACTCTTTAGCCACAGTTTTGTTAGGTGTTATTTCTAATTTTTCTTATTTTTGAATAACTGATTCTGACATAGCTGGTCATATGATTGATTCTAAATTATCTTCCTCCTACAGAACTTGTGTAGATATTAAAATAGTCAAAATTACCGATGGATCACTCGATAATTGTTGGAATAAGAACTGTTAAACTCTCATCATCAATCCTTTGAGATATTCTCCATGTTCTCAAAGTGCGACTTGTTGTACATTAGCAAAATCACTGTTGAATATTAATTTCGAGCTAATTTTAATTCTTCTTTTCATGAGTTTTAGGAATTAACCATGGGGAATGATTAATAGTGTTGAGGAAAATGATGAAATCTATTATTTTGAAGATGAACTTGACTCGAATGGACAATGTTAAAGTCCTGATTTAAATTATATTTTTATTTCTATGAACAATATTATTATATTTTATAATATCTCAAATCATCGTTTCCCAAATTATTTTAAAATACAATGTATCTTTTTTTTTTATTTGAGGTTTGTCAATTTGCTAAATATTATTGTGAGTCTTTGTCTTCACAAACATACAAATCAACTACACCATTTACTCTCGTTCATAGCGATATGTTGAGTCATTGTAAAAATCTTATATATTCTTGACAAAAATGGTTTGTGACTTTTACTAATGATCATACTAGGTTAAGTTAGGTTTATTTAATGAAAGAAAATTTTAAATTGAAAATAATTTTCAAAAACTTTTATACCATGATACAAACATAATTTTAAAAAATTATTCAAATATTACGAAGATATTATGACTGAGAGTATTTTAATAAATATTTTGGATCAGGTTTTTTTCTCGAAAAAAGAACAATTCATCAAAGCTCTTGTATCAACACTTCATAACAAAAATGATGTGGCTGAAAGAAAAAATAAGCGCTTATTGGAGGCAACTCGGGCATTGCTTTTTATCAGTTAAGTGTCTAAATATCTTTGGGTTAAAGCAATTTTTACCTCTACTTTTCTGATAATCAGAACACTTAATAAGATTTTAACACTTTTTGATGTTTTTAAAAAAATTCTTCTAAAAAATCGGATCTCATCTTTCTCACCTCCAAAAATATTTGGGTGGACTGCTTTCGTTCACAGTCATAGTCATCATTAAGAAAAACCCCGAGCTAAAAAATATGTTTGTTGGTTATGCCCCTAACCAAAAAAATATATGTTTTGATCCCAATTCTAAAAAAATATTTAATACCGTGGATGTTCCTTTTTTTTTTAATTACAACCTTTTTTTAACCTCATTTTCAATGAGGAACAAAATAAAGATTGAACTAATGAGTTTCAGGATCTCTTTTAGACCGACTACTCACTAAATAATACTCTTCAATCTTAATTGTATAACTTGAAAACTTAAGCGATGTTATATCAGATGAAAGTGTGTCGAGTTTTTTATATATTGAAGGCTATTGATGTCTTTCTATAGTGGAATCTTATGATATTCATAACAAAGAAGAAACAAAAAAAAAAAAAATTACGACTGTGGCACCATGTCATATCCTCTAGTCACGGTAGAGAACAACTTAAATGAAAGGGTCTATGAATCCTTTGTACTGTCCAAAATCCTTGAACGTTCTATGTAAAATCCTTACTTATTCTTTAACCCATGTACAATTCACTTCAACTTCGGGTTCTGAGCTTTTAGTCTTGAACCTGAACCTACTTCGAATCTTAATTTTAATGTGTCTAGTCTTCCCACTATTGCTTATAAAGAGGAAATGTGTTGCACCCAACATCCATTGTCTCATTACGTGTCGTCTGAATATATCTCAACCGCTTTTCGTATTTTTATCTCACAATTGTCTTTTATGGAGATTCTTAATATTGTGCATGATGTTTTGAAAGTTCGTAAGTGGAAGGAGGTTGTCTTTGATGAAATGAAAGCTCTTGAAAAAATGGTATGTGAGATTTGATTGATCTATCTAGAGGCCAGACAAATGTCGAGTGTAAATAGGTCTTTACCATCAAGTATAATTCTAATGACTCTAGAATGACACAAGGCTCGAAAGGTTCCCAAGGAATTCTCTCAGATCTATGATATCAATTATTTAGAGACATTCACCCTAATTACAAAATTGAACTATGTAAGATTTCATCTCTCTTAGAACTAATCTTGACCGACCCCTATTATAGTTGGATATGAAGAATGCCTTTATCAATGGAGATTTAGAGGAAGAAGTGTATATGAATGGATTGAGAAGTTCAACACAAAGGTGAGTAAACAAAAAAATTCTTAATCGAAAGCGTGGTTTGAGACATTTATAGTTATTGTAAAGGTAAGAGATATACTCAAAGGCAAGGAGATCTTACAATGTTTTTCAGATATTTAAAGGATGGTAAGATGACCATATTGATTGTGCATATGGATGGTATTGTTCTCACTGAAAATGATGTATATGAGATGAACCGTTTAAAGAGTTTCATATCATATGTTTTGAAACCAAGGATTTAGGATATTTGTGGCATTTTCTTGGCATGGATGTCGCTAGATCAAAAATGGGGATCATTATTTGCCAACAAAAGTATGTTCTTGATCTTCTAAAGAAAACTAAGATGGGTGAGTGTAGGCCTGTTGATTGTCCAATTGATCCCAATCAGAAACTGCGAGATGAGGAAGAAGGCAACCCAACAAACACAGTTCGTTATCAATCATTAGTGGGTAAGTTGATATACTTATCACATATAAGACCATATATCACCTTTGCTGTGAGTTTGATAAGTTAATTTATGCATTCGTTCTATGAAAAACACCATAAGCAATCAATAAAATTTTCAAATATCTAAATAGTACACTAGTTAAGGGCTTACTCTTTCAGAAGACCACATGAAAGAGCATAGAGGCCTACACTGATGCATATTGGGCGGGCTCAATTATTAACAAATCAACTTTAGATACTGCACCAATGCGTGGGGAAACTTGGTTATATGGCGAAATAAGAAACATAATGTTTTTAGAATTTAGTATTGTTGGTATGTTATAATTCCTATTTCCATTTCTCACCATAGGGAGTTATGACTGGTTTTATAGTTTTCATAACATAGGAGCCATCCTCTATTTTATCTTGCAATCGTTTTCTATAAAATTAAAGAGGAATGATTATTTTACTCTCCCAAAACCATCAATTGTCATGTCATTAAATTGTTGATATATCTCATATTATTAAACTATATTTTAATGAAGTGATTAACTTCGAAAATTTACTAAAAAAAAATATTTATGATGAAATGCAAAATTCATGAGCTATTTCAAAAAAATCCTAAAAGATGGAGACATGACTTTACTTACTACTTATCGTCCATAAGCTTATGGCCCGAAGTGAAGTGATTAGTAGAAGTTCAAGAGATTTATTATTTTCTTGATAAAAAATTATGAAAATTATGCAATTGGATCATATTTGATATTGCATATGATTTATCAGTCAATAGGTTTATTAGTATTGCAATTGGATCATAGTCGATTTTAGATTCTCTAGGTATGAACCTAGAAAGCCTACAAATCTTGTTGATCTTTTTATAAAATTTAGAACCAACATACTTGCATAATTATTTATGCTACATATGCATGATTTTCATGATGATTTTTGTAGAGAAGCGCTTATTAATTATGCAATTATGAGCTTTCTGATGATGTGAAAATGAGGACTGTTGAATTTAAATGCGGTAATGAGGTATTTGTGTCTAAATTTTGAAAACTTCCATTAGGAACTTTTAAGAAATGAATGCAAGAATGAGGTTCATTGCAGCTTCTTTGGTTGTTTGGGTTCATTTGCAATTTTTGCTGGCGAATTAAACACATGAGGCATTGGAACACTAGAAAGATTTTTTTTACTATCTTTCATTTTAATATGTTCTATTTTTAGAATTTAGCATTGTTGGTATGTTATAATTCCTATTTCCATTTTTTACCATGGGGAGTTATGACTGATTTTTATAGTTTTCATAACATGGGAGCCATCTTCCTCTATTTTATCTTGCAATCGTTTTCTATAAAATTGAAGAGGAATGATTATTTTACACTCCCAAAAACCTTCAATTATCATGTCATAAAATTGTTGATATATCTCATATTATTAAACTATATTTTAATGAAGTGATTAACTTAGAAGATTTACTTAAAAAAATTATTTATGATGAAATTCAAAATTCATGAGCTATTTCAGAAAAATCCTAAAAGATGGAGACATGACTTAATTACTTATCATTCATAAACTTATGGCCAAAGTGAAGTGATTAGTAGAAGTTCATGAGATTTATTATTTGCCTGATAAAAAATTATGCATTTGGATCATATTTGATATTGCATATGATTTATCAGTCAATAGGTTTATTAGTATAGTCTATTTTAGATTCTCTAGGTATGGACCTAGAAAGCCTACAAATCTTGTTGATCTTCTTATAAAATTTAGAACCAATATATTTGCACAATTATTTATGCTACATATGCATGATTTTCATGATGATTTTTGTAGAAAAGCGCTTATTAATTATGCAATTATGAGCTTTCTGCTGATGTGAAAATGGGGAATGTTGAATTTAAATGCGGTAATGAGGTATTTGTGTCTAAAATTTGAAAACTTTCATTATGAACTTTTAAGAAATGAATGCAAGGATGAGGTTCATTGCAGCTTCTTTGGTTATTTGGGTTCACTTGCAATTTTTGCTGGCGAATTAAACACATGTGGATGGTCATATCTTAGATAGCCATTTTTAGTCGTTTGTTTATTTGGATGTAATGGAATTTAAATTAAAGTTTGGAGTTTTTTCTTATGCTATGGAATTAATTGGAATCTTATTTGAGATTGCTCACTCTCATGCTAATTTTTTTAAGTAAATGAGGTTGTGGAATCTGAGTGAGGTACAAATACCGTTACCAAATTTCAAGGGAAGTTTCGTACTTGTGCTAGTGTGGGGTTTGATATTTTCTTTGGTATTTTTACTCTTAGTGATTTGTTAGTGCTCTTGCTTTTTATTTTAGAAATTTAAATTTATTAGAGATATAATTTTGAAATTAATTCAAATTGCATATTGAGTTTATATTTTCTAAGTTTTTGTTGAAATTCTTGGATTATGCAAATTTTGTGATTGTCATTTGGGTTCTAGTTTCTAGTGTAGCTCGTTTTTATTTAAAGAAATCAAGCGATTGAACTAAATTTGTAGTTTGCATTATGTAGAACTTTGATTTTGTTTGTTTGAATTCACATTATACATCATATTAATTGGATTAGAGAACTCTAAACTTGAGCTGCCCTACAGCAGTGCAACCTATCATCTCTCTATGCCAGTAATTTCTCAATTTTTACTTCTTTTAACAGGCATCATCTTAACATTCACATGTTTGACACTCAACATTAAGTATCAATTTTTTTTTTACTATACACTCAAATGTGTATTCTATAATAAATTTATTGCATCTTTATTGGTATTTTTTTAATAATTGTATTGAATTTTTTTTTATAATGTAGTACTTCATGAGAAACTTCTCCATATTAACCCAATAACATTAAATGTAGTTAATTTCCCACAATATAGTTGTTATCGTTACTGCAGTTCGAGATTCCTCCTAATCTGTATATGTTATTCAGCTTGTGCCTTAGATTTTCCCAGTCTGAACAGTTTTTTGGATAGTAATGCTGAATTCATAATTTTCTTTAATATGATGTCAGGTTCAACAAAAAAACCTGATGATATGTACCGGATAATTGAACATTTTTCTCTTGGTAGAAGGCGTCTTGAGCTGTTTGGCGAAGACCATAACATTCGTCCAGGCTGGTTGACTGTTGGGAAAGGTTTGACATCCTCTAACTTCAATGCGGAGGTACACAATAAATAACTATTTTTTCGAAGATCCTCATTCCATTCTGCTGAAGCCCTAATCTTTTTCTTTCACTTAGGCTTACCTTAAAAACTTCACTGACAAGGATGGAAAGGTTTGGCTGGGAGGCGGTGGACGAAATCCGCCTCCCGATGCTCCACATCTGGTTTCCACAACTCCTGAAATCGAAAGCCTCCGACCAAAATCACCCCCACAGAAGAGCCAACAGCCTCCACCCATGCCTTTGATCACCAGTTCAGCCAACAGAAGACCATTGGGGAGTTCCCCACAGAATCCCTCACTCTCATCTGTAACCATCCTGAACCAGGAAGCACCTACATCTGAGTCAGGAGCTTTGGCTCCTCCCTGGTTATCTTCTATGGGTGGGTTTAGGGAATTGGAAAGCAGTCATTTGGGAAGCAGTAGCGATAAATACGAGGGGTATGGGCTTAATGCTACGTTTGGTCAAATAGTTGGAGATCATGTTGAATTTGATCCACAAAGATCTGTTAACATGGGCATGATGTAGCCACAGGTAATACTGTCGAAACAGCTTGATATTATTTATTATTATTTTTATTTGGGCTTAGAGAGTAAATCTATACAGTAATTCCTTTAAAGTTCCAACATAGTCCCCTGACTATTTACATGGGGCAGTTTTAGTCCCATGTTCTATAAAAGTGCCAAATTTGTCTCCAAACTCTTCTAATATAGGCTGAAATAGTCCCTGCTCGCTGGGGAGGACCATTTTACCCCCCATTTAAACAAGTCTAGGTACTAAATTAACACTTATAGAGACTTCGAGAATAAAAGGGCCGCCTATGAAGAGTCGGGATAATTATAACATTTTTCTCAATTGCTTTATCATCATGAAGAGGGAATCATTTATTTGTAGAGTGATGGGAAAGGCTTGTTAATTTTTTAAGTTCCTGTTATTCTATTTAGCTTGATGGACAATTGTGGCAGTTATATGGAAAACTGGGAACACAGTTGGTGTTCTTGTAAATCCTTAAACGCTGTTGAGTCTTGAACAGTATCTCTAGATTTGCAGGACTTTATGTATGTACTCTGCATATATGCTCTTGCCATTTACTTGTTCGGGCAGAGCCTCTACTATTTTTATGTTTTTTAAGTTGCAGGCTTGCAACTATTATATTTTCAAGAAAGAGGCCCTAATGCCTGTCCTAGTTCAGATATCATTTTACTCGCACATGTTATCACCGTTAGCTTGTTGTTTTTTGATTATTATTATTTTTTTTTTGTGACGAAACGGCAACCTTCTAAGTTTGTTTAAACAGTATATATTCATTTACATTTCATATATCATTTCATTAGTGTTTTTGTCTCTTTCATTTTCGTTTTCTTCTATTGTTTTCCTATTTTTCTAGTATTTTTAGGTTACAGACTACTAAGAAACAGGGAATGGAGGGATATACATTAGGATGGCGAGATAGACGGAAGAAAGAGAGTTGATGAGCTTTGTTTAGGTAGAAGTAGGCTGGAAGATCTAACATTGTTTTCGTTCAAACTACATTATTAGACATATATTGTTCAATATTAGGGTTTTATATTGTTGGGAAATGAAACCCTTTTTAGAGTCCTATTGGTAAAAAGGGAATATTAAAGAAATCTAATGTTTTATTTATAAAACATTGTAAATGAATGCATAGAAAAGATTTTGACCAATTCATTCTTTTTGGTATCAGAGCTTTACTCTAGCCGCCACCTACTGCTCGATGCCTAGAGTCGGGATTAGCGGCGTCGTTGCGAACTGATCGATCGCGCATCTTCCTCGCTAATCAACTTAGAATCGATGTACAAAGACCCGAAACTCCCATTTTTCAATTCCTTCTGCTTAAGGCTGTCAAAACGGCTCGTTCGCGAACAACTCTTGTTTGACTCGTTAAGAAGCTCGTGTTCGGCTCGTTCGCTAAGTTAACGAGCCGAACACGAACAGAGATTTGTTGGTTCGTATTCGGGTTGTTTTGACTCGAAATACTAAT
>NEWO01000326.1:713813-732410 GCA_003013225.1 Phalaenopsis aphrodite | reverse complement strand
AAAGATTTATAATCAATTAAAAATATTAATTAAGAAAATAGAATAATCTAGATTCTAATGATGTTTTAATTTAAACAATAATTTTTAAATCTTGCCCCAACCCTTAACATCTTATGGCTAAGTGATTAGGGTTGTTAAAATGACTCTTTGTTCGTGAACAGTTCGTGTTTGGCTCGTTAAGCAAACGAGCTGAACACGAACACACTTTTTGAGCTCGAAATATAAACGAGCCGAACACGAGTTGAGCCTGGGCTTGTCCGTGTTCGGCTAGTTAACAGCCCTACTTTCGCTTCAACCTCGCAAAAAAGTCACTATTAGAGGCTTTGTGTAGAGAGCTAGAAGCAGACAAGCGGTTGCGATTAGAGTCTTCGACTTCAAACGACAGAGAGGCAGAAGCAACTTCGATGGTCCTCGTAAGCAGCAATTTTTTCATTGCCTTCTCAACGTGTTCTAGCCGCGATATAGGAGACTTTGTGGAATCGTGACATAGGGAGGTAGGCCTGATGCAATTTTGTGTGCAGGACAGACGGTTTGCACTTCATACAGGCTACGACAAAACGGATTGTACGAACTTGCAAGAAGGAAATCACTTAAATCCTTGTGATTGAAGATGTCAGAAGATGAAAATAAGGCAGGAGATAAATGATTGGAATTTTTGGGGAAGATAGATCTTGAATTTTTTAAGGTCCTGGTCGGGCTCATACATGGAAGTAGCATCTCAATGGGAGACACTACTTTAACACGTGTTTAAACGTAGATAAAACTATATCTCTCTCATGTGGATCTGAAGCTCAATGGAATGACCACATATCTGAGTTAATTAAGATGGATCTAGGCTGCTCTGGTAGGGAAAAGAGGAGAGACACTTGACGTGGTTGATCCAAAGAGTGACAATGCTGAGGGAGATGAGTGGAGGACTACACATGCCTTGTTTTACACTTGGCTATTAAACTCGATGGTTCCATCAATTGCTTCATCAACTGATGACATTCAAAATGTGAGGGACATCTGGGCGAAGTTAAAGAAAATCTATGTTGGAGCTGAGAATCACATGAGAGTGTTCCAGATTCAGCATGAGATAGAGTTTGTGGCACAAGGTGATAGATCGATTCAGGAGTATTCCATAGATGTGCAGCGGCTGTGGGCAGACATTGATTACTTCTCATCGATGCCAAGTTATGGTGATCCAGAGTGCATGAAAGGGGAGATATTTGCACAAATGAGGATTATGCAGTTCCTGACTCATCTGAACCCGACTTTTGATTAGAGTAGATCAGTTCTCCTAGCTCATGGAACTATCCCTTCATTGGATGAGGTCATTGCTGCGATGATATAGAAAGAGAGTCGCATGAAGTTAAACTCTGAGTCGAGTGGACTTCCAGGTGAGCGATCAGCTTTGGCTGCCTTGAGCTTCAGGTATGATGGATGTCCAGGGGAGACTTGTAACTGCTAGAACTGTGGTGAAGTTGGGCATCTGAGCAAAACTTGTCCTAGGCTACCTAAGGAGAAAGAGACAGGTGGACATGGACAAAGCGGAGGTCGTGGCCGTGGTGATCGAAATGGTGGAAGAGAGAACTATTGGGAAAATTTGATGGAAATAAAGGAGAGAGAGACGTGTATTTGTATCAATGAGGATCGTGAGTGTTTGGAACAGTTTAAGAGGAAGAGGAAGCAGAAAGCAGCAGGAGATGTGGCTGAGGATACTTTATACCAGTCACCGTCAAGGGGTAACATTGTCATTTATGCTCACTCTAAAAAAGTGCTTGTGATACACATGCTCTTGCCACTATTTCCACCACAGAATCATCTAAATGGATGGTATATTCTGGTTCATCTCGACATGTGACAGGTACTGCCGAAAACTTTCTTCCTACTCCCCTAGCAGTACCAAAGAGCATTGAGATTACTGATGGTACAACACAAACTGTAGTTGGTAAGAGTACAGTGAGGGGTACCAATTATATGACTTTGTCCAATATTTTGCATACTCTTTTTCCAGTGAATCTTTTATCCATTAGTGTCATTATTTTTCAACTAAAATGTGTTATTTCTTTTAACATTGCTAAGGGTGTATGTACGGAGAGCAAACAAAATGGAAAATGATGCCTACAATGCCACTTATGCCAACTAGTCCTTTGTCCCGATTTGTTCTGACTGTTGAGATACCTACACCATCCACCTCCGACTTAAAACTTTCAGATGATATATTCCTCTTTTTCCTAACCCCACAACTTTAAGGAGGACGTCTTGTAGTAATGCGGGATATCCTCTCGATTGTTTTGGGTGGGAGCATGACATTGCCAAATTTTGTTTCATATTCTAACATATCACATTTACATGGAGCATTCATTGTATCTTTGGACATTGTCTCTATAACAAAGTGTCGACTGGTTGCTAAGGAGGATCCCAAGTGGAAAGCAATTATGCATGAAGAGCTTAAGCATCTTGATAAAAACTGAACTTGGGAGATAGTGCCGCTACCAGCGGGGGAAAACATATGGGTGCAAGTGAATCTTTATAGTGAAGCAAACTCCAGAAGGGAGATAGAACAATACAAAACACGATTGGTGGCGAAAGGGATAGTCATACATATGATAGCAAACTTCAGAAGGGAAGATAGAACCTTTGCACTGGTAGCAAAGATGAGCACAACGAAAACACTGGTTTCTCTATCAGTGAATGGTGGGTAGAGGTTTCATCAAATTGATGTAAAGAATAAATTTCTTCATGGTGAGTTATTGTAGGAGGTATATATGGAGATATCACCTGAATTTGATACATTCCAGACAGTGGGCAAGGTGCCATTTTCTGAGGCTTTTAGGAAGGGAAGCTTTGTCGGAGTCCTCTTTAAGCCAAGTGGAAAGCAGTTATGCATGAAAAGCTTAAGGATCTTGATATAAACTGAACTTGGGAGATAGTGCCACTACCAGCGGGGGAAAACATATGGGTGCAAGTGAATCTTTATAGTGAAACAAACTCCAGAAGGGAAGATAGAACAATACAAAACACGATTGGTGGCGAAAGGGATAGTCAGACATATGATAGCAAACTTCAGAAGGGAAGATAAAACCTTTGCACTGGTAGCAAAGATGAGCACAACGAAAACACTAATTTCTCTATCAGTGAATGATGGGTAGAGGTTACATCAAATTGATGTAAAGAATGAATTTCTTCATGGTGAGTTATTGTAGGAGGTATATATGGAGATATCACCTGAATTCGATACATTCCAGACAGTGGGCAAGGTGTGTAGGCTTAGGAAGTCACGCTATAGCTTGAAACAGTCTCCTTGAACCTGGGTTGGTAAGTTTAGAAAGGCTATGGTGGGCAAGAGATATCAACAAATTAATGTAGATCATACTGTGTTCTTTCAATAACATAGTCACACTACTATACTTGTTATGTATGTTGATGACATTATTGTCACCACCGATGACGAGACAGAGATTTTCCCAAAGGTAAGATTGGATAATGTATTTGACACCTCAGATACTTTTTTGGTATTGAAGTGTCCCATGAACCTGAGGTCCCAAAGAAGTATATACTAGATCACCTGAAGGAATCAAATATGTTGTAGTGCAAACCTGCAGTCTCTCTAAGCAAAGTGCAGGGATAGGAGAATCTATTAATCGTGAGGGTACCAAAGATTGGTGGGCTAACTAATTTATCTATCACACTGTACTCGACATCTCTTTTGCAATAAGCTTGGTGAGTCTCTACATGCATGATCCAAGGAAAGGTCATAAGGATGCAGTGTATCAGATTCTGAGGCACTTGAAGAGTGCGCTAAGGAAGGGGTTTATCATCACGAAAAATGGGCATGTAGACATTGAGGGATTTTGTGACGCTGACTGGGCTAACTTTGCAGATGACAGTAGGGCTGTTAAAACGGCTCATTGTTCGCGAACAGCTCGTGTTCAGCTTGTTAATTTCGTTCGATAAGTTAACGAGCTCAACACGAACTAAGATGTTCGTGTTCGACTCGTTTTGGCTCGAAATACTACTCATCAAGTTTATATATATATATATATATTAAGTAGTATTTTAAAAAAATCTAATTGACTACAAGGCTGCAAAAATTTATAATCATTTTAAATATTGATTAAGAAAATAGAATAAAAGTGATTAAATTAGATTCAAATGATGTTTTAATATAAATAATAATTTTTAAATCTTGCTCAAACCCTTATTGTCTTATGGCAACATGATTAGAGTTGTTAAAAAGACTCTTTGTTCGTAAACAGCTCGTGTTCGGCTTGTTATGCAAACGAGCCGAATACGAACACACTTTTTGAGCTCGAAATATAAACGCTCGTGTTCGGCTCGTTTACACCCCTAGATGACAGAAGGTCCACCTCAGGACACTGCATGTTCGTAGTGGGCAACTTTGTCCCTTGGAAGACCAAGAAATAGTCTGTAGTAGCAAGGTCAACAATAGAGGCAGAGTGTAGGGCCATGGCCTTAGACACTGTCAAAATGATATGGCTGAGAGCCTTGTTGGTTGAGCTCAAGGTGGCCCAAGGAACGCAAATGATATTGTAGTGTGACAACAAGTTAGTAATCAACATTGCCAACAACCCAGTGCAAAATAATTGAACCAAATATATGGAGATTGATAGATTCTTCATCAAGGAAAACTGAATAACGGGCTATTGGAGCCAAGTCATGAAGCCACTAAGAGCAAGTGACCGATTATCTTCACTAAAGGATTTAGTTCATTAGATTTGTCTAGATTATGTGACATGATGAGCTCAGTGGATATCTTTTGCCCATTTTGAAAGGGAGCGTTGAAAATTAGACCTTAGTTAGGGCCCTATTGGTAAAAAGGTAAGAGATCTAGGGATTTATTTGTAAAACATTGTAATACCCTATTTAAGATGAATGACAGACAAGATTTTGACCCATTCATTCATTTTATATGCTTAATAGATTCAAAATATTATGAAATTTCAACAAATTTATATATTTGCAGCTTGGTAGTGAGGTATAGATGATGGCTCCCGCTCCCCTTGTTGGAAAAAACTACGACTGCTATTGCTTAGGAACTCCACTTATTGATCCAAATTGGATCCGTTTTTAGTTGTACAACGGTTATGTTGGATGGTTTTAAAGATTGTAATTAGTAATTTCTTCTAGTAAACACTATGTTACGCCAGTGCCAAAGGGGCAATTTAGTCCTTTATTAGTCTAAGGAAATCGAGTCTTTTGTTATTTATTATTGTTTAGTAATTAGACCCTAATAGGTTTAGGCTTTGGTAATGCATAAGATTGTTATTGTGAGAAATAGGTTTAGGGTTTGGGACTGATTTACTATCTCTCGAATTGTAGGAATTGAGAGATTGTCTGCCTTTTGAATTATTGGCGCTTATATTGGTATTATTGTTAAATGTTTGATGTTCTTGCAATAAAATTGCGTTAGTTCTAATTTTTATGGGAAAATTTGTCTAGAATCCTATCAAATAGTATAAGAGCAAGATTTTTGGGATTCTAAAGGGGAAGCGACCGAAGTCTTCTAGGCATACTACAAGATACGGGATCATGAGCTTGCAAAGAAGGCAATGACAATATCACGGCTTACAAATACCCGAAACCGAAGAACTTCATAGAGAAGGAAAAGAAGTGACACAAAATTTCCTCCCTTGTTCGTGGAAAAGGCAACGACAGGAGCTCGACATACAGAGAATTGAAACTTCATTCATACTGTGGCTTCTAGACAACCGACACTTTCTTCAGATCGTGGTACAGTGAACTAAAAATTTATTCTCTCTCCTCCCGCTTTGTTCCCTCGGTATTGTCGTGATTTGAGCTAGTGCGAAGGGATCATAACGTCCAGACTCGCTGGTTTGGAAGGGATCATGGCATACAGAGGACGCTTTCCGGAGTTCGACTCTACATATAGAAGTTTGCTCTGAGCTTGCGTATAAAATTTCGGGATCGTGGCGTCCAGATTCCAGCACGGTGTGCAAGAGTTACACACCGAACCGCGCACAAGAATTTCTGTTAATGGTTTCCAGAGACCCACATGACATCTGCGTTGAACCCGCTTATAGGGATTCTAGAATTGCGAGTCCATAGTTCCGCGCAGCCTGTAGGAGCTATGTGTTGAACCACATTTGGAGTTCGTTGCGATCGAGATAGCTCAAGAGCCATACGAGATTGAATGGCAACAAAAAAGGTGGATGCTTTGGAGGAAAAAATAACGAAAGAGATCAGTCAAATTTGATTTGAAATAGAGGAGTGTTTTTCGGCCATGGAGGGGAGGTTCATAACCCTATAAGAAATGATAAAGAAGATTGCAGAGTCTCACACAAACCTTTCACCGCCTGTGTAGCGGGATCGAGCGGTGGTGCCTGGAACAGAAGAGAGTGACAACAATCATAAGAATTCATTTGACATCAGGGAGGCATAGTTGTCTCAGGTGGATCTAGAGCTGCGAGATCGAGTGAAGGAATGGAAAGCAGACTCGAGTGTTAGCACTTGGAATGAACGACACGACATCCAAACAGCTGGAACGAGAGGCAACAAGCAGAATGCAACAATAGATGATTTAAGACAGGAGAGATTAATTTGAAAGATTTTGACCCAAAACAGGGAATCACGGTGGATGGGACTTGGCAGGGATGCATCCAATCGCAACGGTGCCTTTTTTTGTAGCAATCTTTCGGGCAGAAGGTAATTCTCAAGCTTATGGGAACATGTGATCTTAGTATGGGTGAGATAGACTTATGGAAGAAGAGGAATCAATATGGGTCTAAAAAGGGAACCCAACCACTGCTTTATTGGTGGAATGAGTTCATTCAAGGAAATTGGGGAGACTCATGCAGGAGGAAGCTGAAGATACCAATATTTGAAGGAGAGGATGCTTACAGTTTGACTTATCGTGTGGATAGATACTTTGCTGTTAATGGATTGACGGGAGAAGAAAAATTGATGACGACAGTTGTGTTTGGAAGGAAAAACTGTAGCATGGTATCAATACAGAGAACAATGTGAGGCAATTCAAACATGAGATGAATTCAAGTTTCGATTGTTGTAGCACTTCTGAACCACAAGGGAAAGAAATTTACCCGAGAAATTTTTTGCATTGGTCTAGGAAGAATTTGTCATGGATTATAGAGAGAAATTTGAGATGTTATCCGACTGTTTGAGTGGTATATCAGAAGAAGTGTTGGAAGACAATTTTATGAAAGAGTTGAAGCCAGAGATTCAAGCATCAGTTTGCCTGTTGAGACCACAATGATTGGGGGAATCTATGAAAATAGAATCGTTGGTTGAAGATAAAAATACAATGAAACAAGCTATAAAGAGCAACACAAGTAGAGCACCATACCGAACTGTTGTAGTCACAACGATACCAAAAACTCAAACAGTGGAAGTTCAGAGGGAGGCTTCACTGGGCAAGAATCATAGGCCACAATCGTGGGCAACACTCAAGCGTCGTATAGAGACGAATCCAGGAAAAGTGAACCAAGGGCTTATGTTTACAGTATGATGAGAAGTTTATTTCATGACACTTGCAAAAATCGAATATTACATGTTCTCATAGTATGTGATGAGGACACAGGTGATGAAGAAACAAAGAAAACAGTGTGGAGGAACACTTTTTTTTTCTCACATTGAGGACAATGTGTCTTTTTGGGAGAGGAGTATTAAAGACAATTGAGTTTCTTATTATTTATTATTGTTTATTATAAATAGCTCCTAATAGGTTTAGGGTTAGGGGTTGATGCATGAGATTATTGTTGAGTCTTAGGTTTAGATTTAGAACAGATTTCCTGCCCCTCAAATTATAGAAACTGGGAGAAATCACATACCTCTCAAATTGTAGGTACTTATCTTGATATTCTTGTTGAATGTTTGATATTCTTGCAATAAAAATGTGTTTGCCTTAATTTTTGTGGGAAAATCTAATATAGAATCCTATCACAATTGATATCGTAGTTGACACAAATTCTAACAGAAAAGCAAATTTATTGTTGAAACCGAAATATGGACTTACAAACAACTCAAAACACTAGAAATTGAGTTTGTTCTGACAAGCGAAAAACAACAAGATTGCAGTTTCCCGGGGCCGGACAACAAGTACACAGTTGGGGGATGATGTGTAAAGGCTCTCCATGTTGATGACATCAAGGGGGAAGGGCAAAATTGGCAACGACTGCAATGATGAAGCGGTAGGAAGTTGGCTAGCCAATGGGTTTAGGGGACTGCAATGAAGGGTGGGAAGGGACGATAGTTGATTGGGAGGGCTATGTTGGCTGCTGGGAAGATGTACGCAAGGTTTGCGGCTAGCTGGAGGTGCTAGCAACAAGAATGGAGGGTTGGAACGGCGATGGGGGATGCGGTGGGCTGCCAGACAACTAAAGGAGGGCTTTCTTGGGCGACACAACAAGGAAACTGCAGGAAAAATGCAAAAATATTGCTATCGGGGTGGCCTGTAGCGAGGAGGAATGCGAGACAACAAGGCGGGATTAATGCAGAGGAGTTGTGGAAGGATAAAAAGCATGTGGAGAACAAGATACAATCACCACCCGGAAATTAAGATACAACCCTCATAGGGATGAAGAGAAGTTGGTGGCTGCTCGATTCAAACCACATGAAAAACTAATCATAGACTCCTACGAAAATAAATATAGATAACTAAGAGTCGCCTAAGAGGACCGACTGACTCCTCAACAGGGATTCTGCTTGGATCGGGTTTGGTCCTTGGTATTTTCGGTCATGGCTTTTTTTTTTGTTTGTGTAACTCTTGCTTGGGAGCTACAGTGTTTGTTCCCTCGTCAATTTTCTACGGTCGGGGGAGCTTTAACTTCATTTTTTGAATCTTCAATGTTCTCATAATATGGAGTCAGGTCTGCCACTTTGAAGGTAGCAGAGGTATTATAATTTCTTAGTAGATCAACCTTGTAGACAATATCATTTCGATACACATCCCGATAGAATAAGTATTCATCCTCTTTTGACATATCCCGAGCTCGAAATGCACATGGATGAGAATTCTCATGAACCAAGTCTCGAGCGATTAAATCTGTAATTTGCATCTTCAACTCCTTGTATTCGTTCGAGTGTATCTAGTAAAAAGTTAGTTAGGAGGATTCAACTCTGAGACAAAATCTACGCCATGCTGTGCAACTTTCACTAACAACCACTTAGGAGATATAATTTAGGGGGGGGGGGGTGTGGTACACTGTTAAACTGATTTTAATACCCAAATAACTCCTTATTTTCTTTTAGAAGTTACTCAAAATCTTCTCGTCTCTGACAAGTTGGACCTCCATCAGTAGAATTAACTTAGGGGGTAGGCTATATATTTGAAAATTTTAAAATTCTCTTACATGAGGATGCCCTGTGTCTGGCAACTGCTCCTCAAACTCGTGGTCATTTGGGACATCTAATGCTAGTCCTATCGATGCTTCTCTCAATGTCTGCAAAAAGGTAACTTGTGGCACCTTAACCTCACACTCTGCATGAATGTCTATTATTTCAGACTTACTTTATTCTAGAACAACTACTGTCAACTCAGCTGTAATCTCTCAAATGAATTCAACTGGAATCGATGATGCCTCTTTCTTGTCGGCTGAAAGTTGAGAATTTTCTTTGCAAGCTTCATCTTCTACTCAATCACTGTTTATTTTTTCAAGTGCTCCCTGATCTATGAAAGGGATAATTCTTCTAAATGTTCATTTTGATTTGATATGCTCAAATTCATAACACTTTGAACACTTTTGGCTGGGACATATTTGAGAATGCAGATTGGTTCCACTCGTTCTCCACTCTGACCTAGTGCTTCCTCAGGCGGGGTCAACTTGTATGTTCTCTTGGGTGTACTTTGGCTATGAAATCTTGGGGTTGAACCTTATTTATAAAATGTGGTCATCTGGTGATGTGATTTCTCCCTTTTGAATTTGGGGTTTGTACATTCAGTTGTTAGTGAATTGGTAGGTACTCATGCTGCATCTCCCGTTTCATCTTGGAGCAGGTAGTAATTTTTATCTTTTCTTCTCGTTGTTGAAGAATCTTCAAGTTTGCCCATCACTAAAATGCACTCTTCCCTAACTTGCTGGCAGTTAGCTGCGTCATGTCGTCTGGTGGGACGTCCTAACACTTAAAGATCCATTCCAGGATCCAGAGCCACTTGATAACCTTGTCAGGATCCATGTGGCCGCTGAAACATGGCAAATCCACCGTTACTTTGAAAATACTGGCTTCTCAGATATTAAAGTTAAAATTTTTGGGTAGAGTTTTATTATTAGTATTCGCATGATAAAAGAGGTTTACTCCATTCCTTCGATCTAATAAGTAACCATTGTGGCTACGGGTAACCCGTCCAATTAATTTTCTTTCCTCAACTCATTGAGCCATTGCAGCATTCCTTAGAGTTGTTGTATCTCATCCAAGGTAAACTTCTTATCAGCGTGTGACACTTATCTCCTTAGTGGTATGATTACAGTTTGGCTATGGGTTGGTGGAAGGTGGTGTGTAGGGTGGAAGGAGATGATAATTTTTTGTTTTTTTTTTTTTGGGCACAAATGGTGCTAGAACCTTAGGATAGGATCAGGGTTAGGCTAGCTATGATACCAAATAATATCGGAGTTAACCCAACTTACAATAAAATAATAAATTTGGTTACTAAAAGTTAAATAAGGGCTTACAAGCAACCAACTGGAATAGGAAATAACAACTCTCACGAGACCTGAAATCGAAAGTAACAACTGACACGACACAAACATTCTACGAGGGTGAATCTCAGGGTGGCGGTGATGGTTGGTGAGGGTTTGGAAGGTGGTGCGAAGGTGGAAAAGTCTGTTGGTAAACAGAAACAACAAGGCAGCGGTTTCTCCGGGGGATGATGTGTGAGGGCTGTTCGGGTTGATGGTAGCAATAGGGAAAGGTGGAAATGGCGGCGGCTGCAACGAGATCGATGCTGGAAGCTGTCTGGCAGCTGCCCCGATGGTGTGGGCGGCTGCAAGGAAGGTTGGGAAGGGGTGGTAGTCTGATTGGGAGGGCTGTGTGGGCTGTTGGGAGGATGGCAACAAGGTTGCGGTTGGCTGGAGGCACTGGCAGCGAGGATGGAGTGCTGGAATGGCAATGGGGGATGCGGTGGGTTGCTGGATAGCTAAAGGAAGGCTGTCCTGCGCAGGACAGCGAGGAAAAGGGCTAGACATTGAGGAGGAGAACAACAAAATGATTGTTGTAGTTGTGTCTTTCAGAAAGGAGGAATGTGAGGCAGCAAAGCATGACGGATGCGGAGGAGTAAGGAAAGGATAAACACTACTTGGGGAGAAAGATGCAACCGAAACACGACCTTGAAACCAAGATACTTCTCTTGCAGGGAAGAAGAGACGCAGACGGCTCTCCTGATACAAAACACACAAAAAACTAACCCTAAACTCCTAGGAAAACAAATTTATAATAAGATAACTAGGAGCGGCCTAAGAGGACTGACCGACTACCTGGTTCGGTCCAGGTCATTATGCAGGGTATTTGCGTAACTCCTCGGGAGCTACTGTACCTGCTCCCTCATCAACAATGTTCTTAGTGTTAAAATTATTGGTGGAATTATTATTTTTGCCTTTCTTTCTGAAAGACCTTTCTAGGCTTGGGTGAAGACAACAATATATGTATGCTATTTGTCATATTTTTAATGACTTGAAGGCTTTTTGTTTATCTTATTTTTGGGCATAATGCAATACTCTTTTGAGATTAAGGTTGTTAATATGCAAAATGCAATGTGAAGCACTAGGAGATTTTATTTAGTTTCTAAAGCATGAAGTGCAAATAAATAAGTTTAGATGTTAGATATGTAAATGCATAAGAAATGGGTGGTATATATGTAAATGCCCCCATTTTTTATTATAAGATTTCTAAGTATTTGTATCTCCTTCATTTGTAGGTATGTGGTCCACCACTTCAGACATACAGGAATTAATCTATTTGTGGCTGGATGCCTTTTTGTACCTCCTACTAAGCATCACACTCATTTACAACGCTTATTGCCTTTTAAATGGTTTCTTATATCCACACATTTCTATTCCTCTTTCTTATAATGGATTCATCCCGTTTGAATTTATGACTCAGAGAAACAGAGAGATGGTTCACTGGCAGGCTGTGATATCTGTGGTGCTTGGGGTTATAATGAGGAAATGCATTTGCCGTTTTCATGAGGTCGGTTTGGTGGCTATGGAGTTTGTTTCCGTCTTGGAATCGGTGGTCCAGTCGTCTGGCATTATTTTCGGGCAGCCTGAGTTGGTTTTCGCCGGCCTTGGTTGATCTGTGATCAGATTAAAGCTGGTGGGGTTGGCTTCTCTTTTTTATTGATACAATAAACATTCATTGATGACAAAAAATTGTCTTTGCTTACTCTTTTTGATTAATGGTGTATATTATTTGTTCCATGTAGAAGTTTATCATGAATGATTTTTGGGTGATATTTTAGATTCATTAGGAATTTGTCTGCCTTTGGAAATATGAAATGTTCATTGGAAGGCCATTTGAGTGATGAGTAAATGGCCTGAATGTCAAAATGATCCCCCAATTATTTGCAAATGGATCCCAATTAGTCACTCGAGATTAAATTGAGATCAATTTTGTATAATCGAGGGACTAAAATTAGATCATTTTTTTGTGATGATTCTACGTGAGGGATCATTGTAAATCAATTTTTCGAAGACGCGAGATTGAATTGTTGCACCACAATACTTTAGGAATACATTTTTATTTTTTGATTTTGATTTAAGAAACTCTTAAAAGTTGGAATTGATTGGAAGGAGTTTTTTTTATTCACAAGCGTTCAAGAGTCGTCACCTTTTAGGTTGCTTCCTGCTAAATAACAGTACAGGTGTTGAGGAAGCCAAAAAATAGGGGGGCGATGGAGAAAAGCAACATGAGGGGAAGCTTCATTTATTGGAGTCTTCCTAGTTATAATTTTTATCAAGGATGTTGTTTCAGACTTGAAATGGACAAATTGTTACATCCGGATGTCCGGATGTGCAGACAACGGCTCGAATGCACTGGCTGAGAGCGGGAATTGAACCTCCGCTCTCCTCGCTGCATCCCGGCTGTTGTCCGCAGATCTGGAGTCCGAATTTAATAATTTCTCTTTGAAATTAGAGAATAAAAAAACAATCAGATAGCATAAATATTCACGGTACAGAGTTTTTGGAAATACTGTTCTTTATATGCCTTAAAAGTTATTGTATGTTTAGAAATTGCTTGTGCTTTGGTAATATTTTTTATTTTATTTGATTTTGGAAAAAGTAATAAGTATACACCTGTTTCATACTCCTTGTGTTACCTCGTCATGCAATTCCACATGACTACATTGGTAGTAGTGATACCAAATTATTTTTGATTCATGAATGTTTGCTAATCATCAATGGAATTGGATTGCAATTTAGGCGAGGAGCAATTTGATTCCATGATTACATTTTTTTGCCCCATTTTTGTTGCCTCTAATTTGGATCATACACCATTAAAATTGTTATAAATAATTTGATTGTTAGAAGTTTGATTAGCCAAATTCGTCAAGCTAACAATTAAAAAAGTTTGCTCACAATGACTTCCATTAAATCACCGTCGAACCATTGTTATTAGTCTACGTTGGTAGCCTAACCAGACAAGCTCGATTGGGTCAACCCGAGAATGATATCATCTATTTACTAATAATTATAGACCTGAATTCAACTCCTATGCATCCTGAAATCCAAAAAAATTGCAGCTATCTATGATTGAGGCTACTTAGTGAATTCCAAACGGATTCTGATAGCATTTTCCTGGTCTTATTTGCTTCATCGTCGAAAGTAGTATAAAATCTTTTGATTGTGTTGTTAGGTATGACTCATATGTCATAAATGGGACAGATGTTAGAGTGGAGCGGAGCCCACGAGCAGAGTGAAGCGGAAGGATCTGTCTAATCGGGGGAGTTTTATTATGTGAGTTGGGGGTGCGGGTGCAGCACGCTGCGGTTTAGTACATGAGTAATTTAAGTTATTACATATTGTACTACAAAGTTATATATATGTTATGTTTGTAACCCTAGGTGACTCTCTGAGATTCTCAATCTTGTATTCTGTAATCTTTTCCGAATATTGAAAAGGAAGGTGTTGCTTTGTTTTCGAGGATGTTGGCATCTTTGTCGAATCTTGTTAAATCTCTGCATTTTTCTGGTTTTATGTCGATTCTGTATTTTTTGCGCCCTAAATTTCTCAACATGTGCAAAACCCAACCCTAAACACAATAGCCACTAGTAGGGGTGCAAACAAAAAGAACTGGAGCAAACTCGGTTCTTATTCATGTTCAGCTCTTTCATTTTTTTTTTGTTTGAAATAAGCTTGTGAATAACATTTTCAAGCTCAGCTCAATTTGAATTCATTCGTCCGTTTCAGCTTGTGTTTGGCTCCAAGTTAGCAAAAATAATTTAAAACATAATAAAATTTTGATATTTTTAAATACCTCATAAAAGTTAATATAACAATGTTATAATAATTTCTTTTATTTATTTCGAGTCAAAATAAGTCGAACACAATAAATGTTTGTTCTTGTTGAGCTCTTCTATAAATCAAGCTCATAAATATTAATTGCATTTAGCTCATATGACACGTGCTATTTAATGAGCCGAACACAATTATTCTCAAACAATTTTTATTTTATTTTTTATTTTTCTTATATTTTTTTTTTATTTTTTTTACAGCCTTAGACACTGGTCCCCACTGTTTGGAGCTGCCCGTGGCTACTTACCGACCGCCCTGTTGTCGGTTGCCATCACCCACAACCATCATTGCCATCAATGGTGTCTGTTGTTTACACCGTTGGACATTACATTGAGTTTATGTTCAAATAAAAATAATAAAAAAAAAAATCTTTTACATTTATTTTATACCTAACCAACTAATTTTAAGATATTTCAAATATATCATATTCCTTTCATTGAAATTCTATATTCAGCAAATAAAACAACTCTTTATAAATCTTAATAATCTTCCTAATAATAACTTAGCAAGAATAATCTAATCTTCTGTCATCTCAAATATCCATTATAGTTTAACATCTCCATGCTTCATTGAATCGCGCTTGACAAAAAAAATCTACCCAACCAGCTCTGCTTGTCTGCTTTCAAGTTTATCTGCCTTTGTTTAGGCTATATAGGCCGCTGCTCCTTCAATGAAAAAATTAGGTAGCACATTGCTATTTCTTGAAAGATATTTCTTCAATCATTAAATGATAATAAGTAAACTATCTTTGGGAATATAGTTTGTTTCGCTGATTAGCATATATATTTTTTAGTTACTTTTCGTGTTGAATTTGGCTTTGGGTTATCCTGCATTGCTTCTTTCAATTGCTTCCTCTCTCACCGTTAATTCTTTCTTACAGAATTAGTGTATTTCATCACAATGCACATTTAGAGGTAACTTTATTTGCCAAATAATTATGGTTGCTAGGAGGAGAGAAGTTTTCATCTCGAAAAAATATTACACTCCAATGTTATTTGCATTCGGAGTGTAATGGTGGGGCACCACGTGTCAAGTGGGCCCCACCGCCCCCACCACAATACACAAATATTGTCTGGTGTTAATAGCGGTGGGCCCACTTGATTCATATGTAATATTTTTTTCGCTTTTTAGAGGTGAATCCTCGCCCCATTCATATTCATTCATACAGTAAAGCATCCGAGTGTGACAAACTAATCTAAAAAGTCATTCTTTAATGATAATTCTACACAAACTAAATTATTTTTTGAGCCACTAAATAATTTAAACACAAATACATAACTTTGCTCATATGCAACATTTGCATAATGGTCAACAAAAATCCACATATCCAGTTTCCAGCCACAACAATGTGTATCCTCATCGATTGCTAGGTCCACCATCTATAACATTAAATACTCCTCCACTCTTGCTGTTCTTAAACCCGAAGCATTTCTCCCAAATCATGTCTTCTTCTCCCTCCCTCCAATGGCTTAGCTTAGTTGGTACCATATGGCTTCAATCCATTAACAGTGCAAACTCTGACTTCCCAGTATACTCCTCTCAGCTCAAACAACTACTTTCCATCTCACAGATTAAGCTTAACAACCTTTCCTTCGCCTCTGATGCCGGAAAACTCTTTGGCTGGCTTTCTGGACTCGCAGCCACCTATCTCCCTCTCCGACTTGTCCTGCTCATTGGTGCAGCCTTCAGTTTCATTGGCTATGGCGTTCAGTATCTTTTCTTAGCAAACAAGATCTCAAATTTAACATATTGGCAAGTTTTCTTGCTTACTTCAGTGGCTGGTAATGGTATCTGTTGGATCAATACTGTATGCTATTTAATCTGTATCAGAAGTTTCTCTTTAGATAGCTCTGTTGCTGTTGGAATTTCTACAAGCTATGTTGGCTTAAGTGCCAAGCTTTATACGGCATTGGCTGATTCAGTTTTTCATCCAGAACATGACCAGAAGGCCAGAGCTTATCTTCTCCTTAATGCTGTTTGTCCTCTTTTTGTAGCTTTTGCTGTTTCTCCATTTCTTCGAGTAGCAGATTGCAGAGAGGATGGAGCATCAAACGGCGCTTTTGTGGCGATGTTCGTAATCGCGATCGCGACCGGAACTTGTTCAGTTCTTGGCAGCATTGGCTCTGCTTCCAGTGGATTTTGGTCTAAAGAACATATGATAAGTCTGGGAGTGCTTTTGATTACACCAGTCCTGATACCAGTTTTTCTTAAATTTAGAGAAGGATTTGAGAACAAGAAGGAAAATAGAGTTCATGATTTTACTCTGGATGATGTTGGAGGAGCAGATAGTGTGGTAGTTTCCGTGCTTAAGAATGATGGAGCTGATGATGGAAAGGTGAAGAAACAAATTAGCTTCATATTGATGCTTAAAAAAATAGACTTTTGGCTGTATTTCTTCGGTTATATGTTCAGCGCAACACTTGGCATGGTGTTCCTGAACAACTTGGGGCAGATCACCGAATCCCGCGGCCTCTCTCGCACTTCTTCCATCGTTTCCTTGTCTTCTTCGTTTGGCTTCTTTGGCAGACTCCTTCCTTCCATTCTAGACTATTATGTTGGAAAGTAAGTTTTTTTATAATTCTCTTTTGGAGGTTCTGTACTGCTTGTCGTACTTACAAGACTTCTTTTTTCCACTGAAAAATTGTTCAGAAGAGGATTCAAGTTTTCAAGGTCGGGTCTTATGGCGACAATGATGGCTCCAATAGCAGGATCTTTCTTCCTGCTGCTCAAGTCAAGCAGCCTGATATTATATGCCAGCACCGCCATTATAGGAGCTTGTTCAGGAGCGATAACTTCTGTAGCTGTCTCGGCGACGACAGAGCTATTCGGAACGAAAAATTTTGCGGTGAATCATAACGTCGTTGTCATGAACATTCCATTCGGGTCCTTCCTCTTCGGCTACATGTCTGCTGTCTTTTACCAGAAGGAAGGAGGAAGCAACACCTGCTTTGGTGCTGATTGCTACAACAGGACCTTCATCATCTTTGGTTCAGTCTGCTCTTTGGGAACATTTCTATCAGCAATCCTGTATGCGAGAAATCGCGGATTTCGTTCCATGGTTTGGGAAATGGAAGTTGATTCAGATGAAAGGATGAGTGATTCTAGTTGCTAGGAATATCAACTTTTTATAAATTTAGTAGTATTGAATAATTTAGTTGAAGAACATCATACTTGAAAATGGTAATAGTGTGTAGTGTGTAGTGAGTAGTGAGTAGTGGACTCTGTGATTATCATGTCACTGAGAACGGCTGGGATTTTCTCTTATAATTTGTAAAATCCTAGCTTTGTAATATGTTTGATATAAGATTTGAATACAATTACTCTCTTTTTTTATTTATATAATTTTGGTGTCTTTCATTATGATTTTTTGTTGAGGCCCTGCACTCAAAACTTTGCTTTTTATGAATTTTGGTTGTATAATCAAAAGTTAAATGTTCTTATGATTAGTATTAATTTAGTATTTTTTAAACATAAAAATCATGATAGTTTTATTATTATTATTATTATATAAATGTGTGGAATGATATCATGTGGTCTATTATGAACAATTATGATATTAAAATTAATCAACTATTATTTTTTTTTTGTGAACAAACCTTGAGGAATTTCTCAAACAATGTAATACAACTTTATCATTTTTTTCAGAATAATATAATCACACAAGTTTTTGTTTATTTACATATCTAGCTCCTGAACTTTCACATTTACATGCACTACATTCAATATTTTTTCGTCACATTAAAAAAACAACTTTTGACGCATTTTTCGTCACGCCACAAATGTGAGTATAAAATTTTACGAGTTAGATATGTAAATATATAAGACTTGTTTGACATTTTTGTAAATTTTCCAAAAATAAATCAATTTTTTTTTTCAACCTGAATTAAATATCACTGAATTGATCTCAATTTTTTTTAAAAAAGTATTTAACTTAGATTTTTAACAACATATATTTCCATTGAAGCCACCTTAAGTTTGTTGTTTGAGAGATTATCTTTTCAATTATGAGGTCTTCTGTTGTAGTCCTCACATATGCATGGTGAGTATTTGTGTATAAGTTTGCCCAAATGTAAGAAAAAAAAATAATAATTGATGCGTGCTGAAAAGT